>PVKZ01000954.1:144735-540805 GCA_004027375.1 Macroglossus sobrinus
GGTTTTCAGCCACATTGCCGGATGGCCTGTTTTTCAAAAACACATTACTCTGACTGCTGTTCCAAGAGTTGTCTGTAAAGGAGAAAAGTAGAAACAAGACTGGACCTTGATAATAGGTGAGTAAACTCAGCATTTGAGGCCATCTGTAGCATGGGGCTTTTGGTCTGGAAGATAGCATGTATGTGGTGGTCATCGGTACAGGCCTGGAACTGCGCTCCTGAGCTAGTACGCTGGTTTTACCCAATCAACCTATCTGCCTCAGTTTTCTCGTCTATAAAACATGAATAATAATATCACCTACTTCAAGAGTTGTTGCAAGAATCAAATAAGTAAATATAAAACCACTTAGAACAGTCCACAATAAGAGCCCTATAAAGGCTTACTAATATCTTCTTTATTGAGGTTAATGCTTTGCACTCACAGTTCTCTTTTCAAAATGATTAAAATGATTTTTCAATGTAAGAATTATGTCTTTTTCTTCTGATTAGTTTTTAGAGAGCTAATAAGAGATTGCAGTTGTTAGACCTTCAATAGATACCTGCTGAATCGAATAATTATAAGCCCAAACACAGAGATATTGAAACAGGTATATCCCTAAAGGACCATGGGAATCTGGCAGACTTACCCTCATTTTTCTTTCTCGTTATTCAATTTTTTTTTCTATAAACTAACAAGCTCCTTGTTTCAGGGTATAAATAAAACTAGCAATTTAAGAAGTGTCTTTGATCAGACAGTGTGCCTCCTCTTCACTCTGTTCCTGCAGCAGGAACTCTAAATGTTTGTGTTTCTGACGGCAACATCTACAGTGACAGGACTGGGAATGCAGGATACTAAGGGTAAATAGTCCCACACCATAACATCAGGAAAAAATTATTTCTTTTACTCCCAGTGCACGTTTAACACAAGACCTTCCACCTTTGGAGGGTCCAGGTTAGGTCCCTCTGGGAACTCTTAATGGGATCAATTAAAGACATTTGGGTTTCTGCTGTTTGGAAGCTCCTACCCTCCTGTTAACTCACAGTCATCTCTTTAGTTCCTTTTTGGAATTTCCTTTGTCACTGGAAAATGAAAGATCAGCTGTCAGTCTTAATGGGCGGTCAAATCAACACTGGCCTCTGTCTCAGGTTGAAAAGAAATGCTCTTCTGATGATTTTAGCCTGCTCCTTCTGGAGAAGCTGCCTGCTGCTTCAAGGTGAGGTCCAGCAGTTCAGTGATTCATCTGACACAGCGAAAAGTATTTAAAGGTACTTATTTTCTGGAGAGTCATAAGGTCATCCCAGATACTGACTCTTATTTAGCAAGTATGGCACAATGATGACGATCAGTGTTCATTAAGAAATTCAAGTTAGGCATGTATCATGGACCAAATGCTATGTCCCTCAACACCTTAACAGTTCAGGGGGGCACTGGAGAATTTTATCCCCCACCTTTTTTTTTCTCATGAATTTGCTGTAACATACCTAAGAAATGACATCTCCTGTCAGCTCTAGCAATCAAAGGGTGATGATGTCACAGCCAGATCATTCTCACAACTAGTTCTACTAGTCCTGATTTGTTGAAAGAGCAGCATTTGCTTTTGTTCAATTACATGAAATCCTTCTTCTTCATTCAGTATAAAGTAGGGGAGGGGGGAAAAAAAAACAACATGGAAAGCCAAAACTCAGAGTAATACAGAAACCTGTTTATTCTATGATTTCAAGATTGTTTCAACAGAGCTACCTACACATAATAGAAATTTCAAATTACAGTAAAATAGCCGAGATGGTAGAATCATTTTATCTAAAAGATGTATTGCAAATCTAAATCATGAAGAATGGAATTTCTTTAAAGACTTTCAATTTTTAAAATATGAAATTAAGATTCTACCTTTGCTTCAGACCCTTGCACCATTTAAATCAGCTCCAAAAAAAAGGACAAAGTGATGTAGGTAGGGAGAGCCTGGATACCTTCTCTAACCAGGAGCCTAGTTCCTTTTCTTGCCAGCAGGCCACCCACCTTCCAGCACCTACTCAAACACCCTCAAACCATCCACTCCGGTTGCCTGCCTGACAGACTCACTCACATTCCTTGCCAAGTGCACAGAACCCCTGAGGGCTTTAGAAGATATTGTCTCTAGGTCCTCGGGGTGTTAGCAAATGTAAAGTTCTTGATTTCAGATATTCTGGAATGAGAGATGGTAAAACTCAGCTCGAAACAGAGAGGAGGGAGTTTACAGAGAGAAATGACCCTACACTAGCTGTAGGCTGATCCGTTCATGGAACTGGTTTTCAGTTGGTCAGGGGCACGACTGACATGACGAGGAGTGATAATCGAATGGGTCAAATACGACTTTTGTCATGAATTTATATTTATTGAGGAACATCCACACGTGAGGTAAAGGTTAAAGGAGATTAGAGGACATGGCTCCTGCTCCTCAGGAGCCCATGTGACACCAGAGCACAAGGTGGAGAAGACGATCAAGCCTGAGAAGCTCTAGGGGCCGGAAGGCTCCTTAAGGGTGGCACACGGAGCAGAAGCCTAAGATGAGCCTGGGGAGTGTGCGATGAGCTTGCGATGTCCCTGCACAGTGAGGCAAGAGGCTGGTAGGGCTGGAATAGTTGGAGAGCTGAGATAGCCACCTCATCAGGAGAGATGCCTTTGGGGTTCTGTCTCAGAGACAACAAGTAGCCAGAGATCATTTAATCCACGGCTTAAACACAGAACGCACGATCGAAAATGTGAGTTGAGTGCTATTCCCAAAACTGCTATTGTGTCACTATTTGGTGTGATTCAAATTACTGCTTCCAAATAAATCTTACCCTCCATTTCCTTATCAGCAAAATCAGCATGGTCTCTGAATGCCTTGCAAAGCACAGCTGATTTTCTCATTTATGACAAACAAAGAGTTAACGTAATAAGTTATATACGTATGTAATAGTGGCAGGACCAAAATGCTTTTCCTGTAGCATTTTCAATTGAAAGGAGATCTGAAAATATAAATAATAAAACCAAAAACCGGTAAGAGGGTATCGGACACCTGAAACACCCTCTGAGCTATCTGTAGGGACACTGTAACTGATCACATGTCACAGACATGTTACCAGATTCCCGTAATTTTTTCCATGTATGTAAGTAGGCTGGCACACACTAGCTGTGTAAACTCATGAAATCATGTTTATGATATGTACTAAAATCATCCATATTCATAACAATGAGATCGTCCTAAATCCTCAGTTGGAGTCATATTATGTACTGTCTTAATTGTTTTGACCAAAAGTCATTCATTTGAACTGAAAACTCTTCTATTGCCACACAAGTTCAAAACTAGTATATAATAGTTGAACATTTATATGTAATAATTAGTAGGGAAAAAATGTCATTTACTCTGATAAAAGAGAAATCAAGTAACCTTGGAAGGAGCAAACAGGATCATTTGAATTCGAAGAATCCTTTTTAGCCCGGTATCCCACTGTGCCTCACTTAGACTATTATTATCACTGTTAACTTCACTTTAAACAAAGAAGGGAGAAAAACATAGCACAGAGAGGATTCGTGACTACTCAAGGTCACGATGCGAGGCAAGTCAAGTTGGAAAGGTCTCTGGAGTCAGAAACGGGGACTCTGGTCTTCTGCTTTTGCCGCTTAGTAGCTGCATGAACTTTGATCTGTCACTACACGAGTTTTCTGCTCTGGGAAGCAGTGATGCCATGGCTCATGGATTCTAGGATTACATTTTTTTTTCTCCTTGAGATGGGGAAACATCTTAACAATCACTGATGTAGCATATTTAGTTGGCAGAATTTTTTCTTGCTTAGTGGTAAATAAAATAATACTCTATCTTAAAATGCACACATCTTATAATTGATGAGACAGTCATAATCCCCAGGTCTTGTGACAGTCTTTGAGGGGGCTACAAACATGGCGAGTATGTGCATGTAGGTGATTAAACTGGGATGGTCAGTCCAACCAAGGCAATGTATCGGTCCCTAGAATTGCTAGGTGGATGAAAAGTTAGGTTTTAAAAAATCCTCACGTCTTGGTCTAGTGCTAACTTTTGGAATGCATGACTATTAAATGTGACACCTTTAAAGCACCTGGCCATGAGTAAGAAATAGGCATCGCTCAGTCAGTGCAAACAAAACAAGCAGAAGTTTCATGGAACATATTTGAAAAAGTCTGTTATTAAAATCTGAATTCCATATTAGCTTGTCATCTTGATATTTTTGACAAGTGCATTGTAGGATTTTGACACTGAGGAAGTTTTCAGTATACTTTTACTATATAAAAATAAATGTAAAATACATAAATGTGTTTCTAAATTGCTACTGTTTATTTTAAGAAATAAAACATTCATCATCTTCAAATTCTGTACTTCTGTACACTGATTGCTATGTGGTAAGGGTGAGGGTAGCAGCAAATTATAGTCAGTTCGGCAACCCAGATAAACTGCAGCTGTTTTCAGTTCTGTTTCTGCAACATCCGTAGTGGAATTCAGAATTTACTGAGAGCTGGCTTTTCTCATTTTCCTGGCAAAGGAATTGCTGGTTTAATTACCCTTGGGGGTCCTGCGTAAATTAAGTTCATAGATGTAGAGAGAGAAGATGGCAGAAAATAAATATTCAGCAGCATAAAAAATAATAATAATAAAATTAAAAGTAAAGAAAATTCACCTCTACTGAGTTTGTGTTTTCTCCCTTGATTGCTCTGAAGTTTGGAAGGGGCCATGTTTCCTCTGGTCCTGGATAAATCTTTAGTTCTGCCACACCCTGCTCATCTCAGAAGCATCCCTCTCAGCCTAGCGTCTTCACTCACCATGATCAGACAAGCCTGGCCTTGGATGGCTACACTTCACTCCATTCATCTACCACAGTGCTGACATCCCACCCTCTGAGAGCCACTCGTGACCTTGTATACAACCACGCTCGGCGTTTGGAGAGATGCATGGAAACCTTCATGGATTAATTAAGGTGCGAATGGATTGATTATTTCACATGAAACAAGGACCAGCAACATAATAATATCTAACACTTATCGAAAGTTTGCTCTCTGCCATTTATCTCATCCCAGCCTCACCGTTACAGGCCATCGGCAGGCGTTATCGGGAGCGTTCTTCATTCAGTGACGGGATTTTGGTGTGGCTTGAGGAGGACTGAGCTAAGACACAAGTGTCCCAGGCTGAGCACTAAGCATCCTGAAGAAGGAAGAGGTGGCACTAGTTCCCATCCAAACCCAGAATGTCTGACCCTGAGCCACACTTTGAGCCCGTTCATGCATTTTGGCCTTCCTGGTGTGAGAATTCTGGGCATAAAGAAGAAATGGGGAGTATAGTAACAAAAATGGGAAGGCTGTCAACTCTTCATAATCCTGACACTGGTCAGCGCAGCTCACAAATAGGAAATACGATGTTTTGACGTTTGAGTCTCTCCTGGAGCTCAGGCTGACACTCAGAGCCTGTATTTTTCATTCGAAGCCTGGATTCGTGAGTCAAGTGCCTTGAAGACATTGGCAAGGGCTAGCGTCAGACTGCCTCATGAAATGAGCCCAATTTTAGGAAGCAAGTTTGATTGGCAGCACTAAAAAGATTGGGGAAGGGAGTAGGGTGAGGGCACAGTCTCACTAGGTGCCGAAATGCTGCCATAACTCTCAACAAAAGCTTTGAAGTGCTTCCAGAAGCAATCCCACTCCAGCAATTACGTGGGAGAGGTCTGCACTTTGCACAGAGCTCACCGTCCTGCTGAGGAATTATGCAGTTAATGTGCTAGAAAATCCTTTATAAAATCGCATTTCCTTTACCGGCTTTCCAGCCGCCCACACCTGTGGTGTGCCAGTTTCTTGTACAAATGCAATGGCCTTGCCGGCACTGTTATATTTCATTTCCACTGAAAAGGTGACAAACTGTGTCATAACCACACACTGTCTCCTTGAAACCCACCCACCTTTATAGACACCCTGATCACACTATCTCCTTCATGTCACTAATAGACCAAGGTGGCCTCTCAGCATTGACACCCAGCCCATTTTCTGCCATCACCCCAAAGTATAATGCTTTCCTTTGTGGCTTCTTTATCTTTCTCTCTAATTGAAACTTTTGTGAGCCAACATGAGAACATGATTCCTTAGGCCCAGCACTATACCAAGAAATGGCCCTGCAACAAACATTGGGCTTTCTCTAGCCCAGATTTTACACAGGTGTGTGTGTGTGTGTGTGCGCGCGTGTGTATTGTTTCATGGGAACAACTGTGATAAAGCAAAAATACAATACAAAGCAGGAAGGTTATGTATCCTTTTTGGTCTGCCATGGTGTGACTTCAGAGAAGTTATTTAAACTTTTTGAGCTCTAGTCTCCTTATGGATACTGAGAGAGGGTTGGACTGGATGTTTACGTACTCTTTTAGTATAACGATTCTGTAATTCCAAACACTGCAAGAGTAGGAGTTCGCTCCTATTATCTTGAGTTGCAAAGTATTAACCGAAACCCAGCAAAAGTTTTAATTAAGTGGTGATGCATAGAATCCAAAAGAAGCTAAATATTTGAATGCAATGTTGACACACATTTTTATCTAGCAGACATCAAAGTAGATACAGCATGCCACCAAATTGTAAGCACCGTACTCAAAGGGGAAGGAGCCCCTTTTAAGGACCAACCTATCAGTGACCCAGGCACCAGAGGTACAGAAGAGGACAGGTTGACTGAGAAGCCACATCTAAGATTGACTTATCCAGGCAGATGGGGAGGCACCTTTGCTGGGAGCCAGATGCCTGGGGTGAGACCAGTGGAGCTTTCCAAGTGGACACAAATTTGTCAAGAGTTCAGTCTAAAAGGAGTTAGGAAGGGGAGGAATAAAAGCCATGTTTCAGGAAAAATGAGCAAAATTTCAGGAGGTCAATTGAAACATAAAATGGCCTTGTGTAGGAGTATGTGAGGCTCGATGTGGACACCAGTCTGAGGGCAGCCTGGCGTGGATGCTTAGGTACCAAGGCCAAGTAGCAGACTAGAAACAGAATGTAGTGAGACACAGCTTGCTGGTGTGTCAGGATAGGAGTCGGGCACACTATTTGGCTGTTTTGGAGAGGATTCTATGTGCTCATGAAGCAGAGGCTCTACTGTCTCCGAAAACAATCGCCTTGCAAAGGGTCAGGCTCAGGAAGTCTTATTAAAATAGGGACATGTGACTGTTTTGGATAAATCTTCTAAGTAAATTAATACAGACTAAATCAGAAAAATAATTTAGACCATCAGCACATGAATTGAAATTTTAATAGATGACATGACTTATAACGTCATTTTGACAGTTTTGTTATAGTATGTAAGATGTGTCTGCATTATTACCATTTACAATAATATTATAGAAGCTTTCAATCTTCACAAGTCAACAGCTAATTTGACTTTCTAGTGGGAGAAAAAGAAAAGAAAAATAATCCTGACAGGTATATCCCATGAAAACACAGTGCTGAAAACTGAAGAATGCCTGTGATGTTCCTGTCAGGTCTCCTTCTCCTCAAAAAAGCCTCCTTGTAGGTGAACAATTTCAGGTCGTTCCGTTTGTAAACGCTACCCTCCGGATGCTGAGCTGGGCCAGACCCCAAGGCCAGTGCTGGCTTCACAGACAAGTAAGAATGTTGAGTTGGACCTGCTTAGATCGCTTTCACAATATTTGTTATTAAAGCAGCAGACACTCCATCTGGAGACACTCATGGGACATGACGGTGAGATTCCGTACTGCCCTCGTTACTCTGAGTGCCACAGGTGGTCTTTGAAGCCCAAAGGAAGTAAGGAGCCCCTCAGTGTAGACGTGTCCCGCCCCTCTGGCTGGTGCCTGCATGCAAGCAGGCTGAGCAGGAGAGGGGCCGTGGCTGGCTTTGTCCCCCTCCTGCCCCTACCCCCCGCGTGACCAGCCGAGGAAATCGGCACGACAGTAACTGACATTGTTCTATTTTGCACTTGATAATTGGGTCTACTAAGTCTTCCAGTGCACCAGGCCAGGCAATGGGCAACATATGTGAGCCTGTTTCCCAGTCTGACAACAATATGACAATATTAAACTATCCCTAGATAACTTTATAAGCATTCACTTACAGACCTCTGGAGAAACCCCAAATTTCTACCAATTTTCGTGGCAGTAGGGAAGGTTCAGAAGAGCTGGTAGGGAAGCCCTTTCATTCCTGATGCCTTGTCCAACTTTCCCTAAGTCAACGAAGGCTGTTGCTAAAGACCTTAGAATATCCAGACCATGACCAAGTACCATGGCAAGCCGTCCAGCCTGCTGGCTCACGGGAGGCTGACTTTCTAGAACATAGTGTGGAATATTTTAGATCTTGTGCCAAGCACTAGATACCATAAGAGCCAAATATTCCTATTCTCCAGTGCTCAAGAGCTTGTCCCCAAGCTTTCACCCAGCCAGTGAGTCTATGGAAAGCAAAGCCCACGCTGAACTCTGAGCTGCCAGGAGAAATGACATGCAGAGGGAAAACGAGGGCACAGTGCTGAAGACAAGGGTAAGAGAACAGGGCATGTGTGATGTGGGGACAGCAGCCGGAAAGCCAAGCACAATATGATATGCAACTAGCAAGAGAAACAAAGGGCAGCCAGACAATATTTCACAAATACATTAGGAACAAGACAAAGGAGAATGTAGACCCACTAATTAGGAGGGAGGGAAAACAAATAGCAGATGCATCAGAAAGCTTGAGCTCTTAATACCTATTATGCTCTAGCCTTCACAAAAATGGTTAGCTATCATCAGAAGCTGAATATAAACCACAGTAATGAACACATGGGGGGGAAAAAAGGAAGTTTAAATGGAAACCAAACAGATTAGTGACTACTTAGTCAAGCTCGATGGTTTCAAATTGGGCCCTGACAAGAGCCACGGTGCTATGGTAACAAACGAGCTTCTGAAATGCAAGATCCTGTTAAAAATTCTGTTGAAGGATTGAGAAGACTTCAGGTGGCTGAGTCGCAGGTAAATGTGGGGTCAGTACTGAGCAAGAGGAAGTGAGAGGTGGCTGCAAATGAGAGCACTGACCCTGGCAGAGGAGCACAGGTGTCTCCACTGAGTGACACTCAGAGCGAGTTGAAGAGAGAGAGAGCCCTTCACCCCTAACCAAGTGCAGAAGTGAGAGGAACTCAGCTGGGCAGGATGCCACTGTGGACAAGAGCTTAGGATGAGGCCCTGGAACTGCCACATTCCAAAATGGAGTCACCATGTCATCACAAAGTGTCAGGCACTTGACCAAAGACAAAGGTGGGGGCCTAGGACAAGCCTGGGAAGCCTCCGCGGAGAGTATGCTTGGGGAGGCAGGCTGGGAAGCTGGGCTGAGGCCCCGCGCCTTCCGTTTTCAGATTAATAATAGCTAAAATAGTGCGCATCCCTCCTCTGTGTCATACACTGTGCTAGGCGCTTCCTATGCATTTTTTAATTTAATATTTTCAATAACCCAGTAAGGTAGGTACTTTTATGATCCAAATTTTATAAACTCTAAATGTCCCTTGTCCTCATATCCTTCATGTAAATGATCTAAAGAGGTGGAGCTCGGATGGTGTAAGAAAGGGGAGTAGCTGCATTTATCTGTTTGTTCTCTCACCCTAAGATGCATAACCTATGCCAGCTCTTTGATTTGTTAGCTACAACAAAGTACGTGAAATTAAATTTATTATGTGACTCTGTCATCTACATGTATGTAATTCCCAGGGTTCTACCAAGGTGTCCATGTGACTTTTTTTCAAAGCCACAAACAGATGTGTTACTTGAAGAAGAAAAAACCATGGGGCTCTGCAGACTCACCCTCCTGTAATGACCAGACAGGGGTAGCTGGGCAGTGAGGGCCTACACTTGGCTGTGGTTAATGAAAGAAAATAGCCACAGTCTAGCGAGGGTCTCCCAAGGTGGCAGCATCCTGGTGAGGTCACTTTTATCTGGGGGCAAGGATGACAAAAATGAGCAGGTTCCTCACATTTGCTGTACCCTTGGCAATTATTGCTAAATAACCCCTGCAGTCTTTCTCTCACAGCCCATTCTCCAGACGTAATACAAGAGTCTGTTGGCCAAAAGACTTAGAAGTACTCCAGGGAGTAATTAATTCTTCCTGGTATCAAAGTGGCTGGGACATCAAATGAATTGTTCGTAGGATACTTAGTGAATGCGGACCCAGGAAGTAGAATTTCTGGCTTGATTTTTCTTTAATTCGTTCATTTAACAAAAATTGAGAAATGTTGGGTTCAAACAGGCAAAATAGATTTTTTACCATATCACTTCTCAAACTTTGGCATGCCAGTTTGAAATGCAAGTCTGTGTGAATTGGATACAACACACAGCATTTCCCAAACTTGGGGACTCCTGGAACCATCCTCACACAGAGCACGTGACATCCTGTAGGGTACTCCTCAGTCCACAATAATGAAAGGTCACTAGCACATGCTTGTTGGGGAACCAAAGGTCATTAGTTATATTCAGTGCGTTTCTTCCTTGGGTGATGTCGGCACAGTGGTCAGCCCTGGATCAGTGCAGGACAGAGGCAATCAGAAAGATGCTCAATGTGGACGTCCAGACGAAAGGGTTGGAACGATTTCCGTCTCCCCTGATGAGAATAAGAGTGACAGAATTCTCTCATTGATGCCTTCAGGAAGGGGCAAATAGCTTTTTTAAAGTTCTGGTACAGAAAAGTGCCTCCTCGTGGGAGGTCAGATGTCCACCTCTGACAGATTCCTTTTGTTCAGTTTCTCTTCTTATCTGTCCCATGCAGTTATTTCAGGCCATTGAGCTGTAATGCAATTTTATTGAATTACAACATTATTTAGTAACACTCCAGGCTTGACTATACATAAAGCTTTAAATGGGCATCTGGGAACATTTTAGATACTTCAACTACATGAATTTAAACCATTCTTAAGAGTGGGTTAGTCTGCAGGTGGCCACTTACATCCACTGTACTTCATCTTCTATTGATTAACAGTCACAAGGTGACTTGTTTCCAGAATTTGGAGGCATCTTACTGGAGTAGTGTATACATTTGTATACATGTGAGTTTCTAGGGAGCCAGTGAATCTCTGTTAACTTAGAATAAAACCATCATAGAAGATTCCCTCAGCCTCTCCCAACAAAGCTACCAAGTCCCAGTATCAGCATAAGAAGTCGATCGTTGAGGTCGGGCTGGGGACATCATGGATCTAGTTGACCTCCATTCATTCAATTAACAAACATTTATTGAACACAATTCTCCATTAGTAATGGGGAAGCAACAAGCACAACTGACACAATCTCTGCCCTCACAGAGATGGTGGTCTGGGTATAAGCTCAGTGATGGAGCTGTGCGGGAGTGAGATCGGAGCCTCCCATGCTGGAGCCCAGGAGTTACCCACGATTTCCATCTAGTACTTGAACGATTTCATAGTTTGGTCTGGTAGGTCACCAAAACAACGGGAGCATCTTAGACTCATAACTGGTACTATCCAGCTTCAAATGCAAGTCCTGCAGTCAGTAGAATTGCTGCAACCTTCATTTCTATAGCTAAACTGTTAGGTATTAATGAGTCAGGCAGATTTAATTGTTTTGCACAAATAGAAGTCGTGTACAGAGATATATAATCTCTACTTACATATCTATTTGTCAGAAAAGGCTTTCAATGAATGAAGCCTTCTATAGATAGTTGGTACTTAAGAAATGTGAAAGATCAAATTAAATGTGAGGAATAAGAAAGAAATAGAGTAGCAAAACATATAAAATATATAGAGTGGCAAAAAATATAAATAACTAGAGTGACATTTTGCTCTTGAGCTAAATGTGTTTTTCAGAGGACAGAGTTCTTCTGAGAAGTTTGAAAGCCTGTGCCCGCCCTCCCTCCCTCTCTCCCTCTCTTTTCTCTCCTCTCCCCTCCCTTCTTGTCCTCTTCCCTCCCCTCCCCTTCCATCCTCTCCCCTCCTCTTCTCTCCTTCACTCTTCATAAATCTAAATGAAAAATAATGTCAGAGATTCAGAGCTCTTGAGGCCGCAGTCCCTGCTTAGTATGAACACAAGATGGACAGACTCTGAAATAGATGCTCAATCATTATCAACACCATGTATACACATGAGACTGCCAAGTACACTGAAGACAACGTGTGACTTTAATTTTAAGTTGCTTCAAAGGAGATTTTTCTTTCAGAAATAATGGTTTAGGAGACAGTCTTTAGGAATGATAGAATTTTCTCACCAATACCTTCAAGAATGGATAAATAGCTTTTTTAAGAGATTGCAAACACTGTCTTCTCTTTTCCAACACAACAGTGTTTAAATGATGCCTCATACTCTTTCTGAGGATGTGAACATATACTTTTAGCTAATAAATTACCAAGATTGTTTTACAATTTTAGATGAAACTTAAAAGTTTTGCTTCAAACTATAGGCTTTGTATTTCTTGGAAGGAGGGGCAATATTAACCACTTATTTAGATAGCACCTGGAGGCCTTATTTAATCTCATATAGACGTGAAAGTTAAGTCCTCCTATGTGTGAAAATGTGCATGTTTCTGATACCGCTTGTCTTAGCCATAATAATAAACACTTCTAAAATGCTCCTGTATTTCAAAGTTGCCCAGTTTTCTTTGTTAAGAAAAACCTTTTAAAGATTTGCTTAATGGGCATGTGAGGTTTTTAACCCAGTTATTAACCCTTTACTCCTCCAACTATCACTGCAAAGACATTATAAAATAAAAAATAATAGACTATCACATGCAAAACAATATTCTAATTAAAAAATCTCTGTGATTAAATACGTAAAATTTACCGTGAAGGTCTCTTTTCTGGAATTAAAACTTCAGCTACAGTTATATGGAGAAATATCACCAGTGATGTATGAAGGAGCAGATGGGACTGGTCTTCTTACCATCCTGATGACGTCCTAGTCAGCTCCTCTGTACACCTCCACGTGTCACTGTTTGACAGGCCTCCCTCTGTCACCGTTACTTGCTAGCCCATGAGCTTTCGGGTGACCATACACAGCAGATATTGACGGCTTATACACCAGCTATTCGGTCCAAGTGTGTACATCCAGCTGCCTGCAGGATGTTTCCACATGGATGACCAGCTGACATCTCAGGTTCCACAAGTCCATTCTGAGCTCCTCACCCATCACCCCAACCCTTTGACACTTCCTGTTCTTCTTTTACTGTATAAATATTTGTTGAATAGATTAATGTATGATTTTTCAATAGTTGCTAGATGAATATCATATAGGAGACATGTACTTATCTCTGTATGTAATGAAACTTAAATTGGATGGATTCTTTCTAAATAGAGTTGAGTTCTTCTATAATCTCTAGAGATCACAGGCCAAGTACTTGGGAACTGGAATGCTGGTCATCTAAGCAGAGAAGCAAATCCTAGGCTAGGACTGGAGTAAGATGTATTAAACTCATGCCACAGTTTATAAATCAACTGTGGTGTATTCTTCTGAACCATGCAAGCAAAATATTACAATTTCATTACAAGAAAAAAGAGATCCAGATGTGTTTCATTGCACAAGCACTTGCATAGAAGGAAAGCGAGTCTGTTAATATTTGGCGGACCATCTTCCACCACTTTGGTACTCAATGATGCCACACTCCAGTGATGTCCGAGGCTGTGAGTATTCTTAGTCAACCAAGGTACAGGGTAGAATAATGTGTTAATGCATGATGCTCCTTTTAAGATAACATACACCATAGCGCACGTGGAATTTATTAGGCTTTTCCAGGTAACTCCAATATTTGCATTCTTCTAAAAGATGCTTGTATTTCTTTTATGAGTCTTTAACTTTTTATGTAGCTGGAACTCCAGAAGGCATTCTGGCTAACGTCTAAGGAATCTCAGTGATTGGGGAACAAATCTTTACAGGAAGAAAAGTACTGTTGCTTATGTAACTGTTCTTTGGGGTTTTGACACCCTCAGAAGCTAGGGCATGGGAAGAGTCAAACTGTTCATGAAGGAGTCAGTGCAAAGACCCCTGAGTGGCCAGCACTCCTTTGATTTGTCCCTATAATCCTCACTCCTAAAAAGCTTTCATTTCAGGGAAGGCAGCAGCAGATTGACTCTGTGACATGTATACCGAGATTTTTCGTTTAGCTTTGGTATGAGTTTTTTATTCATTATCTCATTCTGTCTCCAGAGAACTAAAAGGACTTACCCAAGATCACAGTTAGTGGACGCTCTCAAATTAGAGCCCAGGCCTTCATATTTCCAGCTTGTCGTGCAGCATCCCTAAACAAACCACCCCAGTGGATGTTATTTTATTTCATAGATGCTTGAATTTTCATAATGTGAGATCTACTCCTTTCCTTTATTATCACAAAGCCAATGCACCAGGAAGGGGTAAGTGAATTCACCAAACCCTGGGAGTAGAGGATAAGATGAAAGTCACAGCGTAAAAGGCATAGATTGCTTGAAGAGCAAAAAGAAGGTAGCTATGAAGTCTTATTAGAAAGGTGGTCCTAGGACAATAGACACCTTCCTCACTATCATGTAGCTAGTTGACATTGATATTTAATATTTTTGTGGACGGTTGTCTGTGAAATGAACAATATCTATATAGCATAATGAGAGAAGCCTCTAGCTTAGAGGACTAAGAAACTAACACACTGAGCTACCTTCCTAACTTATCAGGAGAATTTGGGGGTGAGAAATCGTACAGCATGGCCCCCGCTGAGGAGTCTGTCTCCAGTGCAGGCCTGTGTCAGTGCCGCACTGATGTTCAGCCAACACTCATTGTGGTCCATTTCCTTTTATTTACTGACCGATGACAATTACTGTGGTGTCACACCCCTGAAAAGACTTGTGCTGTCGCACGCAACAATGTGTGTTTAAGATCCTTTATCACCAAATACGTGAAACAAGAATCCAGATGGTTCACGCGTGACCCATTGGTATGGGAGGGACTTAAAGGAGTATATTTTGATCTTGAAAAGAGAATTTTGTCCTCAAAAACTTTATCCTTATTATTATAGTTTTGACACTAGTATTTACCCAGGAGTATCTATCATAGCACAGCCAAGAATGGTAATTGAATGAGGAATTGATTTTTATTACATCTAATAAAAAGCAACTCATTATTATTATTACAAATTGCCCTTAATTATAAGTGTCTGGAGACTGTCTTATCAGCCTGAGCGGGATGGAAATAAGCTACAGATACAATAGCACATCCTTGTCTATGAGTTGAATGTGTATGTTCGTTAATGGCCATGTAAATTAGCATTATAGCAGATTTCATCCATTTCGCTCTCCTGGACAGAGTCTAATACTGCTGACGAGTGATGTTCAGTAGACGTGTCATTTATTCTGTTCTGTAATACTCAGAGATGCATAAGCAGTGGGCCTGGTGTGTGCTTTCTAGTGAATGGAGACTCCATCAGTCTCTCACATCAGGGCTCGGCTCATAAAATATTCAGCAGCTGTCACACTCCTTTTTGTACATCAGTCTCGAAGATTAGTAAACTATTTACTAGCCATATTTTGGAGACCACTTATTTTATGGACGTGTCATCCTGCCACCTTCACATCTGCTTCCTTGGTGGACAAACGATGTCAGTAAAATCTACCCCTGTCTCTGTCAGAACAGTAAAACATTCCAGGGTGAGGAAAACAAAATCGTTCCACCCCAGAGTCTTCATCATCATACTCCAAGGCAGCCGACATCACCAAGCCGTGGTGTAGCTGGTGTTTCAGGACCAGTCTCCATTCTCAACACCATACCTAAGCACTGTAGAAGCTGAATAATCTCTAGAAAACAGTGAGTGCTGAGATGAGCTGGGTGTATCGAATAAGAAGTTTCTGAAGCAGCGAATACAGTATGCTATTCGCTAATTCTTATTTTAAAAAAAACTCTTTTCAGTGTTGAATTAGTACTATTCTTTTATCTCAGATGCAGAATAGAGCAGTCTGCTTAATGTCATGTCTTCAAATTACATAGAAGCAAACCAGAGGGGGGCCCTACACCTGCAGCTGAATGCTGCCATAGTATTTATACCGCCAAATCGCTAATTAAGATGATGGTCAAGTGGTAGTTTTCTGCTGATATTAGCACAAAAAATCGTGGTGTGTCTCTATTTGCTGTTACCCTATACAGCATCAGCAAGTTAAAAGCTAATGGTTCATTTCAACACCAGAAAGTTCAAAAATAAGCTACCACATCTTCTAAAGAAATGCATTTGAATTGGCATTCACCTCTAATTTTATGGCATCTCAGCTAAACCTACTCCTTTAAACTGCAGTCTCTCAAAGTAGGACATGAGGGCCACGTACATCAGAGTCGACTGGTGACTTTTTTAAGATGTGGATTCCTTGACCTCGCTCAGGTTCCAGGAATCTGCCTGTTGCCAGGTGATGTTCATGGACACCACGCCCAAGCATCACTCTCCAAAAACAAAATGGAATAATTGACCAGAGTCTTGTAGCGCCTTTTATGATGATAAAATAAGCAGCACAAAAAGCCCTCTAAAAGGACAAGACCGTTTACCAGGCTCTGATACCTGACCACGCGTTCCCGATTCTGACCTCAGGTCCTACACTCAGTCACTCTCCCGGCACCTCTTTAGGCAGCTCTGGACTCTGACGTCAGCCACGCCGAGTCTCCCACGCTGAGCCAGCTCAGCCCGGTCCAGGGGTGCTACGCAGGCATGCACTTCACTCAGGGTTGAGACATCCTTATTCGTGAATTCTGCAGGAGGTGACCGATGTTTAAGTCCCCTCTATTCAGTTTTTTTCTTCACTTCTTTCAAAGTAAATTTTGAATCAATTGATCACCTGTACTAAAATTTCCCTTTTCGACGACATTCATCTGGGACTTCATCACATTTGGAAAGAACATGGTGTACCAGCCATGATGGTAGCAAATACCCTTCAGCCCCGTGGGGGCCCTAGCCTGTCGCGTTGCTCCAGTGCCTCTCGTATGGTTGCAGTTGCATCAAAGGCTACACCATCCCACCCAAGAGGGGAAGCAGGCGAGCAGGGAGTTGACTATTGGGCGATCCCTAGATGAATATGACTAAGAGACAAGAAAGGACACAATATTTCAAGTCTTGAGTTTTGAATTTGCCCAATATTCAATGCAATGAAAGGTCCTCCAGACCCTCAAAACATAGTCAGAGCCTTCTCAGCTCTCGTGTCACTGCTGTGGTTGGGGGTGCGAGAACAGACAGGTCTTCTCACTAAAGTCCAGTTGATGCTCCTGTAAACCTCCTAAGCCATCCATTTGGAAAGTCTTTAGTAATCATTTGTGCCAGTAATTTAATTAAAATTATAGCCACACATCTGTTTGAAAACATATCAGCAGAGATAGAGGGGCTTGTTCTTTGGATGGTGATTGACAGGGAGAAACAGATTGACTTGGCACATATGTAGAACTCATTAATCTTCTTCAAGTACATTCTGGGGAAACATGGAGTTCTCTCAACAAGCTGTTACCGAAACAGCACTTTCATTTGCACAGTTGGAATTTTAACAGTTTAAGTGGAAGTCACAAGTTTAGGGAGAGAGGCGTATTCTCCTGAGATCGAGTTCTCCAAGACTATACAGCCTAATATTGTGAGCAGCATAACACAAGTTAAAAAGTATCGCAGCATTGTCCTAGTCACCATAATTTTAATATCTAAATAAGTAAGATACAACCAGCTTCAAGGTCAGTCTTAGATACAGTTTGTTAAATGTTGATCATTGAGTGTTAGTGAGTTTTATAAATCTTTTAGGTATCACATATTTGTATTTAAAAAAAAATTATTTGCTCACTAGATACCTGGGAGCTTTCTGAGCTTTCTTGGTATATCGTAAGGAGATTAGATGCTACAGTGATACAAGAGGAAAAAATTAAAATGGAGCTATCATTTTCTTGAAAGAAATCAGAAAACTGAAATGCAAATGCAGAGCAGCCACCCTCAAGGAGACACCCTCCAAATATTGGCGGGAGATTTGGGCTGATGGAATTTTCATGAACTTAGCTTTCTGGCTTTCTCTGAATGCTGTCTCTGCAGATTTAAATCCATCTTATTCCAAAATGCTGGATTTGTAACTGAGAAGAAATAGTGCAGATGGCTAAATTATCCTCACTTGTTCGAAACCATGACAACTTACCATAATATAGCTTTAAACACCTGAAATTAATTGGAGTACATTTGCGTGCAGAGCATATGATTTACAGTATGGGCTTCAGTACAGAGACGTGTTTTGATTTTAGGTTGTCATTTATTATTTTCATTATAAATGTTAATCAAACAGACTTTTTTTGTCTTTTAATGAATACTTTTAAGGGGCAGCGGGAAGAGGGTGTTATGTCCGATATTAAGAGCTTATAAATTTTGGAAGGACCAGAACAAAGGGTTTTGTTGTTGTTGTTGTTGTTGTTGTTTCTTTGTTGTTGTTTTATAATCAGGACACAGAACTTTACTGATTATTATAGGGAGGTAGAAGGGTACACTAATAATTTTTAGGTACCTGCTAAGGGCCATTCAAGTTTTATGATAATACTCTTTGAACGTCATTATAGATCATTCAAGAGCTGAAACTAGTTATTATTAATCTCATCACCTCATAAGAACTTATAAAGAAAAAAGCACACTGTAGTGGAGTCAAAACAGACTGTGGTTTGAATCTTGATTCCCCAGCTGACTAGCTGTGTGACCTTGGGCAAATGGTTTAACTACCCTGACAGAGAGGGAGGACTCACAAATGAAGGAGAAGCAAAATCAGTGACAATGGGACACAGCCTATGTCCAGGCAAGGAGATTTTTTTAAGGAAAGAAATAGTTAGGGTCTCGGTATGATGAACCTGAGATGCTCGTGGGTCATCCAAGGAAAGACATGTGGAAGATGGGGAGGAAATGGGGGTCCAGAAGAGAGCCGTAGAATGCATGTGCATATTTGGAAGTCCCTGGAAGATGGTATTTGATTTTGTGAAAGTGAATGAGATCACCAGAGGAAAGAATATAAGGAAGAAAGAGTATGACGAAAAAAGAATAAGGAGATCATCATAAAATGGAATGAACACTAGCAAGGAAAGAAACCAAGGAAAGATAATCTGAAAATACGAAGAAGATGAAGATTCTGCCCTTTCACGGGGAGTTTGAATGGAGAAAGTGGACCAAGTGGTCAAAAAAAGCCAGGAATAGAAAAAGAAAGGCAAGAAGTTAGCAGGAAGTATAGTCAGGAAAAGGCACTAAGTGTAGACACACTTTTAAGAAGTTTAGGGTGAAAAGAGAGGTGAAAACTAGCACAATGATTTGAGGAAATACAGAGAACTTCTTTTAAAGTTGGGGGACCCAAGTATGTTTGCTGATGGGGCAAAGAACTCAGAAAGAGCAGTTGATCGAGAGAGTTTTCAGTGGACCAATGAGGAAATAAGTTGGGGGACAAAGAGTTAGAGTGAGCTGGCGAAGAGGGGACCTTCCCTTGAGCCCGAGGGAGAGGGGCTGAAGGGAGATGCAGGGGAGTGTTACGATGGCTCACTAAATTACATGTCTCTTTCCTCGCCTGTTACTCTGTGCTTCTCCCTCTGTCCCCCACCCCATACAGAGGGAAAGGGAAGACGCAGAAGGGCACGCTTCCCGAACCAGGGCCGCGTGATGCTTGGCTGCTGGAGCTAAACAGAAAGCTCTGGAACTCCAGCTCTCAGGAGATTATTTTTATTCCTACACTGCGCCTCTGCTTTTACTCAGCTGGCATGGAGAACGCCTCCCAGTTAGAAATTGTACCACCAGGCATTAGAACTACACGCAAAGTCCATCATTGAAAAAGGCTGGGGCATAATAGAACGCATTTGAAATAGCTCAGCAAATACACATGTTCAGTTACAGAGCTTTCAAAGTAAATGACTTGGCTACTTGAAGCAGAAAGTAGGAAAATAAGCCAAGCTAAATAAGAGACTCTTTTCTAGATTTGTATTTCTTTTCCTTCCAGTACTCAGGGAGGACTGCTAGGTGTCGTTCTAGCAAAGTTTAGGAAACAGATTATTGCAAAAGAGGTAAAGGGAGAACTGGACTTTTCTGGCTCTCCTATTTTTTTAAAAAAATATATGCTCCAGCTCTTTCCAAAACAGTCATTGAGGTAGTAATAATTGCTCTTATTCCTGCATCTCAGTTTTGAACAGCAGGGTTGGTATTACGAGCCTTGCAGCTTCTCAGCTTCTCTTGCTGGAGGCAACCCTCCTCCGTTGGGTAAAGAAAGACTTCAAGATGAAGTGTTAATTCTGTGATACAGTCCAAGGTGTTTCATTGCGAAGTTTGGAAGCCTGCATGTCAGTACACACAGCAGAATGCATCTACCACCAAACCAAACACCCAAGGACAAGGCATAGTTTAATGTCAGACTCGTGGCTTTTAACACCCACTTCATCCTTATCGCCTGCCCACAGTCTGGGCTCCGGGCCCCGACACTGAGACCCTCTCAGGAACTTTTTGCTTAGGGGACTGTTCACAAAAGCCATCCAGAGAAACCTCCACGCTGGCCTGCTTCCCAGCCTGACGTCTAGCTGGGTTTGCCTTTACATGGAGCAAAAGGGCTTTTTTTTTTTTTTTTAATTCCTAAACTGGAGAAGGCCAGCCCACCCACACAGTGATTGATGACTGCACAGGAGGTTACAGAAGAGCAGGGAAGGGGACCTTGACCCTCTCCATCCAAACCAACCAACGTTATAAGCATGAAACTCTTCAGATAACTTTTTGAATAACAGAAATAAAAAATCTGCACAAGGACCACTGGACTCCCAGGGAAGGGTCCGTCTGCTTCCGCCAACAGAACAGATGCGGCCGCCGGGACCACATCCGCGGTGAAAGTTCTGGTCTCCTTAAGTGTGGATGGGTCTCTTGGTGCGGGTGTCCACACTCGTGTGTCCTCTCAGATGGCCCCATCCGCATCCTGAGGAATGCAGTGTCCTCTTGCTGTGCTGGCCCCTTCCGTGTTCATCCAGTGCCCGCCGGAGTCCCTCGTTGTCCACTGGAGTTCCCACCGACCTCACAACCCAGAGGCCCACCCACACGTGAAAGCCTTCTTCAGCCCTGCCGATACCACATTCCAGGGCTCTTCCTAGGTTAATAAATATTTTATACTCATTCAGGTAAATCTGTGAATGAATGTCAACATTTTCAAGTACCGCCTCTCCCAGATAGTATTTATATCTTGTCAGGATTTGTACTTGATGGTGCCGGTCAAAGGAAGGGGTCAAAGGACAATGGACTTAATTGTAACATTGTAGCCATTAAATGGCTACCACTTGTATTTAGACTAGCTAGTGTCCTAAGTACTTTAATGCATAGCATGACATCTAACTCACATCTGCCTTATGAAGCACATCCAGTTATCATGCCCATTTTACAGATGAGGAAACGGACAGGGTTAAGTAAACTCCCCCAAGGCCACACGGCCGGCAAGTGTAGATAGATGCCTGTGTGCAAACACACATAGGTGAGGTGCTAGAGCCTCGTATGTATTCCCGATACACCACGTTGGGCAAAGACACTTTGGGGCATGTGGAAATAGGCGAGAATAGGCAAAGGCTGTTTATTGAGAGTTTGCTACAGCAAAAGAGTCGCCATCTTTTGGGTTTTGACTGAGATGGAAAAGCAGGGGGAGGAGTAGGAAAGCTTTATAGAAGGAAGAGGAAAGGCTTCAGGAGTGCCCGATGGGAGGCTGTCGGCACAGGGAAAGCTGTCGGTGGGCTACCTGGAAGGGGTGGGCTGGCTACCGCCCGTGTGTTTAGAGGTACATGTTTGGCTTTCTCTGGTTGGTCCTAAATTGGACGTAGAGACAAAAATTAGAAAAGCTGTCGCTTATTGATTGTTTCCTGGACATTTCAAGCCTGCTGTCATGAGGGTTTTGTTTGACGCCCTAGACTGTGTCTAGAAACAGTGGTTGGCCCCCTGCAGGTCTGACTTATGGACGCTGGCTTCCCGCGCTGGTTACCGGAGATAACAGGTTCGTTTTCTGGACTGGTTGCTGCAGATAGTGAGTCGGAGTTCTATTTTTACATATACTTTGGCCTCATTGGTTTGTATACTCACTCTCTCAGGCAGAAGAACCTTCTGGAATCATTCACTTGCCCCAGCATGGAAGGAGGCCCCCTCTGGACAGCAGTCTTCCAGCTAAAGCAGATCCTTTCACTGAAGCTGGTTTGTAAAAACATTAGAATCTCGATTTCTGGCAAAGAGATGTCCATTGACTTCCCTGGTGCTGATTCCTACACTGCTTAACATTCGTCTGGTGGTAAAGGGTTAAAACGCAGAAAAATTGTTAGTCTTATCCATAATTATGCCCCTACAATAAACATCAAGGTTGGCCAAGGTCTTAACTGGTAAAGGAGGAGGATGAATGTTCTCTTCCCATTTCCTCCATCTCAGCCAAAACGCAGAGCTCAAAATCACCGCAGAGACGAGCGGGAGGAAAACCAGCCCCATAGACTTGCTCACTCCCAGAGACAGCGGCCCTTGTGGCAGCTGGTCACCTGCACAGAAGCCCATAATAGTTCTCTTTGCAACAGGACCAGGCACGTCTCAGAGAAACCCCATATAAACAACACGGGTGGGCAGTGCACATTTCCTGAGCACCTACTCTGTGTCCGTTGTGATAAAGAAGCAGAATGGAATATTCTGGCCTTCCGAGGGTCCGACTGCTTTGATGTGAGATGCTGTTTTTCATCTACTAGAGTGAATGGTAAACAAATTTAGCACAAAGCATCCAGCGAGCTTTGCCTTGAGAAATACATGAGCCCCTAATGAGATACGGCCCTAGCTGTGATTTTATTGCCTCTCTCTAACATGAAGTTAATCTGAAAGTGCTTGCATTTGGGGACCCAAATCAATTACATACCCACAGCAACTACAGATGTATGTTCTAAAGACATTAAAGGGATGCCAGCATGCCATTAGGAATGTTCTGATGGAACACACGCTAGTGAGCAGTGTTAAAAACGGAATCGAGTACAAAATAAAAGAGTGGGTCCTTCCAGCCATCAGGTGAGCACAAGCCCAGAAGCGCAGTCCCCTTTGGCAGTCAAGGTGGGGGAAATGCTGAAGGAGGTGTGTAGTGTTTGGCCAAGGCCGTGATCTTACTCTTCCGGTCAGGGAGCCATTGGGGACCAGGAAAAGGGTCACAAAGAGTGGATGTGAGGACGGTCTTGTTACATAACGTGCAGTTTGGTGAACCTGGGTTCTGACTTGACTCAGTTACTACTCAGTGGAGTAACTTTGGGCAAATCACTTCCCTCTTCGGATTTCAATGAAGTTGTACCTGACAGAGCTACGTAGGTAATATATGTGTGATATTTTGTATCAGTTTGTACATAGACATATAAAGTGTTTTAAAGTAAAATAAAAATATCCCCTATAGAAAACTGTTGGTATACTATTACTAATATAATAGTATATTAGTGGCTACATAAAGAAAAAATGAGTAGATGATTAAAAGAAGAAAAGAACAAGCCTAGGACGTGTCCAACCTTTTCGCTGTAATCTATGTAGACAGAAGTAAAAGAGAAGAGCATTTTCCTTTCGGAAGCCACACATGTAACAGAAAAGGAAGTGTGAGAGATTGCTCACCAGCGAGTGTTACAACTGGTCTAGACATCCCTTTCATACACATAAAATGACTCGCTGTTGTGATAATCTATTGGCAAAGAGTGGCAAATGAATCTCAGTCATCTTTCTGGGACCCTTGAATGAATGGGTTTCTAAGTCTAAAAGAAAATATTTTGTCCAAAGTCATCTTTAAGATTCTTAAGGCCAAAATGCCTGGGTTCTGAATGCATCACTGACATGCACACAGCTCAGTGAGTTTTCTGTTTCTCTTCGATACACACATGGAACTAAGCAATCAGCCCATGCAACTCCTTGACCCTTCCTGAACACTCGATGAATAAAATGAGAGACCACGATAAAACCGGTAAGATCGTGCTTTCTGTTTTTAACGTAAGGATTCCCATTTCTGCCTTAAAGTATTCTTTTGTGATTTATTTTGAAAGCCAGACATGATCTATGGAGCTGTGTGTAGGCTCCATAGTGGATAGGTGTAAGCGTGTGTGTGTATGTGTGTGTGTAAAGAAACTCAATCCCCACTCAGGCTACAGTATTTATTCTTAGCTATTAACATTCCACTTAATCTAGGCTAGTAATTCTATAACTGGATTTACAAGATTTCTGCCTGCCATCAAAAGAAACCCAAATAAGGCCCACTTCAAAAGAAATGACACCAAGTATGTTTCCCTAACAAAGAAAAAGGGTGTTTCAATTAATGAAAAAGATGTTTTATCATATTAACAATCACTTGATAACCCTCTGCATTCTCAACAATAAGCCTGAAAAATAAAAAACACAAGCTACAAAAAATTGATGCTTTTGTTAGATTTCTTGACTTCTAGTCATAATTTATTATTGAGTTAATATCCTCAGAATAGAAAAAAATGCATCTATATTTATGCATAGACATGTGTATGCAATGTGTGTGTGTGTGTGTGTAGTTTTTTTATGTTAAGAAAGAGTAAAACTTCAAATAGAAAACAGTTTTTTAAAAAGAGAGAAGAATACTTTTAGGACAAGCGAGGTAGCAAAGCCACTCAAGGAGGCATTTGGCAGTGCTCGGAGAAATAAAAGCAGCCGATGCATGAGTTCTGCCAGAAGCAGCCTTTAAATGAAGAGCGAGCGTATCAGGATAAGTTCATGGCTATGGTTAAAAGCGCCGAGACAAGTGGGAATACGCCCGTGGAGGAGGTGTGCAGTTTGGGCTATGTTCCTGGAGAGAGCTACCAATCCAGTGAGCTTCAGAAAACAGACCGTGTGCTGAAACCCCTCAGGGTATAGACCGATGCTGATAACAATCATGGAAAGAAATTTGACAAGCACTTTTAAAAAATCATTCATATCTAAGGTACATGGTACCAATAATCCATTCAAAGTAGCTTTAAAAGCACTGGGGCTACATTTCCAATGACTGTTATCTACAAAATTGCCAGTAAGAATTAAGACCTTTCCTACAGACTGCCATTCAGTGGGTGTTATGCAAATTCACACAGCGCAGAATAAGGCGGCACTCATCACCAAATAATCTCTATATTGCTAATTACACTCACCAAATTTTGATGAAGGATCTATAAATGGCTTAAGAGATGCCTTTGTTTGCAGAGTTCAGGTAGATATTCTTTCCAAGAGCTCGTTTTGATTGTGGTTCATTTGGACCGGGTTGATGCAGGTTGTGGGTAGAGGGTTTTCATGGTCTTTGGTGAGTTTATGTTTAGGATGCTTAGGAAGACGAACCCTGTATTGTTAATGATACACTGACCACATTATAAATAAGCTGGTTATAAGTGTTTGATTCAGAACACATCCCACTTGCACACGGCCGTGTACTATGGGCTGATGAGCCAGCTCACCAGCCAGTTATATGCCATAATCACTCTCTGGCCAAGACCACAGTCTATTAGAATGGGTTCATATGCTGTAGCTAAATTATTTTTCTAATGTTTGTTCCGAAGTTACTTGGTATAATCCTCCCCCAAAAAGTTAGGAGAAAGGAGAAGCAGAAATCTAGTAGACATTATTTTTTTCAATAATGATTCCTTGAAACTAGATTTTCAAGGAAGCACTTAAGAAGAAATTTGATTTTGTGTGTATGTTGGGAGGTGGGGATCTTGGAGAGACACGTGTTTTACATGTTGGCCCTACCTGAATACTTGTCTATCAGGAAATATCCGTTACCAGCTTGTCATTGTTTTACCAGTGTGGCAACCCGCCTGAGGCTGTGTGACCAGCCAGGCTGTCTGCTGGGTTAGCACGCCACACTGTGATTGCCTTAATTGGTTCTACAACTGGCAGAATTATGTTTTGTACAGCAGGGGGTTTTATTTCCACTGATGTTTCCAGCAAAAGAGTTAACAGACAATTGCTGGCTTGGCTCACCAGTGGATACCACAGGACGCACAAAAGCAACACACGAAACCAGGAGGTCCTGTGCCTTATAGCTCAGTGCCTTTTTAATATGCAATTTCTTCTTTAAGTGTGTAGGGCAGTTGGCTCTTTTTTGTGCAGGAAGTCACTTTCCCATGTGAGAGCCAGTTGTCTCTGTGGCAATCTCACCGCAGCCTATCCCTTCTCCCCGGACATATCACTGTCTTCATTCTTTAGAACACCAGCAAGTGCAAGCAGCGTTATAATGCAATGATGCTTTTTCACCTTGGCGATAAGTTCCTTTAATGTCCATTTTTCTGAACAGCTGATTCGTTAAATAGATGAAATGATCAGGCCTGCTTTTCTCTAACCTTTACTGTTGAGAAAATTTTGCTGTGTTCTATATGAAATATCTATCATTTCCACCTTTGAAGAGCTGATATTATATGACATAGATTATAAGCGTATGTATATATTAATCCCATTTACAACATGCAGAGATGAGTAGCATTTATAAAAGTTTTGGAATTTAGCTTCTATAGAAAGAAAAAGTAGGAAGTTGTCTCTACTGTTGCTCTGAGGATTTTTTAAAATTATAAACAAATCACATAGCAGAGGAAAAAAAGAAAAGAAATGGTAGCAAGTCGTAGGGGAGAGAACCCCAGATGGTCAGCCAGGGACTGTTGGTTCCCGTCCTGGCTCCAGCACTAATGAGCTTAGGACGGTGACACATCATTTAATCTTTCTGGGGCCCCGATCCCTCATCTATTAAATGGACTGGAGAGTCTCCAAGGTCCCTCTCAGCCTTACATGCAATCCGAAATCATTCATTGTCAACCTCTCTATTTATAATTACTGCTGCGAGCTTGCGTTTGTCGGTTCTTGTTTCTTCCTGAAGCGGATTTGTCATAGTCTCAGCTCCCACTAAAGCTGAACACCAAGGTAAACACCAAGATCACCATTCAGCCTTTCCGAGTACACAGAGCAATGAGAGTTGGAGAGATGAACCTTTAAGCCATTCTAATAAGATTTTATTTTTAATTATGTGTATTCTAATAAATATTCTGACTGTAGAAATAATTTGGTGTGTTTCACATATTTGAACTTTGACGATTTGAACTGAAGTCATTATTTTATTGTTAGGAGAATTATGGTATTTTGTACAAGTAGATATAGGTTTTATCTTCCAGGGTGGATCAATAATTTTCCCTTGGCTAAGATTAAGCCATGATTTCTCATTTCTTAGAAAATCGGTCAGTTTTCTCAAAATTTGTTTTGAGAATGGTTTTAAGTTATTTTAGTTTTCATAAGTAAATGTGTATTGTCTATATTGTAATTCTTTTTTCAGTGCCATGTATTGCCTTGAATCATAGAAGTATGTTTGGTGTGGGAAAACATGCAATTTTTAATGATTAATGAAGTAAATAAACAGCAATCTGTGGTTTGCTCTTCTTTTTTTGTTTTTGTTTTTGTTTTTAGGCGTGGCAATCCTTGGTTGACCTCACAGATTGCAAGGACCTTGTCAGCTTACAATTTTTTATTTTTTATTTTTTACACCTGCAGATCTTCCTAGGTGGTCTCCCATCCAAGTACTAACCGGGTCCGACCCTGCTTAGCTTCTGAGATCAGATGGGATTGGGTTTGTTCAGGGTGGCATGGCCATAGGCCTGGTTTGCTCCTCTTGATCAACCCTAATTAGAAGAAACCTTCATTCTCGACAGGATTAAATGAGATTAAGTGTGAATTCATTTCTTACTATCTGTCATGAGGATTAGCAGTTGTTACAAAGGATCAGCAGGTGACAGTAGGAAGTTTAGATTTCATCTCATGTAGCAGAAAGACATGGACTTTGGATCAGGACCTTGTTGCTCCTTTCTGGCTCTGTCGCCTTAGGACAATTACCCTCTCTGACCCTCAGGTTCCTGTTTGTAAAATGGCAACACAGAGACTGGTTCTTGTTTCCTCCTGAGAAGATGTCTTAGGTGATGTATTAGTCTGCTAGAGCTGCCATAACAAAATTTTATTTTCTCATGGTTAGGGAGGCTGAAAGCCCAAGATCAAGGTATGGCCAGGGTTGGTTTCTTCTGAGGGCTCTCTCCTTGGCTTATAGAGGGCCGCCTTCCTTCGGTGTCATTCTGATCATCCGCTGTGTGCACACGTGTCTGGTATCTGTCTTTGTGTCTAGATTTTCTCTTATAAAGATACCTATCCTGTTGGATTAAGGTCCACCCTAAAGACCTCACATTAACTTAATCATCTCTTTAAAGACCTTTTCTCAAAATACAGTCACATTTGGTAGGTGAGGACTCCAACATATGAATTTGGGAGGAGCATAGTTCATAAAATGGGGATTCCCTGGGTAACAGATTCTGAGATGCTATCTGTATACGGGAGATTTACTAGGGGTTTGGGCAGAGATGGAGGTGGGCAGGCAGGGAAGGTCTCAGGAACTAAACCTCTAAAGTAAAGGAAATGGGCAGTGGGGGAATTTGAACCACAGTAGAGTCATAACAGGCCTCCATCAATCCCACAGACAGCTCTGGAGCTAGGATGGCCTTTTAGAGTTGTCTCACATTGAGGTGAGGGGTCAGTACTGACCAGATGCCCCCAGGAAGGGATCGCCTGCAGGGAAGGGCAAGAAGAATACCTTTGGTCCAGAATTCTCCCCGCAGCCAAAAGTCATTCACGTGATCCTTCAGTTTGGCAGATGGGGGTAGCTGGCTGGTCCCCCCAGCTTCCACTGGAGAGAGAAACACTAATGTCACCATCGTATAGGATTTTGATGACGACTGACTGAGACAAGCACATGTGTCAGTCAACATCTCATCCCTAGGATGCAGCAGGAGCTCTGTTAACTTTGATCCCCCTTCATGGCCGCAGTCTGAGCATGTCCACAAACCCCTTTCTTCCTTAACAGCAGGGTCGTCAGCAGTGTCAGATCCTGGCCTCCCACACCTTTACCTAACGTTTCCTCTGCTGAATGGAAAGAGCCTGGGAGAGCTGGGTTCTGGGTACTTTCCGGTGTTGATAGTTAGCTTCCCTTCCCTCTGACCTTCCTTCTGTCACCCACATAGCTCGGATCGGCGGTGCATAAGCCATCTGAACTCTTGAGAAACAGAACTCTTTAGGGACCCGCATGCTGCTTGAGTACAAAGCTCGGTAATTTTCAGGGTGGTGTTTTTTTTTTTCCTTATTATTTTTAATAATACCCTGCATTTAAAGTTTCCCATCTGCAGAGCCACGGAGAAGAGCGTTGGAACATAATGTGCAGTGAGAGCAAGAGGAAAACAAAGGAGGAGTGGGTGGTTCAGACAAAGAGGTTGCCTTGTATCTCTGACACGCCGCTTTTGTGGTTGTTGATCAGTGCAAATGAAAGTCCATTTGGGAGAGCCATGTGCCTCTCCAGACTAAAATAATACTGCATGGTGGTGAGTCCTTGGCTGGAGGAACAGGCTTAGAGAGAAAAGCTAAATGGCAGCCCATTGTTATAGAAAATATAACCTCGCCATGAATGGATGAGGAGAAATAAAGAATCTTAAGTAAAGAAAGGCAATGTGTGGAAATGGAAGGAATACATAGCATCCTTTTGTCTGCAACCTTTCCTAATGGAGATTAGCAGAAAATAAATGAGGGTTTGCCCAGTATATCTGTTCTCCCAAGGATGAGAACTCATGGGGCCTGTCCTTCAGTACCACTTGGGCGTGGATCCTGTTTTCAGGTAGACTCACACCCACCATGTAAGGTAGGATAAAGTGGCAACATGTTTCAGGCCACTGAACGGGAACAGTTCTTTGTGACCTGGGGTGGCATAGAACAGTCACACGCTGCACAATGGACAAAGAGGAGAAGAGTCTGTTTAACGGCGAGTGAACCAGGAGTCAGGGGCGGATCCCAAGGGAGCATCCGGTCTGTTGGGCTGCCATTTCCCTCCAGACATTGTTGATTAATCCTTCATTTGATTAGTCTGCTCAGGCTGCCATAACACAATACCACAGACTAAGAGGTTCAAAAAACAGAAATTTACTTCTCCCAGTTCAAGAGGCTAGGAAGTTCAAGGTCAAGGTGCAGCATATTCAGTCCCTCACTGAAGGCCCTCCTCTCAGCTTTGACATGGCTGCTCTCTGACTGTATACTTATAGAAGTTAGGGAAGAAGTAAACTCTGGCATCTTTTCTTAAAAGAACACAAATCCCATTCCATCCTGAGAGTCCCACCTCATAGCCTTATCTAAACCTAATCACCTCCAAAAGGCCCTACTCTCTCATACTGTCACAAGGGAAGTCTGGAAGGGTGTGGGGCTTCAACAGACGAATATGAGGAGAGACATGGTTCTGTTCATAGCACCTTTCATGCCACGAAGAGGAGGAGACAGTGGGGATGTGGTCTCCGCTCTCAAAGGTCAGGATGAGAGTGAGATGACCTAGTTAGGGAAGTCAAAGGAAACTTCTCCAAAGAAACAATTGAGCCAGGGTCTGAGGCACCAAGGAAGAGCATTTGAGGCAAGTGGGCAGTGTGAACAGAGGCCCCGAGGCAGGAGATGAACACAAGTCAAGAGCAGAAGGCCATTGTATCTGGAAGTGTGATGGGCAGCGGGTGGCAGGAGAGGCTGGTGGGGGCCGGACCAGGCAGGGCCTTTGCAGTCCTGCTAAGGAGCTGTTGTTATACTCAACACAAAGTGAATCCTCTGAAGGAATTTATGCAAAGTGGCAGCAGGATCAAATTTACAGTTTGAGTAGACTGCCCTGCCTCCAGTGTGAAGGACAGATGGAAAATTGGCCCACATCGGAATGGATGCTGGTGGACGGTTGAAAGGAATCACAGTCATCCAAGCAGGAGAGGGCAGTGGCTTGGATTAGAGTGGTCAGGGCAGGAAAGATGTGTGAACAGATTCAGGAGTCATTTGAAGAGGCAAAGGCAACAGGATTGGGCCCTGGATTAGATACTGGGGACAAAGGAAGGGGAATTACTGGATCTCATTACCCTTAACATCTGACAGAAGAATCTGGCCCAGAAGTATGTGCGCAGCACACTTCATATCTTATACCCCCCAGTCTTCACGTGGAGCCCAAGGCATGCCTCCCGTGATTAGACAGCACGCATTTCCCAGGGCCTTGACCTCCTTCCTGTCCTGCCCCTGCTCTGCTCTAGATGCAGAGATCTATCTGGAGCCTTTGTTTTCCAAGCTTGCGCCTGGTCGTGTCTGGCCATCGGGAGGCACTGTAGAGCATATGGCAGGAGGAAAAGAGAGGCCAAGTACAGTGTGTCCCGGGCAGTATCCTCTGGGGCCCCAGCTTCTGCAGTTCAGGTCTGCCTTGCTTCCACCTGTCCTCGAAGGGCCCGGCCCTCTGCTCCGAGGACACTGCTCTTCCTTATCGTGCCCCCAGACTGAATCGTAGCAGTTCCCTACAGCTAACCAGTCTCTGGGTGCTCTCACTGTCCCCTGACTGGGTTCACAGCTCTTCCATTGTCTGTGTAACTATTCCTGAGTTCAGTCCCCTCTGTGTGCCTGGTTTGACCTTGTTTCACGCAGCTCTCAAAGTCACTGAGTCCAGAAGTGCATCCCTTCCAACCCCTTATCAATGCCTGAAACTCATTTGTTTCCTTCCACCATGAAATGGAAGGCTTAAGAGGCAAATAATCCTAGGAGACTTTGCAAATTGAATTATACACAGAGCATGTTTTTATTTCTCCCAGAGATCAGTATGTATTTGGTATAAGAAAACACAGAATGCAGTGTGGTGGGGTAGAGGTGCGCTAACAAGAGTCACGGGGAGGAGGTGGAGAAAGGTGAGGGAGGAAAGGGCGAGACGTACTAAAGATCGACTTGCTTCACAATGTGCCAAGGGCGAGCCACAGGGTAACACTATTGTATAGGAAAGAATGCCACCCCAAGGTTAGGTGGGTTATAGCAAAGCGTTCTTAACGAGCAACTAGAAGTTGGATCTCAAGAGGAATGATCACAAAGGTTCATTAGCAAAGAGAAGAATGTGAGACCAGAAGTCAGTTCTGTTCTTTACTTTGTGGTAAAGTTAAAATAATTTCTGTCTGAAGTCGGTACCAAGCTAGGATGCTGTTCAGTCCCCATTTATTGAATGTCATGTACCCCCCCCAAAAAAAATGGCTGTGTAGTCTACATGTCATTGGTAAATACATGCCTAATGTACTGGTGCGGAAAGCAAAAGTGTGAATCCAAGCAAGGTATGTTTGTTCAGAGCTGGGACCTTTTTATACTCACGAAGATAATTCTAGTGTAATACAAAATTGGATTTGCTCGGTTGTAAACATAACCTGTGCATTAGCAATTTGTGCTGTGAATGGCCCAGATTGTGGCTTTTATAAATAACACTCATTTGGTATGTAGGTACCCCGCACTGCTTAGTACATCGAATAAGTCGAATTCTGCAACCTTTCCACCCCTCCTTATGAGTTCTCTCTCTCCCTCTTTCTCTCTCTCTCCCATATCCACCTTGTAAACACTGTTAATGCAAGATTTTAGAGTAAGGTTCACTAAACTACAACAAAAATCTGCACACAGGAGCTTCACCTGGCTCTCCACAGTTGCCTAGACCCTCACTGTCCCATTTTCAAACATTCCAGGATTTGTGTGATTATCTCCCCTCTCAACAGGGAGAGGAAAGAGATAGAGACTATATTATGGGTATATGTATTTTATGACGTGTACATATAGTAGTGTGCAGAACTTTAAAATAAAAGACCTCGATAAGTAATTTTCAAACCGTACATTTATTTCATGCATCACATCATTCATTAATAATGTTAGTTTTTATATTTTCGTTTCTGTAGCAGTTTTTATTTTTACTTATTCATTCACTTACTCATATTTGTGTCCAAATATGGATTGAGAACCAACTGTGTCCTTGTGTTGGTCTCACCTTCATGGCACCTACCATCTGATCTGCTCTGCCCGAGATGGTGGTCACTGGCCACCTGTGGCTACAGAGAACTTTAGAGGTGGCTCGTCTGAATGCAGATGTGCTGTAGTATGGAATGCACACTGGATTTCTCCAAGTTATATTTTATAATATAAAATATCCCATGAATAATTTTTGTTTTGATTATAGGTTGAAGTAATAATAAAGATAACTTAAGTAATACATGCTTCAAAAATTAATTTTAACTGTTTCTTTTTACTTTTTTAAATGTGGCCACTAGAACTTTCTTAAATGCATATGTTGCTGGTGCTAGTTTATAAACAATCACCATCTAACAACAAATTGTAATACGTACCATCAAACTCAGATTGCCTTCCACTGCCCACATGAAGCATTCCCAACCATGTCGTTAGTGATTTGGGGGATGCAATGCTCATTCTAGGAGATAGGAACTAAAGCAAATAAAATGATATTGGTATCCAGAGAAAAGTGGCTTTGAATCCAGAGCTCACTAGCCGTGTCGCCCAAGACAAGTTGTTTAACTTTCTGAGTCTTAATTTCCTCATCAGCTTAACACCCACTGGATGGTAGAAATATTAAAGCTAATGAATATAAAGTACCTAGCTCACTGTTTGGCATATTAGAGTTTCTTAAAAATAATGCCAGTTATTTTGTTTTGTTTTTTTTTCCCCCTTTAATCAATTATTCATGGGACAGGTGGCTAATACAGGACTGATTTTGCATTTATGTCACTATGTCAACTCAAGCAGCGTCAGTGATCATAATACTCAGCGGAAATAATATACTGATGCAGATCAAAGGAAGTGCCCCAGCAGCAAGCTTCTTATTTGGTAAGGGCTCGTTTTGTTAATTAGGAGTCATGTGAATTTCCCACCCATTTAAATGGATGGCCTACCTGGGAATTCCAAGATAGCATGGAGGCCCATGCATGAGTCCCTTACTCATGAGGAAGGCATGAGTCCTTTTGCTCAGATGTGGTTTGCTCTCTGCCGCCTGCCTCTGGAACATACTGAACTATTACTAACATGTGGCCAAGGCCTCCACACCCCAGCCAGGATCCTTGGTGAGCAGTTCTAAGAGCATAAAAATGTGGCTGAAATTATTATTAAATACAAAGATCCCATTTGCTGAAGCTTTAGAAGTCTCTCTTCTCTGTACCTCTGAAAAACATACTGCTAAGTCAACTGTACACACTGCTTTGGGTTGGTTTACCAACCAATTAACTGAGTAAGACAGAAAATCTTGAATGATGCTCAGTGTCATAAATTTCTCAACCTAATTCTTATCTGTTATGTCAGGACCACTTCCCAAAACCCAGGTCAGCTTTCCAAAAATAGTTGTCACTTCATAATAATCTGTAGTCCGTCCAGAAGGAAATTTGGTTCTGAACCCATTCTTTCTCAGGTGTGTAGCTCTCTTCTTTTTTCTTTCTCCAAAAGAATGAAAGGTACAAATCAAATACAGGCATTCCAAAACATTCATGCGTACTGCTGCTTGAAACAGAGAATTTATATTTCCACACCGCTGCAATACTTTGTATATCCCTGACACATTCTGAACTATTACTAACAGAGAGTCTAACCACCTCATATTTCCATGGGAAGGTGAGTCCAGAACCTAACCTTAGTCCATCATATACTCCTTTGTGCACTGATGGGCTTGGAGATCATGTTCTCTCACCCATCACAACCTTCTTTGATTCTATCCCGTGTTTCCTGCACATGTAAAGAAATTTTCAGCCTTCCTTCTCTCCAGCAGTCCCACATCTAATTGCTCTCTCTCCTTCCGAGCTGCGTTGCAACCTGACCCTGGGAGGAGACGTGCTGGTCTCATCAGACGTGCTGATCTGATGCGTTAGCATCCCAGGACACTTAGCAAGCTGGAGTTTATCAGTTGCATAGGTTACTATGCGCTGAGAGGTACACAGGCATGCTCCATGTCTTTCTTCCACTTTATTCATTTGACAAATATGTGTTGCATTCTTCTCCATCTCAGGCACAGTTCTAATTGCTGAGATAAAGCAGTGAACAAAACAGACCGAATTCCCTTTCTTCATGGAATTTACATTTTCATCCTGAGTGATCATCAGTCAACATGATAATTAATTTAAAAATTGAGTATCTCAGATGACTATAAGTGCTAAAGGGAAAAATAAGACAGAAACAGGAACATTGCAAGAGTAGCTTTTTAAGTCGGAATAGATGAGGACAAAGTCACTGAGAGGTGTCACATGACCTGGGATCTGGCTACAGATGCCGCCATCTTTTTCCCACCTTCTTGACATCATCCCTTCATAGGACTGGCTAGAGAGTGGTGCAACCTCAAGATTCAATTCTGCAGAGAAAATCTAAACTGTGTGCTCCAATCCAGCATTTGCCAGAGGGCTCTGAGTCTACCAACACAACCAATGAACCCTGCTGTTCATTGCCTGGAATCCCCTTGGGGATTTTCTCAATGTAAAGGTTATTAGCAGGGCAGGATTTTAGAATTGCTGGAGTTGCAGCTGTAACAGCTCTAAAACAGCACTAAAACAACACTCTCCCACTCTGGCATTATTCTTCTCTCCGTCTCCCCTAAGCTCCTTATTGGGAAGGGAGGTAAGAGCAGAATCTCAACATGAAACTGTGAACGATGCAGCTGGGGCTGGGTTTCTAGTTCAGCGAAGAATAAAGAGGAGTGGTTCTGTGCAATTAGAGATGAACATCATAATCACTTTTACTGATAACTGACGTTTTATTGAAAATCCTATGTTTTAGCACTTTTCTAACCATTTGCATATATCATCTTATTTAATTTTTACAATAATTTGTGTGTGTATGGGTATAGTTATCCACTTCTCACATCTGAGGAAGCTGAAGCATAAAGAAGTAAAGTAACTTGCTGTGCTAGCAATGGCAGATCTAAGACCCACACCGAGGCGCTCTGGCCTCAGAGCACCCATTTAGACCATGCGGCATTTTCCCTGGAATACCAGAATGTGATGATATAAAAGGAAACATCTCATCGATGAAGCTCTGTTGTTCCTTCCCCTTCTTTCTCTTCCCTTCCCTTTCTTTCCCTTCACATTTATTTCCTCTCCTTTAATTTCTGGGCCAAATGTTGACTTCATATCTGTCCTTCCCCTGCCATCACGTTTCTTCCAAGCCCAGGACTCTCTCCTCTCAGACTCTCCGTAGGCCATGGCCTACTGCTCTAGGCAGCACAGACCCTCTGGGAAATCTTTCTAATGCTTTTTGTAAACACTGGTAACAAGATAGACAGAAGGTAGAGATTTCTTCCCAGCCTAGGCCCTGTAAATTGGACTGTCAAAAGACAGATGAACAAGAGAAAAACAAACAAAAGTTCATTAAGATGTGCATCGATTGTTCACATGGGAGGACCCGGTGACCAGAAAGAAGGAAGGGCGGAGGTGGGAAGGGATAGGGAGCAACGCCCTCATAGAAAAGCAGTCTTGGGAAATAGATGGGAGGTACAAAGTTGGTGACAATGTCTGGATGTGGTGATAGAAGAGAAGGTTGAGGCCACCTGGGGAGGGATTTATGACAATTGAGTTCTTTGGGGGAGACTCTGTTTAGGCAGTTAAAGGATTTCAGAAACTCGGATGCCTTCAGCTCAAAAATCATTCTTATGCCAAAGTGGCATATTTCGGGGTGGCGTGACCTGATCCCTTCACGATGTAAATAGATGTTCAGGATACATGTGCTACAGTGTCTCTGGATGAAGGGGAAGAGCTGGATGGGGGATCTCTCAGCCATTGGGACAGCCTTACCCTTCTTTCCTTTGATCCCTTCTCCTATGTCTCTTCCAGGCTTCTAGAGGGCACTAAATCTGAAAAGGTCTTGGGTGAGAGATAAGGTTCCAGGATCACAGACTTTATGACAAGGAAAGAGAGAAGGGAAGTCCTAAGAAATTGCTGATGGCAGAGTGACATCCCTTGGTTATAGGTCATTCCTAGATCATTATTCAAATATAAGACACACTAATTCTGTATATTCTATGAAGGTACATTCTATAGAATGTGTATACTGTCAGCTCGGTCATACAAAGGTGACAAAATTCATCCTTCCCCTTCCAGGGTCTCACAATCCAGATAAACCTAATAATTAATTACCTTAAAATATTTAACATTCTCACTTGTTGAGGTTTGTAAGGGATGAATGAAAAGTGTTGATTTCAGTAGGAATGTGTCAAAATTACACTGTTCAACAGACAAGAGTGTTGCTGGAGGCTTGTGGCTTGGCGTTAGGCATCTTTGTCGTTTTTTTTCATTGAAAGGTGCAAGTAGAAATGTAACATGATATTAGGCTAGTTTATTTGCATTAAAAAAATATTTCTCTCTCCCATCCTTTGCCCCCCACTCACCTTTTGCCTCTAATATCTCTGTGTGAACAGGAACCACTTCCAAACAAGTTAAACTTGAGACCTACTTAGTTTCTCAGGCTCATTACCAAGGATTTAAAACCTCTCTATTCATTTGACAACAATGGTTTCCATGGCAATTACTGCAACACATGACATCCCCTGCAGCTCAGCTTAAAAATACACCAGCAGAAATGGCTACACATCAACACCTTCATCTGGAAAAGCTAGGCTAGCTTGGTCTTCTCACTGGCACTGGGCAAAATAAATTAATTTGTTAAAAAAAAAAGATAAATTAATCGGTCTGATTTCTTTTTGCAATATTTACTTTCCCCTTTTTTAATTTCAACCTATCATACCTGTGATGATATACTTTCTTATAGCAAATCATTTGAATTGCATTTATGTGAAAGTGGCCTAGACGAAGACAAAGTACTTCATGTCCATCACCCTTTACCCCATTCATCTGTTTCTGACTCTCTGGTCATTAGTCCCAGTCCTTTCCCCTTCCAAAAGAGACATAAATTCTGAAAGAAGTGCCAAAGCAGAAATACAAAAGGAATCACATTCTCCATATCTGTCTGTCCTTCCTACCTCCCTCCAAGAAGCACAAACAGAAGGTGCACTGATAATACTTCCACAAGAAATAAGTAGTCAAATGAACACGTAACTCAGGAGCATCTCTCTGAGCACCTGCAGGATACAGGGACCATGCTAAGAGCTCTGCATGAATCATGTCATCGTGATCCTGTGAGGCCTGTATCTTCACCACTGTGAAAATGAAGAAATGCAGGCAAATGAGTCAGAACTGAGATTTTGAAAACCAAATTGGCCTGGCTCCAGAGCCCATGCCCTTGATTTCATTGATCAAGAGACTTACTTTCTCCCTCGGGTGTGAGAGAAGATGGAGTTGGGGGAAGAGTACAGTCAAGAGGTCCAGGCTGTACTCTGAGCTCTTGGTGTCCCCAGACCCTGGCTGGGCCCATTCTCACAAGTCTCTGCAGCCTCACTTTTCATTTTTCTGGGAACTGTCAATAGCAGTGTTGACCTGCCTCCCTGGGTTATGTAAGGAGAGACTGTGAAATAAACGATAGGTGAAAGTTTTGAAATGATAAGCAGTAATGATGGAGATTCATAAACCTTCAGGGATAGACACATGCAAAGGGTAGACAGAGAGGAAACGTACAGAACGAGATTGCTTGCAAATGAATAGGGAGCGGGGCTTCCCAGAGAATAGCTGATGTGATCCAGGTATCTTGTCTGTCAAGCCCTAAGCAGGTGCCTTGGATGAGAGAGGCAGCTCCTGGTTCTAACTTTGCAAGACCTGTCTCTAGAGGTGTAAAAGGTCCCCATGAGAAGTCTGGGTCATTCTGGCTGTTTCTGGCCCTAGAATATATGAGACTCTGGAAGCCCTTATGCATGTGCGTTCATTTCTCCACAAGGAATAGTTTTGGACCTGAGGGTGTCCTTTTAACAAGTATGGTAGTAATGTAAACATCAGTCATCTTCAGCTTGGAAGCCGGTGTGAGTAATCATTAAATAAGGAGCGATATTAGCTTCATATCATAGTAATAGCTATGCTTATCTAATTTTGCATTTACTTTACCTAGGCTCAGTCCTTAATGATGTATGATACCTTTAATTAAGGGTCAGCTATTAATGAGGCGGTAGAGGTTACCGTACTTGACTTCACGTTTGTGAGCGGAAACTAAACACAGTGGTACCTTTGCATCATTTTGTCCTTTTCCTGCATTTAGCAGCTGTCTGGAAGGCAGCTTTGGAAATGGCACAGCAATGTGTCCTAGCCTAGACTCACCCATGTATTTACGTAACAAGCATTTATTCGGTACCCGAGGATACAAAACAGAGCCCTGCATGGTTCCTACCCTCAAGGAACTTGGGGTCTGGGTGTAACCATAAAAGGCATCATTTAAAAAGAAGGCCCCAGGGGAAATGTGAGCTGTAATCTACATGGACCTGATCAAGTCAAGGCCCACGGACCTCTGGATTTTGCAGGGCCTCCCATCCACTTATACAGAAAACATATAGGAAGAATGTGTCTCAGTTGCCAACAATTGTGCCAAGCCCTTCTGAGGACCTTCCATGACAGTATAAATTTTAACTTTCGGAAAGGGATAAAGCAATCACTTTGTGCAAACTTTCAGGTTGGTCATTTTTGTCCATAACATAGAAAAAATGGATTATAGCTAAATTCTATGTCAAGTCCAAAAGCCTTTAGATTTTTCTAAGGCTGTTATTTTGAGGATGTTAAAAAAAAAAAAAAACCACTCCAGGAAATTGATTTAGCTTCTTGGAAATAGCTTTTCTAGAATGTGTTCCTTCTGCATATGCCTCCTTAAATTTTTAGATTTTTCTCAGATTACACAAGCTACAGCCAAAGAACATGAATGGCATTTTGGCTTTCAAAGACATATATATTTAAATATACACATGCATAAATATACATATTTAAATATCAGTTACATCTTCTACTAAAAATGAGGGTGATCAACACAAAGAGGACAGTGGTCATGTAAGAAAATATAATATTAATGACATAGGAAAGAGTAAATTTCTAGATATATTTATTCTAAACTAAATAATATATATGAATAGATTTGATGAGTTAAATAAACATTTCTTCTATTACTCGAGTCAGTTTTAATGTTAAAAAGAGCAAAGAAAGAAAATAAGGGAGAATTTATTTTAAAACCAAAGAATCATGTAAGACTTGCGACAAACAGATGTGGGGGGGAGTGCATTAACTGCATAATTTCAAGGGGCCATTTATAGCCGTCCCCTTTCGCCCTCAGGGGATACATCCCAAAGCCCCCGTGGATGCCTGCAACTGCAGATAACACCGAACGCCGTGTATTCTGTTTTTCCTGTACACACACAGCTGTGGTAAAGTTTAATTTAAAAATTAGGCACAGTAAGAGATTAACAACAATAATTGATAATAAAATAGAACAGTTATAACAGTAGAAAGAGTGACCTGAACACAAGCGCTGTGATGCCACAGCCGTCCACGTGGTGACCCAGACAGCTGCTGAGTGACTGACGGGTGCAGACCATGTGCGCGTGGAGACACTGGACAGAGAGGTGGTCACGCCCCAGGCAGGGCAGAGTGAGATGACACAAGATTTCATCACACCACTCAAAACGGTTCACAGTTTAAAACCAATGAGTTGTTTATTTCTGGAGTTTTCCATTTAATATTTTCGGCTGCCGTCGATCGTGGGTAATTGAAACCATAGGAAGTGAAACTGCAGGTAAGTGGGATGGTTGAAAAGATCAGTTAAACCGGCAAGTGTCACCAGTCAATTCCCTGAGGAAGCCAACTCTAAAAGAGAGTAGCCTGCAAGAGATTTATCTGGGGGTGCACCTGGAGTAAACAGCCAGGGGAAGAAAGAGAAGAATAGGGGTAGGAGCAAGATTGGGCAGACCGAGAAGTCGAGCTTTTCTGCAACTTCAGCAGAGGCTTCCACTGGCTCTCCAGGGACCTGTGCGCCTGGAGTGACTCCTCAGGATGGTCCTGAGACCAGATGCAGGACCAGGCCCTTGTAAGTCCCACACTCATTGCTCATTAGATGGGGCCGCCCAGAAAGGGGCCATGACTCTGTGCAATGTAGAGGTCTTAGTAGAGACCCATCTGCCAGCAGCACACTCAGCATCCGGGGAGATAAGTTCTAGAAGAGGGGATCCATACAGTACCTCACAGTGTCTGAAGCAGCACACTGTCTGTTCATTCATTGACCTAACAGATGTATACGGAGCCCCTACTGTCTGCAATTATGGTATCCAGGGGTCAAGTGATAAACAAATCAGACCAGGTCCTCAGCCTCATGGAACTTTCACTTGTGCAGTGAGAAAGGGGTTATACAAAAAGAAAAGATACAAATGAAATAATTACAGAGCTCGACTAGCGTAAATAAAGTAGGGATTAATACAAGGAAATAGCACTGTAAGTAGAAAGGATTGAAGAACGAATAGAAGTGGAGAGAGGGAGAGTCAGCAGTTCATCTGGAAACATTAACTACAAGGTCAAGGAGAGAAATGAGACCACAGACACAGGAGGACAAGGTGTCAATAAAGGTCTGACATTTGATTAAGTTGGTTTGCAAGGCAGTGAGCAGAGAGAGAAGGGAGGAGGAGTGAGAAAGGGTAACTGAAGGAGCACAGCCCCGATCGGGGGTCACAAATGAGGGCCCGTATCCATCCCGGCATCTGTGTTTGTGAATGAAGTTTTACAAGCCACACCCACCTGGCTGCTCACTGTGTGTGACTGCGAGTCTTGAGTGGTTGCGATGGAGAATTTATGGCCCTCAAAGCCTAAATTATTTATTATCTGGACCTTAACAGTTAAAGTTAGCTCCCCCCTGGTTTAGAATAGGCAAAATGGAGCAGGATCCAGTGTAGATCTGACAAGGTGCCATTTGGGAGATGTGATAGGAAGAAAAGGGAAAGCAGAGGACAGGTAGGTTTGTGGACTTGGTAGTGGGGAAGAAAAAGCAGTTCCAGTTTGATGGCTTCTGGTGTCTCAGTGGCAGATAAGAGTGTGAAGGAAGGAGTTGGGAATGCTTGAAAAGTGAAGAGAGGTTTCGCAGTTCTCGATTTAAAGAATATTCACTACAGAAGGGCCATGGAATTAGAAGAGATGGTGTTGAGTACCCATTGGAGCCTGTGGCCATAAATTTAAAGTAAACCCGACTTAAAGGGACTGCTAATTAAAATGTTATAGTCAATTTACGCTTTGACCTCCTCTTCCTTTCTGCCAGCCTGTAGCACTGAGAAATAAAATATGAAAGGAATAAAGAGGGAGTCAAAAAGTACAAAGTTCCAGTTACAAAACAAATAAGTCCTGGGGATATGTGTACAGCATGGTGACTACAGGTAATAATACTGTGTCATATATGTGAAAGTGAGGAACAGAGTAGATCTTAAAAGTTCTCATCACAAAAAAATGCCACCATTATGTATGGTGATGGTTTAGAAAAAAAGTATAAAGAAAAAAGTCTTGGTTGAGATTAGAAAGGAGAGAAGACGGTAAATGCAGCTGAAGCAATAGAGCCGCTCGTAACCAATCCAGCATCAGGCACTGAGGTGAGGAGCCTGTGTTCTACAGGGTAGGGATAAAACATGCTTTATGTGAGGCTCACTCTTGGAGCTGGGTTTAGGTGTGTATATTAGCCAGACTCGGCAGAAGAAACAAAGAAAGCACTCTAGAAATTTGAAGCATGGAAGAATTTAACACCGATAATCAGGTTTTTATAAAATCATTGGGAAGGCCAAAGAAATGAGTTTTAGGGTGGTTGGATCTCTCGGAATGACTCCTGGAACACCGCCCCAAGAGGGGCTGCGGCCTCAGCAGCTACAGAAGCCACCCCAAACCCTAGACATCCAGAGAACATTCACCAGAAACTACCTCAGGACAACATGACCTTGCCTGTAGCCAACAGACAGAGGCCTCAGAAAGGCTGCCTCTGCCTCCCCTGCCCTTTCCAGATCTAGCGTGGATATACTTAGTTGGCAGAATCAAAGTCACATCTGAGCTATAAAGGGTTTTATAGTTTTACATCCTCTCCAAATAAAAAAGGAAAGGGCACGTGAGAAACCAATCTGGTGTCCACCATAGTGAGGTATCACAGCATGAAAGGTTGCTGGCCCAAGGCCTAATGTCTTCCATTATAGAGAGGTGTGGACCTGCCAGGATCGTCAGGAGGAAGACAGGGGTGCGGGGCCAGAAGCTGAGTCAGATCACCCCTGCCTGGATCAGTGAATGGTCTGGTGAACCCTGAAACACCACAGTAAGACTTAGTTCTAAATTTTGCATCCAAGAAACAGGGTAGAGGCAACTGCTAGGTTACAACTAGTAAAGAGAAAGTGAGAGACAGAGAAAACAGAAAACTTCAACCCAAAATGAACCTAACAACCTAAATTTAATCTAAGGAAATTAGCAACAAAGTTAACAATTAGAACACAAATTCACGCCTGGTGGAATTAGTTTTATGCAAGTGTTTAGGATGTTTCAAGAGATAAATGAAAGGATATCAATTTTAAATGTATAATCATTTGTATATGTAATGAAGAGAATTAGTAAACTGGAAGAGAGTAGTGAGAAATTCACCTGGAACACTTAATGAAATTTTTAAAACATGAACGAGAAGTTAGGAGATGTGGAAGATAGCTTGAGAGGCTCTGACATACATCTGAAGGGAGTTTTAGAAGAAGTGAATGCAGGACATAATGGAAAAACATTTGGAGACTTTTGAGATTTTTGCAAAAGGAAAAAAGATAAGTAGTTTTTCATAAGTTGCAAATAAACTGTGAATACTAAGCAGCTCAAATAAAAATAAACCCACACTGAGATGAGTTGTAGTTAAATGAAAGCACATCAAGGATGATGTTGAAATCTTAAGAGCTTCTAGAGAGAAAAGAAAGATGACTTAAAAGGAACAGACAAGTACACTGCCTTCAGAATTCTCGTCAGCAGTAATATAATGTTTTCAGAAATAAATGTCATGCCAGTTTCAGAGAATTGAAAAAACAAATAGCAAGAAGAAATCTGTGCCTAGATGAACTAGATTTTTTTTTAATGACAGCAAAACAAAATATCCAGACACTCAAAGACACAGAGTGTTTCACATCCATAGACCTTTACTGAAAATACTATTAAAGAATACACTACAGCAAGAATAAAAAGTAAACATATTCAGTTGGCATGGAACAAAAGAAAAAACTATAAACTGATAAATATTCACTGTTGACAATATAAAAAATAAAGTAAATTCAGTCACCCAAATAATATTTTTTTTCTTCAAAATCTCAGCATTTAAAATAGCTTAAGAGTTGGCAAAAAAGAATGTCAGTGATTAGTTGGACTTTTACCACATGATCTCAAGAGCAGGAGAGAGCCATAAGGTTCACTAGCGAGTAAAAATAACGGTGAACCGCATGTGGTAAATGGAGTTATAAAGAAAGTGAAAGGCATCTGAGCAATAACAGATAGTGCTAAGCTGGTGGGAACTTCGGGAGTTTTCAACGAGGCAAGAAATGGTTGCGGTCAGGACACCAGCAGGATGGGATATAAGGCTGGGTCGGAGAGTGGATCCTTGCAATAGATTTCAGAAGTACTGTTCGACTGGGGTGACCGTGGGTATGAGTCATGGGGTGAAGCAGAGAAGGAAATTAGAAGTGAGATAGAGAAAGTGACAGAATTCTATCATCCTCCGGAATGCAGTGGGAGTGAGAATGGAGAAGAAGGCAGAGGGTCAAGTCGTCAGCGAGTGTAGAGGGAGACAGTGTGATCTGGAGGAGAAAGAGCCTGGCAGAGTGGGCTGTGGAAAGCACGTGGGTGTGGCCGTGAGGAGCCGCCCTTGAAAGGATGATGTTTCAAGTCGCTCTGTAGCATGAGTCTTCTAAGAGTTCCGACTTGCAAGGCTTGCATTCGATGTAAAGGGAATCCGAAATTCATTTTTTATCATTAAGGGCAGTTTGATGTCTTTTGAGGTCCCTTGTTCTTTCTGGATGTCACTAGGTTAAATTGTCTTATGATTTAATTTCAGGATTCTTAGAAGGGATTTTGTGCCTCTTTTGCATTGCCTTATAATTCCATGAGTGCTCAAGGGTTTTATAGAATTACATATTGTTCTTTGGGGAAAAAATCTGTACCAAGGAGATTCATAATTCTTTTTATCAAAGAATCTAAAGTCCAATGAAATGTCAGAAAATAGGTTATTGTGAGTACATGCACTTGCATTGTTTTGTTGCTTGTATTAGTTATATGTTGATTATAAATAAAATGTGCAAACACACTGCAGTGTGTAGATAAAATCTATCTATAATATAAATTTAAATCTGTAAATAAGGCTAAGCTTAAACAAGGTATAAAATATTCTGCTTGAGCAAGTATTTTAGATTTCACATGACTAAAACTAGTCAAGCAAAAATATGTATTGAGCTCCTTGTGTATTTAGAGTGATGTTTTCTGTGTCGTAAGTGATAGAAATATAAGACAATGTCTCTGCTTCCCAGAACTTTAACTAATATATTTTTAAAATATACATAATGTTTTATAAAAGCCAATACATAGTATATGCCAAATAGAAGTATTACTTAGATTATTTTTAAAATCACCCTGGATGATCAGAAGTAGAAAAGGATCAGTGAGTCTGAGCTGGTCAGAGAACCTCAGAGAGAGTTTGTACTTTAAAGGGAAATGACAAAAGTTAAAAATGGCTCGAATACAAATTTGGAAACAGATATGCAGAAGACATATTTTATAGAACCAACTTTCTTAAGTAAAGGGTGTTTCTATGGGAATAATGAGAAATAAAAATTTCACGGTGAAGGACTTTGAATGGTAAAGACATTAACGCATAGGCATTAGGGCCAGTGTAGGACATTGGGACAGATAAATGACTCTGTGGAGGCAGCAGTGTGAGAATGACTGATGACGAGATCCAGGAAGCATTGTATTGGACAGGAAGCTCTGTTAGTAGAGATGTGGGCCTACTCCGGAGCTGAGGAGGGAAGTGAAGAATAAATGGCTGAACAATAAAGACGTGATCAACCAACAGACTTTGTTACTAATTATTAGCAGTGACAACAAAGGATAAATTAGAGACTCAAAAGGATCCAGCAGGAGTTCAGCTGAAACAAGAAAATTATGGTATTTCTCAGGAAAATAGTAAGAGATAGGAAAGAGAGCTGTGTGAAGAATAATATCTACAATCAACCACAAAATGAGTAGCTGACAGTGTGTATGTTAATGTTTTATCTCAAATGAATAGCTTTCTATTTTGTTGTTCTTATTAGAAATCCTAAGTTCATCTAATAACTTAAAAAAAAAACCAGCTTTGACAGTGGGAGAACAAATGAAAGCTCAGTGGTTCACTGTGCCAGGTGTAATGTTTCACTGAGCCACTTGCTCCTAATAATGGCACCAAAAACTTGAATAAACAAACACACACAAGAGTACACATATAACTCATTAATTTGTTCCTGATGGACATGAGAATATATAAAAAGCCCAGTGTAGAATAAGGTCCAGATCACGGAAGGAATCCTAGCAAATCCATGATGTGTGTTTAGATTAAACTTCTCTTCATATTTTGCTTTGTTAACAAGAGTTGTTCGCCCTGGTTACTTGGTGTTTCATATAGATTGAAGTATTAACAAAATGTGCTTCATGTTGGAGATTCATTCCTGTGGGAACGTAAAGATTTTCAGTTGCAAAAATATCTGATATGGACAGATTTTTTCTTTTGTTGAAAGTGTTCTACGTACCATGTCAAGATTTTTTTTTACCCCCCAGTGCAGGATCTATTCTACCACCATGCAAAAGGAATACTCTCTTGCTGTATGATTTCTCTGCCTAACCAAATATTAAGTAACTACAGTCTCTTCCAAGAATCAAAAGCCTCGTTTTCCTCCGGCTACTAAGGTCCTGTGTTTAATTTTTTAGGTCAACTCATCCAATTAAAACAAGTTAGGTACAGAATAGACAAAAAAGGTAGAAGCTTTTCAAAGAAGATATCCACTTGTCTTAAGTTATATAAATAAGGGAGAAAAAATGAAAATTTATTACTGGATTGTGCTAGGAGTGTTCAGCACTATAAGTAAAATTCAGTGATTCAAAAAAAAACATTTTTCAAGATAACATCAAAGGGATTCTGTGGCCCCTAGTAAGGTCAAGAGTCACAAACAGGCATTAGCTCCAGATTTGGGGGAGTAAATCATATAAAAATGACTTTAAATCAAGTGAAAGTAGACATTTTATCAGTCTCACAGACTAATGAAAGGTTCTGCATTTTGAATCCTTCCCACAAACTGCAAAGTACATCATTTACAGGCATCCAGCCTCCGCCTGCTGTTTTAACTGGCTGGGCCTTTAGCCCAGGGTGTCTCACATACTTGCCTGGAGCTTCAAGAGCATTGTGTCACCCCTGTAGGGGGACAGAGACCAAGTCAGGGGCTTCAAGCTGTAAGGGAAGTTAGAGGGCATGGAAGGGTCGGATGATGGTACAGCTAATGAAAAGTGTCCTGCTCATCACCACTTTCTCTAAAGCTTGTAGTTAACATGGCACAGGACACCGCCCAGATGAACTGTTTTTAGGTTCTTTACCTGAGCAAGATGCATGATGAGTACAAGGATTTGTCCTTGTTTTGATATTTTATGTACTCATGAAAGAAGAAATCAACCCCAGAAAAGGCTTCCGATGCTCTTAATTGGCCAGTGAATGTATTATTGACTCTGAATTCCTCTATGGACAGGTAAAGGAGACAGTGTGACTTTGAAACAAGCATATAGTCTCCCCTCAGTCAAGCTACCTGGGTTTGTGTCTTGTGTCTGTTACTTATGAATGTGTGAACTCAGGAAAATTGTTTATCTACCATAGGCCTTGGTTTCCCATCTATATGGTACAAATAAAAAGTGTCTGCTTCAAAGGGTTGTGGAAGCTGAATGAGTTAATGCATATAATGCATTTAGCCCAGTGGTTCTTTCCTACTAAGTGCTCCATAAGTGTCAGCTGGCGTCACGTGGTTACTCTGTGAGCCTGCTTTAGCCCACAAGGAAAACTTGAGAGTGCCACAGTAATACTCTACTTTTGTGCAGTTGCCTTAATTTTCCTGGGATGATTTGTATAGTCCCACCGTCGTGCCTTTATTCACATAATTTCTCTTATATGGACTATCCATTAACCACCCCTTCGCCAAACTATAAAACTCGGCATAAAATTCATCTCCTTCAGGATGCTTTCTCTGTCTCACCCAGTTCTATCCACTCTGATCCTTTCTCTCATGCCTTATCCACTTAACATTTATGCAGTGTGCGCTACATTATCCTGAGTAACCTGCGTAAGATAAACTCACACTGCAGTTCCTTTTGCCATTGGAAGATTTAATTGTGTTGTACAGGAGACAGAGTGTTGCTTGTGCATATGTGAGAGTGAGAGATCTGTTTCCATTTTAGAAGCCAAACAGGAAGAAGCTGTTCTCTCCCCAAAGGGGTCTGCAGATCCGCTTGCATTACCCCAGCAAGAAGGAACATTCTCACCACACGAGGAGAAGGCAGCCATCAAAGCAGAGGGCTCAGAGCACAGCAGAGAGAAGCTCAGGCAGAATAGTGTGCTCTGAGCAAGTGCATAAGCAAGCACTAAAATAGGAGCCTGAAGCAAGAAGCAAAACATCTGGGGCTGTAGTTAAATGATTGGACTATCACAGAACTCACAGAAGACTCTCTAGACTGGACGAGGTCTATTCGCTGACCTCCAGGCCGAGCATTATTTTTTTCCTTAGTGGAGGGGAACTGGAGGGGTTTTAAGTAAGAGTAAAAAGTCTATGTTATTCTTGTGAAATTTGGCTTCCATTATTACCAACAAATCAGTTTATCATTTTTCACAAGGTCTTTAATTTTCATACGTCAGATAAATAATCTAATGTAAGCAAGTATCTGGTATTTGCCGTACAAGACCATTTCAAGTGGAATATTGATTTACAGATGGGGTGAGGTACCGTGTGAGCATACTCCAACCACAAAATACAGTCGTCCCAACTGGACATGCTTCTCCCTGGATGTTCTTTCATTGCAATTGCTAGTAACTTTTACATCTATTAGCCATTTAGCTTACGTGTGTCTTGTTTCTTTGATGGCATTGTAATCTTCAGGTCTAGGGTTTAGGAACTCTATCTCCTACTTTTGAAAACTTGACAATACCTGGGGGTTCCCTGCACATAGTAGGACATACATTTTTGCTTAACAAATGATCAAAGAAACAAATGTGTGAAAGAACAAAAAGGTCCCGTAGTAGAATAACAAGGGTTTTCTAGGTTCTAAGTTCTTGGATTTTCAAAATGAATATCTAGAAAATTCCAAATCCCATCAAAATGCTTCGGGAGGAGTGCTCTGGGTTTGGGGTTTGGTGTTCAAGAAGGCTGAAAATGTGTGCTCTAAACGCATGAAGAAACGAACACATAAGTGCTACTTTATTCATTGTCTTGCAGTGTTCTTCGTGTCCCTGTCTTTCTCTGGGGGCAGGGGCTCTGAGATTACGAGGAGGTGGAAGCCTTGCTGTGGCTTGGTCTGAGTTAGGTCCTCCAGGATCCGAACAGGTTCTTAGGTGGTTACTTAGGGTGAATTTTCATTGTGTTGCGTTTGTTGTTGGCCTTAGAACCTCTGCTCTAAGCTTTGGGTTTTGGACTTAGACTGCTGCATCACTCTGAAATCAGAATAGAAAGAAAATGCATAACCTAGCATAAACTCTTCCCCCTACCTTGAAGAGGCAGCACCTTTAAGAGAGGGTAAACACAGGCAGTCTCTTAATGAGGCAACACTGCCTCAAAATAATAAGGATATTCATCTTTTGTTGTCATATTGTTCCCTTCAGAATACACTGAAGGATTTTTTAATCACTCTTGGGAAACATTAAGTACCTGATTCTACAGAATGCTTCAAAGTTCCAAATATCTGGGAAAAAAATAAAATTGTTTTGGAGTGGGAGCTGCAGAATAAAAAGATATGGCCAAACACATTGAGGTGTTGATGGAATAGCTTATAAATAGACTACAGATGGGAAAAAAGATTTGAATTACAGGAACATATAACAAAAATGTGAGATATGGATTGACATCTGGGGATTTAAGAACACATCGCAAAGATTTTCCATAATGTATACTCTCCTGCTACACAGAAATAATAGTTGCCACACAAGGAAAATGTACTTAAATAAAGATTTTCCCTTAAAATACTGCATCATATAATGCGTTTTCATATACACTTTAAAAGGAGGGAATGAGCTGGCAAGGTCAAGCCATTTGAGAAGCTTGTAATCGCTCTTGGATTCATCAATATTCCTCATGCAGAGGAGGAGAGAGAGGAGGAGGGATCTGTTCTTTTCCCAGATTCATTTGTGCAAATTGCAAGAGTTCATTTATTTAGTGTTTTTGTTTATTCCTTAACCACGCTGGTTCTAGAACTCTGATTTTAATGAATTAGCACATGGCATAGATCATACCACATGCAGGAAAATAGAATCTAGATTATTGTATTTTCAAGTTTAAGGCTTTTTCCTCTTGGCAGTTCTGTCTCCTGAGTGAGAGACAAGGCAATGGAAATGGCTTAACGAGCCGTACTCCATCAGATTGGTAAATATCCACTATATGACTGATGAATTGATCTCCTAAGTGACTGCATGAATCCTATAGAAGCCAACAGAATTGTCTGAAAATATACTGTGAGTAGAGAAGAATTTCCATTTATAAATTTCTCTTCCTTGTAGTAAATGTCCATGGGAAGGTTCTAAATTTAGAGAGACAGATTTTGGGGGGTCACGGTTGTACTTCCATAGTTACGGGTCTTTGTCAGCTCTCACAGCTTAGTCTGGTTGTTACTGCCTACTTGTCAGAGTTAATATGCTTTCGGTTTTTAAATGTTGGTGAATTGCATATATTTTGAATCTCCTGACAAGGATAAAATGTCAGTCTGTGCACATAAGGATCGTTGAGAGAGATATGTGGTGTTTACAAGCTAACACATGGGTGAGGCCCTGGTCACTCACTGTGCTAAGAGTTGCTCCCCAGATATTAGTTTAAGTATAATCTTTATCTGTAATTTGTGTATTTAAAACAGTTCTAGAAGTAGGCAGTTATCTGAGTCAAGCAAGGAACTCTCTATGAAAGCTGAGCTGAAAATAGTGCCTATTTTGATCCATTTACTGTCAAGAGGCCACCTTCGTGGACAAGCCCAAAGCACAGGAACTTGGATTGACCATTGCAAATAGGAGATGACAGTCAAGATGAGAGATGATGAGAAGACTTGGCAGGGGTGGAAATTGCGTCAATAGTCCTCAGAAAAGCTGACACACTGACACAAGTAACAGGAAAAGACCACTTTGTTTCCCTCCCACATTCGGGCAGTGGATATTTCAGTCACAGGAGGCTTCAACAAGAAGGATTGAGATGGAGACAGAAAGTTGCTGCCATGAACATTTCAGAGCCTAATCCTATAACATTACCTTCAAGTCATTGTGAAAATCAAGAGAATGTCTAGTCTAAAGATTTGGTAATTATTAAGATGCTCTCTCATATTGATATTAAGGATAAAAGAGCCACATATTTCAACCAGCAGAGCAAGATGAATTCATTTTTGTGAACATTTCCCTGATTCTCTCTATAACACACCCCATGAAGGTCCTTTCCCAATAAAATTTCCCTTCCCCTTGACCCAGGTTTTTTGCATGCTACCCTGTGCTTGTGAATCTTATCTCAAGTACTAAAAATATTTTAACTGGTTGATATAACTGTTTCTGCAACAAATCCATTACAAAACAGAAAGGTTATATCAAAATTTAAATATATTGATGAAACTGGTTGTAAGGTACCTTTTGGTTCTGTCTTATTTAGGTTTTTATCATTTCTAGGTAACCAAGATATTAGAAAGGCTGGTAGTATTTTTGCTGATGTCTAACATAGCTTCTTGGGTTTCAAATATTTTCTTTCATAGAAATATATAGATTGAGAATAGGCAAGAAACATAATGATTATCAAGTCTAGGCTTCTTTATAAATGAATAAACTCTTCATTACTTAGATTTTTTTTTTTTTTACCAATAAACTCTCCTAATCCTTTCTAATTCCAGTGAACAACATGTTATCTATTTATATTTTTTTTTGCTCAGTTACATACATTCACTCTTAGACTTTCAATCCATCAAGCATTGGTTGAGTACTCATTATATTCTCTGAGCTCTGCTAGCTGTTCTAAGAGATCCAGTAGAACTATTTATATCATAATGTTTTCCCTAAAATCATTACATTCTAACAAAACAAGGTAAAACAAATGAAAGAATGGAGTCATTGGGTCACAAGCTTCTCCTGTATTCTGCATGTCTCTCTGCCTTCAACAAAAGTGATGGTGACATCTCAGATTTGTGTTAATAGAAGTATAAGATTTAGAAAGGAGGAGGTGATGTGTTCATTCTCTTCAAAGGGGATCAAACCACATCTGGGATAAAACGTTCAGTCCTGAATGCCTCAATTTAAGAAGAGTTAGACATGCCAGAATATGTTCAGAGGATAATAAAAAATTCCAAGACCAGGTAGCATAAGAAAGTTTGAAGAATAACACTTTAATGGGAAGAAGAAGAGATATAGGAGGATAATGAAAGCAATCTTCAAATATTTGAAGGTCTTATACTGTAATTGTGTGGAAGAGAATCATGCTCCTATAGACACATGTAACCTGAGTGTCTCCAAAAGCATAGAACTAAGGGTGTCAGTAAGGTCCCATCAATACCCGGATTATATTTTTCAACCCCACCCTACTTATATAACTGTAGGATTTTGTCCCACACTTCAGATTCATCCCAGTGTATGCCTATGTACACTGCGGGCATTTTCCTAGTACTCTGCAGTTTGTCCTCATGCTTTTTTCTGTTCTCTTCTCCATTGCCCATGAGACCCATGATGCATACTTCACATCTATCATTGCTGTTGGTGGAAGCACTTTAACTGCCAAGGATGTGGTGTCTTGGTGCCCCAAAGCTTCAAAAACATTTAAATGCAAAAATCTCCTAGCCACTGAAGTTTCTTCCGTATTGCTCTGTGGGGAGACAGTCCCCTCTCCCAATAAAGCAGAAGACCTGACTGCTAGGACAGAATGGGAGACCACCAGGTTTTCTCCCATCACACCCAAGGCAGCTCACCCCCAATTTTTCTTTTCCAAAAGCTTTCCATAAAATATATCCATAGATTGTGACACCTGGATAAGAGGCACTGGGGCTGGTATCAGCTTCCCATACCTACCCCAAGGCAGGATTAAGGTCTGACCAGCGGAAGCTAGGACTGCTGAGAGGAAGCCACTGAGAGATGCTTCAGTACAGGGGAGACTGGTCAGTAATAGGGGCTTTTGTCAGATCCAGTGTGCTACCTTGACAGTATCTGGCCCATCACCATTCCTGTTCGAGTTTACACTCCAGGAGAGCTGCTGGAAAGTCATCTAGAGAGGATTCAAGCAGAAAATGAGTGTTTGGACTAAATAACCTTGAAGGTTCCTTCCAGCTGCAAGATGGTAGTTGTCTTAAGCTGTGTACTCACCTTCCACACCGAGCCAGGATGCTGGTCGTAGAGATTCGGTAATAACACAGTGATCACCACGGACCTAAAAACCAGTGGAACCCACAGTTGGGATGTCTTTGTGCTGTCTTCTGTGCGTTGGTGGTGTTTCTCTAAGTACCGCGTGTAGACACTGCATCAGAATCACCTGGGGAGCATGAAAAATTTAGATTCTTGGGATGAGAGCTTAGAAATCACTATGGTTAAAGCAGCACCGTCAACAGAACTTGCTGCAGTGATGGAAATGCTCCATGTCTTCATTCCGGTAACCACGGACCACCTGAGTCTGGTGAGCGTTTCCAGTGTGGCTGGTGTGACTAAGGAACTGGATTTTTAAGGTTAGTTGATTGTAATCCATTTAAATGTAAATAGTGTATGTGGCTAGAGGCTGCCATGTTCAACAGGGCAGTTTTTAAATTCAAGGAGAAGGAAACTTAGAAAGAAGAAAGTTTGGGAAGTGTCGGAGTAGGATGGGCAGTTGAAGCAAAAGCATGGGATTAGATCAAAATGCAGCATAAATTAACAGGAAGAGACCTTAGAGATCATCTAGCACAATAGCTCATAACCTTTCTGCAGTTCTGAAACCCTTTGAGAATCGTTGAAAACAATGGATGTTCACAGTCAGTAATATGCTCAGACTAAGTCATGTGATAACTGTATATGAGGATTTGGTCAGGAGAGTTAGAGAATCCCTAAATCTCGTCCTTTCTTCCCTTTCCAAACCACATATCCCCAAATGGGAATTTTTGATGTAGTAAAACACCTCTCTGTCCATAGTAGGGAAATCTAAAATACAGAGTTTCAGGATTGGCCCAGAGTCATTTATCATCTAACTGGGCTTCTATTGCCACCTCCTCCTGTGCTCTGTGCATCTTTCCTTACCCTGGGTCATGGCAACTTCATGTTTACGTAGGTAGTAGAAGCAGCTAAGGTTTGTACACAGAAGTTGGGAGTCTAGCTCGCTATGTTGGAATAAGCACATTTGAATTTATTTGGAAATGCAGTGTGTTTTGCAACACTTAACCTTGTTCACATGTTTTTGGAAATGAAGTTACCGTTAGCTCAATATTCCAAGTACAGGAAGAACAACAAAGAACTTTTGATTATTTTCCCTTTCTCTTCTAAGAATAAAATGTGGTTAAAATGAGTCAATAAAGAAAAATCTCGTTCCTTGGTGTTTGATGAGGGGAGCCTTTATGCAATTGATTTTCTACGTTCTTAGTCATATAGCAGAGGTCCCCATACATTTCAGGAGTATTAACTGTTAAAAATCATTTTTCAGTTGCTGGGCAAATACCAATTTGCAGCAATTGGGAAGAAAAATTTAGCACGACTGTTTACATTCATTGTAGAGAGAATGTTAACATCACCTTGAGGTATCTGTTGTTTGCTTGTATGTGTGAAGAGAGAAGCGCCAGTGCTTAATACAACACTTGGAACTCACATTCGCTATTGTATGTGTATAAATATTAATCCAGAGAGATAATTAGCTCTATAAATTTTACAATTAGCCTTTCAGGAAAAGGAGTGGGTGCTAATAAAAATAAGGCATGCTTTTAAGCTTCTTCACTGCAAAATGTTTTCACTGTAACAACTTGGAGGCAGGGACTGCCTTTGTTTAATTTTTTCCTGAAATAGGCATGCTTTACACTTATTTCATCTCTCCCTTGAGACCATAACCTTGCAACAGGGAAAATAGGTTTTCTATTCTTAAAATCTAGTTACCATCTATTTTTAAAATCTTTTTTTCTTTTTTTTCTTTTTTTTTTTCTTTGAAATATCCTGGGATAACAAAAAGGCCATGGTTCACCCCATAGGAGATTGGTCCAATTTAGGCCATCTAAAATCACAAAAGTGTGTGTCTGTCGCCCCAGTGAAAACGGTATGTTTGTATTTGTATGTTCTTCTGTACGTGGTAATTTTAAGTAATTCTCTAGCCCTGAAATCTGAGCGTTAAGTCCTACAATTTAATATCTGTCACAAACCAGGAAGATGTTGGTCCTGAAAACTTTGCCAGTGCCGGCTTTTAGAAACAAGCAGCGTCATGAGAAAACCATTCAACTCGAAGGCAACAGTGATGAATTCTAGTCTAGTCGATATTAACTAGCTCTGTAAACATGGACAAATTACATTTTTTTTTAAATTAAGATTATCAGCTTGATCAGCATATTTCCAATCTGTCTAGATATTTGAATCCATTGAAATACAGATCCTTAGGCCCATCTCCAGCAATACTATTCGAATTTCCAAGGAGTGGGGCCCATGAACTTTTTTTAAACAAGTTCCTCCAATGGCTCTCAGATACCAGAAGGAACCAAGTGAATTGTATATGGCAGCTGGAGAGCTCAGTGGTCCTCACTGTTCCTTCCTGTTTTAAACATCCGTGATTGTAATGGCCTGGTGCAGGGGACAGGGCTCTGGGAGAAAGGGGTTGCTAGTCTGGATTATGTAAATAAAATACAACACGTGAGCAGGAGCAGAGGTGGACTACGGCCTCTCCTACCCACTCAAGGCCGTTTCTTATCCAGGCAGCAAAGAGGGTTGTGAGACTGGTCGAGCTTTCCCACTGAGGCAGCCCCGCCCTCCCCAGGCTGGGGAACAGTCTTCCCCCATCACGTCAGTCATGACTGATTGGTGGAAAAGCCTGGAATCCTGTGTTTAAGAAGAACAGCAAAGCAAAGTCTGGGGCCCGCTGAGGAAAAGCACCACGATGCACGGGTAGTGCAGGAGCGGGCACACACGCGTCGTCTGCCTTCTCTGAGACCCTGGAGGAGGAATGAAACCCACAGGCTTCAGAGTTAGACCCGATTCAAACGAGAGCCCTACGTTCCATGGCCCTGTCACCTTGTGGAGGTGTGCTCCGCTGTCTCCACATCCATTAAAAAATAAGGGCAGTAAAACTTATACAAGAGCTTGAAGTCTGAATCAATAATGTGTGAAAAGCTCATAGCATACGTAGCACTTAAAAGGTAAAAAATAATAGTACTTCATTCCCCGCTTCCCTCAAGCAGAGGCTTCATATCTGACCCATTGACATAGCTTCCAGTTAAGCTAGGACAATACCTGGAACCCGAGAGACACTTAAATAATACAAATGGATGGAGTGGGCAGTAAGAGAAAGCACATATGGAATGCATTATGTGTACCTGGCACCAGCCTCAGCACTTGATGGACTTGTTTGTTCTTGACTTCTGTCCTTTTACAGGTGAATGAAACTGAGGCGCAGAGTTGCACCACTAATAACTGGTGTTCGAACACCCATGCCCTTACCCACTTGTCATGCCGTTTAGAGGAAGGGAGGGAAGGGGGGAAAGGGACTCCACTGCAGGTAGGACACGCATATACCAGTCGCTCTAGTCTCTCCACTCTGTTGTCTTATAACCAAACTGCTTCACTCATTTCACTGATCTCTGTCCCTCCTGGCCTCAGAAGTGTTTGAGTTTGAGATCACTCTTATTGCAACTACTTAGGGGTCTCTGGAACCCTTGCCAAATAAGTGAGTGCCTGTGAGTGGTAGAGGAGAGTTTTTGTTACTCAACTAAAGGTTTTAAAAACCTATAGATATTCTAATTCATGTGTAGAACAAATCTTTTTTTATTATTATTTTTATTTAACAATAAATACAAACAAAAAAGTAATTAGTTCTAGGGATTTGTTTTTTGTTTCTTTTCAAATTAAGTTCCTAGGGACTTGAAATAGCAGAACTGCCTAGTTTAGTCCCAGTGTTGCAATCTGAGATTTCCCACTCAATTCTTTCCTTGTTCTTTTGGTGGTGGTGGTGGTGGTGGTGGTGGTTTCCCCCCTCATGGTTTTCCTATGGAAGAGCCTGACTCAGGGAAATCCAAGATGAGAAATAAGGGCTTGGCTGACATGGAAAATCAGCCGATGGCTTTTGGGCTTCCTGGAGAAGCCCCGAGGCATGTTATAAATGGACAGTCACAGCCTTGACAAAGTTTACAAGACGTCCCAGCCCGTGTACGTGTTACCTGGGCCACTCTCCCTGAGAGGAGAGAACCAGGAGAAAAAAATGCAGATTCCATTCTTTTTTTTTACCTAACATAAAAATTTAACTGTTGAAGACAAAGACGTGACCCCATGCTTGTCATTCCTGGGCTGGCTTATGGAGCCTCTGGACCGAACTCGCAGTTCTGGTGTTCTGTCTGCGAGTTCGGTCCAGAGGCTCCATAGCCAGCCCAGGAACCCAGAAGCACCTGGGGGAACCGTAGCTGTCGTATTAGCATTTACCCCAGAGCAGTGACACTCAATGGAGTGGTGAGGTGGGGAAGCTCTGTCAGGGGTTGTAGATGATTTAAGATTAATCTCAATAATTAATAAATTTTGACATTTCAAACAGCATTAAAGCACATGGAACATATTTTTATCAAGAGTAGTCATGAGGGAAAATGGCAGAGCAGCATTACCTCAAAGCCATTGATGGGCCTGTGAGCCCTCTGGCTGCTCTTGGGGTATCCCAAACTTTGGTCCCCAGATTCTGTAACAGACCCCACCCCGCTCTGGTGCGGATGCCTGTATTAGTGGAGCACCAGCCGGTTGCATTGAAATGCCAGCTTGAACTCTCCCTGGTGCTTTCAAATGCGTTACCTCACACCGCCCTTCGTGCTTCCACAAACCTTAAGTACCAGGTCCCTGCCCCCTCTGCCCTTAGCGCCGGGTAGCTGCATCCGATGCTGTACACTCCCTTTGATAGAATCTGACAGCAAGGCTCGAGGATGCTCAGTGTGACATCAATACAGGGCCCGAGCTACGCTTGGCCCAGCTGGGGATGGGAATGTGTCCCCCCGCAACACTAGGTCACAGGCATCACTGTCTTCACTGTTCAGGAAGAAAACCGTAAGACCCAGAGAAATCGGCCGAGCTCTCAGAGGTTACTTAGCCTGGCAGGGGCAGAGAGCGGGCCTGTGATCCAGGAGACTCAGAGTTTTGTATTCTTTTCTCAACATCATGCTGCTTCTAAAACATGGGCTAAGGCCCTGTTCCTCCCTCAGACACTAGGAGAAAAGTCTCTAGAGCCCTAAAAATGACGGGCCTGACGTGTCTCCCCTCTGGCCAGGCAGCCTTTCCATTGTGGCAGGTCCGAGGCGGTGGGCGCAAGTCTCCTCATGGGCAGCGTGGAACCTTTCCACATGGCCATGGAGGTGAGCATCCGCGGGGCCCATGAGCTGGACCTGTGTTCACATCCAGGGCTATACAAACACACTTCGTTCTAAAATATGACATACTAAGGACACACGCAAATGCACACACCCTTCTATAATCTCTTTATATCTGGGGTGGAGGCATGGGGAGACATAGCTTCTTAAAGTTAGTTTGTTAAATTTTTGTGACAACAGGGGTCAAGAAAAGATTGGTTGTTTGGAATCCAGAGATAACCTTCAACTCTTGATTTTTGCCATTATTTTCACCATTTCACAGATGTACTTATGAGCAAACTTACCCTAAAGCAAGAAAAAGCCAGGAACTAGAATAGTTTACAAAACTTTTATCAGCCCCAAGTGGAGAGTAAGTCATCTAATAAAAAGGCAGAATTATCAGCCCCAAAACCAGATAAGTGGCACAATGAAGGTGGAATTGCACAAGGCTGTTTTCATCTCTGCTTCTCTTTTGGTCACTTACCTGCACTGTTAACCGCCACCAGCCCTGAAAGAGCCCAGTACCTTCTCGTGCCATACTCGCCCACTCGATATGCCACTGTGGCTGCCCTGGCAGGCCTGCTCTTCCTGGCAGAGCTCTGTCCCACCCCTGGTTCCACGTTGGATCTACGTGCAAAGCTGTTAGAAAACACCAAGGCCAGCCTTCCCATAATCCGTTCAGTCAAAAATGTCATTATTCTTCAACTGATAGTTTTGCACAGCTGTATCTAAGCTCTGGACATTTTTTTCTTTCCTTGTTTTTTTCTTTTTTTAATTTTTAAAAATTTTTTTGTTTGTTGTTTTTGTTTGTTTCCCATCAGAACTTACTTGTCTGTGTCTCATTCTTTCAAACCCTGTTCCCTTGTAGGACAAAATGCATAACTAGGGGCCGTGGAAGCCACGGATAAGTTAAACCACTGTGGTAGACAAATAAAATAATGTATTCCTACTAAGAGCAAAGAAATGAAAATTAAGTGGATGAAAGTGACCTTTTCACTTCAAACTGACAGTTTTGTAGAATATTTAATTCCTCGTATGCACAAGAATATGGTAAAACATGCAGTCTCATATACCTGTGAGTATAAGCTGATGCAACATTTCTAAAAAATCAATTTCAACATCTGTATTAAGGCCTAAAAGTGATCAAACCCTCTGACTCATAAATTTTATTTCTTTAAATATATGCAAAGGAAATAGTGAAAGCTATGCAGAATGACTAATTATGGGAATGTTCAATATGGTGTTACTATAATACCAAAAATGAGAAAGTAATGAAATGAGACATTAATAATAACAGGATCTTAAAGATAACAGAGCCCACCCCCACCATAGAATAATATCTAATCATTAAAAGCTACATTTGGAAAAGTAGCTAGAAAGGGACATGCTTTCAATATATTAATATTAGTGGGGAAAAAAGATATATGTATGAACATATAGATTATACAGAAATACATATCTATAAATTTTAAAAATTTTTTGAAATTTTAGTGCTTATTTCTAGGTGGTGAGATTATAAATAATGATTTTTCTCCCTTGGATTTCTTTATTTTCTAAATGTTTGAACAACAAAACATACCTGTTAAATCAGAAGAACAGAAAAATGCATTTTTTATTACATATTGCTGTGGAGTTGGCAGTTTGATCTCTTCCCCTTCCCAGATAATGTATTTGCACCTCTCATGGTCTTGACTTTTATTAGGATAGAGGGTTTCCGTGCATAGAACTCTGTGTCAGTTCAGATGAAGATAACTCCACAGAGAAGGCGTTCCCAGCCTCTCCACGCCCACTGCCAGGAGCAGCTTTCCTGCCAGCAGTTTGGACACACAGTCGCTCTTGAACTCACGGTCAGACATAGGATGCTGGCTTAGTATACACTTGCTACACGTGGGCCTGTGTGTGCTCTCACACACACTGTCGCGTAATTGTTTCATTAAATTCACTCAGTCAGCAGTTTCTGCTCTAAACACTCCCTGGGGCCTAAAGAAAGAAAAAAAATCAGTAATCAACATACTACTTTTAAGTACAGAGTACCAACCTATTTATAAAAGGAAATTAAGTAAAACTGGTAATTATAACTAGCGTACAACCTTTCAACATAGTCAATGAGAAATTCAATTTGCTTAAAATAATGAGATGCTCTGGCAGGAACAATCTGTTCGCGTGCTGTTCCCGAGAGCCTCGGGATGGAGATGCAGCCCTGCCTGACGTCTGCGTCTGCCCATCAGTTTATCAACTGAGTCCCAGGGCGAGTTTGCCATGGTGCTAGGAGGCTCGGGATGGAGACAGGAAAGAGAAAAATCTCTTTTCTCTTGTCTGTCCAGCTCCAGGAAACCTGTTAGAACACGGATTCAGATTTCTACTTGGAACACTTGAACAAGTTAAATAATTATCCTCTGTCCTCTTTTCGGTGGCTTTTAATTTAACTACCGTCCACTCATCCGCACCACCATCCAAACCAAAGGGGTGGAGTCTCTGCGATGTGCACTCCGTGGGCTACTCACAGCCTCTTTGCCTAAAGTTCATCTGGGTTTTTTTCTTGCTGAGTTCCAGTCTCATTGAGGTAGAACAGACATAGGGAAGTTGAATTAAAGAGTCAACACAAACCCGTATCTACTGATTCGAGGGCCATTCCCTAGCTAGCAGCAGCCATTCTCCTCCCTCCCAATTCCTGTCATCCTGCCTTCATTAATTCACGCAAGTTTTATTGGCTATTACTGTGTGTTGGCCACTCTGCTGTAGGCGGGTAGAAAAAAAGAGTGAACAAGGCATAGACTGTGTCTTCAAAAATCCCAGTGTCTCACAAGGAAGTAGACCCATAAACAGGCCATTATAAAGCTCTTTAGAAGCATGGTGATAGGGGTTTTCGAAAACGTTCAGAAGATGCCTACCTAAGCTGGCCCCATAGGGAAGGGTTAGGAGAAAAGTGTCAAGGAAGAAATACGACGATAAAATCTGAACTACAGTACAGGTGTACAATATAATGACTCAATATTTGTATTTATTACAAAATGAACACCAAAATAAATCTAGTTAAAATCCCTCGTCATACATAGTTAGAACATTTTTTTCTTGTGGTGAGAAATTTTAAGTTCTCCTCCCTGAGAAACTCCCGAATATACAGCACGGCATTGTTAAATGTAGTCCCCATGCTGTACGTTATGTTCCCAGGATTATTTGTTTTATAACCGGAAGTTTGGACCTTGAATTCCCTTTGCCTGTTTTGCTCCTCCTCCTCCCACCCTCCTCCGGTAACTGGCCACCGATCTGTTCTCTGAATCTATGAGTTCAGTTTGTTTTTTATTTGTTAGATTCCCCATATGAACGAGATCATACAGTATTTATCTTCTTCTGTCTGACTCATTTTACTTAGCAAAATGCCATTAAGGTCCATCTTGTGGGCAAGATTTTTATCCATTTGTCTCAGGTTTGTACCCATGGCTGGGTGGCATTTCAGGGAACTCTGCGTGCGTGAGTGGGGCTTGGCCCACTTTGCTGTGGTTGGTGGGCAGCCGTCTGTACAAGAGGAGACCTAATTGCTTCTGGGAAGAGAACAGGTGTCTCAGTAGTATCGGACAGCTCTGTGTCACAAAGAAACAGGAGCATAGAGAATAGACTTGAAGTTCTCTCAAGCCACTCCACACTTCCCGTTTCGAAGAGTTTCAGGTTGTCTGGCGTAGGCTCCAGCTGAGCACCTTCATGCATGTTGGCTTGTCAGCTCCCTCTCCCCAGTTCCCAGAGGAGGGAGAAGCCACGGTCTCAGTTGTCTTCTCTTCCTCCTCGTGGGCATGTCCCACCTCTTCCTCTCCTCGTGTTGAGTATGGCACTGAAAGGCGCGGAGGTGGCACAGGATTCGGGGAGGAAGGGTTCAGCCCCACTCTGAGTGGAGGTCTCCTCTTCCCGTGCAGCCTCCCTAACGTCCCTCAGCCTCCCATCGGTGCTTCCTCCTCCTCAGCTCACCGACACACGGTGGAGCCTCAGAGTTCATCCAGGAGCCTGGCCCCTCTCGGATGTCCACTCTTGCCAGAACACCAAAGCTCTGGCCGAGGGCTGCCCATGTCGCGGTCACCCATTTGGTTACCCCAGGACATCCTCTATTGGTCCCCTTCCTACCCTCAAATCAAATCTGAAAATCTTAAGTGTAGGATAGAAAGAGACATGCCTCCAGTAACTTAAATTTTGAAAAAAGATGGATAATTGAATCTAAGAGAATGTGAGCCCAGTGAGTTAGAGAATCTACATGTGGAAATTCAGCAAATTGTAGTTGTCCACACTGAACTGTGAATGATGGTACTTCTGGAAATACCATTCTGAGCAATAGGAATATTTTTAAATAAGCCTTGAGAGTTGTAATTTCTTTTTGCTTTATACCAAAAGCTCTTAGAAAGTAAACTCAAGCAGCGCACTTGAGCCTGCTGTGGAAAGAAGGCTCAGAGCTGCAGGCTTACTACATAACGGTGACAAAACGTGCTTCCGGATCCTTCCCAGGCAGGTACACATGCGACAGAGACAGATCAGCTCGAATGAACACAGGAACGTTTTGTATGTAACCTTTTGGTACTACATAATAATTAGAATTAACTTTAGGGGACCAGTGTGTGATACACAGCCCTCTCAAAAATCGGCGTAGTCGATTCCAAGTTAATAGTAAGATTGGGCAAATAAATGCAATGAAGTGAGGCAGCATTAACAAACATCACACTTCCCAATCCCTAGGCCTCCTCGGCCACAGCGCTCCGCGTTTCCCAGTCTTTCTCAAGTGCTAATGACCTGACACTTGACTACAGATAAAGCAACAGATTTATCCAATTAAATATCTCCTCTTAAATATCTTCCAGTGCATTCAGATAGAAAGTAGTGTCCAGGATTAACACAAAAATCTTACTTCTCAGTGAAGCCCAGGCATGAGCTGTGATGAATCTCGTCTTAGGAGACAGGCCTTTCTCTGCAAAGGGGTTTTCACTGATTAACACAGGTAGAGTTAAAGGGATTCTTGATGCCCAGACTAAAAAACATTTCAAATAAAACTTTCTCTTAAACTCACAGAAACCCTGTGCCCTGAGAGAATAGGAATCCCAATGAATGGAGCGTTTCTAGAATGTTTAATGTCAAGTCTTGTATTCTACCTGCTCATTTAGCGTGAGATGCTGATGTAGCCAGAGCCGGTGTCCTAGAACCTTGGAGAGACGTGAATAAGATACGAGCTTGTTTATTACTCATGGTCCCAGTCCCTCCTCAGGAAGGTCCTTTACAGACTTGTGTCATCCTCATCACCCTCTCAGAGGAGCTTTTTACCTTTCACCACTGTCCCTCAGAGACTCGGGAGTGGGTCGCGCACACTGGCTGTGACTCAGGTTAGACGGCAGCAATAATAACATCAAGACACAAAACCAGGACACTGCAGAAACGCCTCGCCTCCTGTGGTCAGGCTGGGAGGAGGTGGCCAGGGTCTCTGACCTGACAGCACACAAGTCAGGGGCCACCTGGTCTGAGCTGCGGGGTCACCGTACATGCGCGTGCAGTTTGGGGGTGCTCATATCTGCACCACTCCTTGTGAACGTGTGTGGATATCAGAGCACACCTTTTGAATGAACTCAGCTGAACCAAAGAGCATAGGACGATCTGTAGGGTGTTGTCAAGTTTTGACAGCACTGGAAATCAAGGGCTAGTTCTCTAAATTGTGCATAGTCTAACGTTCTGCTTCTCTTCCTTTCCTGCGCCCACTTTTGGGGCTGAATTTTAAGCTGACTGATGTATTGATGAAAAAATTAATTAATATAAATTGGAACAGTGGTCGCTATGGTCTGAATATTTGTGTTCCCCCAATGCGACAGTATTAGGAGGTGGGGCCTTTGTGAGGTGACGAGGTCAGGAGGGTGGCCCCTTCTGCCCTGTGAGAAACAAGAAGTTAGCAGTCCGCAGTCCAGAATTTAACCAGGCCAGCACCCGCACCCGCACTCACACCCGCACCTTGGACTTTTAACCTCCAGAACTGTGAATGATAAATGTCTACTGTTCATAACACACCAAGTCTGTGGTCATTTCGTCATAGCAGCCCCAGTGACTAGGACAACAGAGAAGTCATTAAAATCAGTGGCTTTGATGAGTTTGAACTGAAATTTTGGCTCACCCCTTTATAAACTGATCTGAGCCTGTGATAGCCTCTCAACTTCTCTGAGCTTCAACTTCTTACCCGTAAAATGGAGATGAAGGCAGTATACTCCTCTAGAGTTACTGAGGAGATTAAATGCGATGATGCATTGAAAGCACTTAGCACAATGCTTTGCTCAGAACACATACTCGGTACATATTAGCGATCTTGATGTTTACTAGCAGTAAACAAAGTCACGTTATAAAGGATTTATTCTGTTTCTGAATTCCAGTTGACATCAGCAAGTGTGCCCATCAAGACTGCAAAACCATGGGAAGTTGACAGGAAGAGAAACATTAGCTTTGAAACTAGTAGGCGTGCAAAGAGAAAATAGAAAATATGCCTTAAAAGGGTAAAAAGATTATCACTATGCTCTTTGCTGCCAAACCACCTGTGACATGTTTTTATTTTTCCTGTTGTCTCCATTGTGCAGCCTCTGCCCTTTTTCTTTGCCTGCCTTGGTGCTGACCTCCTGCACGAAGGCCCTATTAAATTCTTAACAGCTCTGACCGGCTGATGCGGTGGGCTTTAATGAACACTGGCTACTCTGTCGTCAGGAAAATGCAGAGTAATTCATGCGTCTCAGGAGGGGAATCTGAGGAGAGAGGAAGCCGGTGTATGAGTCGAAGATGTAGGATTCTGCATAGTAAGCTTTCATTTAAGCGTTATTTTCTCAGATGGCATCCATAGGGAGTCAGTTACCAAAATCTATTTTTAAAACTTCTTCACAGGAGCCTGTTCTTCTCTGAAGTCGTTTTGAAGACCATAGCACTGTTTGTAACATGTCCAGTCGCCAGTCTCCTTAGGACTCTTTTAATTGAAAGGATGAAAAGGATTTTTGCCTATAGTATTTTTAAAAGAAAGATTTGGATAAAAGCAGAGACTTGGAAGTTGCCTGCATGGTGATGATATTTGTAGCCATGGAAACAAATAAAATTCCAAAGTAGATGAGGAAGCGTGAAATCTGGGTGCAGACCTTTGGGAGAAGCCTTCAGTGGATAGAAGAAGATGATGGATAGAAGAAGAGGAGACAAACCTAATATAGTCTGAGAGGGAGAAGAGCCCTTATATTTAGCTGACACATAAAGCAAGGGAAGGACATAACTTGAGCAGGGATTTCCAAATTTTTTTTAGATACAGATCATTCTTCTCAAAGGATTTTACATGGAGTTTGATAAATAAACTACCAAGAGCAGAGTGGTGAGACTTACTATGGCGTATTTTGAAGTGCTCTAAATGAAGTCATTTATTTAGTTTTTGTGCATCCCTGTAAAAATAGGTGCTGTAATTAATTCCTTATATTTGCTTATTTTACAGATAAGCACACTGAAGCACAGAGAGGTAAAGTAACCCACCCAAAGTCACACATCCTGTAAGGGGTAGATCCAGCATTTGGATCCATAGAGACTAACTCCAGAATGAGAAAGATCTGAGAGGGTATTGAGGAGTAGGAATGGGCAACAAAGAGGCCAGAGCCGTAGCCAGACTAGGGGAAATGGGGACAAACAGAGAACAGTAATCTCTTAGTTCCAAAAAGCTCAGCCAGTACCCTAGCTATTAGAATTCCCTTTCCTCCTCATTGTTCACGACAAACGAGGTTTTAATTTCTCTGTTGAATCATCTGACAGACCTCCCAGCCTCTCCACAGTGCTTCAGCCCCAAGCTCAAAAAAGTGTTCCAAGATGGAACGGAAGGAAATGGAGAGAAAGTCACTTAAAGTCATTGTTGCACTGGCAGAGAGAGTAGGCGTGGGAGACACAGCCAAGGGGATGAGAAGATGATTTTAATGGTGCTGTGAAACTGTAGTGTGCCTTCAGTCAGGGGATGGGGGTTAACCAGGAAGCAGAACAAACTTTGGAAAACCCAAACCTGCACCAAAAAAAAAAAAAAAACCAAACATATATATTTAAGTGTGAAATAGACCCCACTCCTTACTGAATGAGGCACATTTAAGCTACAGTTGCTTTCTCTTCAAAACATTCTGTCTCTAACCTCTTAAATGTCTAATGTATTGCATTGCAAATCTAAGGGATGGCCCATCTCTGTTCTAGTTTCTCTTACAAACAAATACCTCCCCCTCAAAAAAAAAAAAAGATGGACTTAGCTCCTATATTTGTTTCTCTTAATAGCAGGAGTTTGGCTTAAGTCTCAGGGTGTCTGGATTCCTGGGAGTGGTGGCTGCGCCTGCTGTGACAGGCTGTGTACACGAGTCTTCCCTGGATTTCTCAAGGCTTTGCTGCCTTGCATGCTTTTACCAAGTCGCTGAACCCTAGGTTCAAGTCTGGGCCACTTGAACTCAGGCACTCACTGTTGTTATGCATGTCTGTTCACCTCCTCCCTCCCCCCGAAAAAGCTACCTCAGGCTTATGAACAAAGTTGACTCTAAGTGACCTTTTAAAATTACAGTAAATTGACTGAATTGCTTAGAGTAATATTATAACCTGGATTAAACCAAAGCAGCAGATACTACGACTTGAAAATCCTTTGTATTTAGTTAATTTCCATTTCACAAATATATGTTGAACGTCTCCTGTGTACCAAATTTTAGATTTGGCGATGAGATTTCCAAAATTAATGAAAGTATTATAATTTAGGCACTGATTTCCTTTCCCCAAAGCTAGAAGGAGATGAGGGAATTTTATTCCCTAACATGATTTTCTATTTTTTGATGGATTGACACTTGGTGAACACACATTCATTTATAAAACACAGGCAGGCATCACAAAAGTATCCGTGTTGGCAACAGGGAGCTGGAATTTTGTTTTCAACAGCTTGTCACAAATGAGCCACAAAATGGATAAACCGTAGACAGATACTTTACAGATAATTTTTCCCGTCTTTTTCTAACTGATATTGTTTGGAGGATTCAGAATTGTCTCTAAAACACGAGACTGTGTGTATCAAATAGGTACACAAAAAGGGATGGTACATTTATATTTTAAAATATTCTGGATCTCAATCGCACCTTTGCCAAGTAGTCACCAGTATTTTCATCAAATTGCATCACAACCATAAATCTTCAATCTCATTTTCTGTTATTCCTAGGAGTCAGATAAATGCATGCATATGAAAACACCTGGCAGGCCTCTCACAGTGCCCTGCTCTGCTGGGTGGCGAATTGGACATTCATTCTTGTAGGGAGACTTAAATCTGTTTTAAAGCAGTGTTAAGTGTACTGGGAAGGCCCAAAATAGTTTCATGTAGCTTCAAAATGAGAAAAATAGCCAAGAGGACAATGAACTGGAGGTAGAGTTATTTTCCATATATTTCGCAAATACAGGCGATGCATTCTCCATCCAAGCCACAAAATGAATGAACAGCTATGGGAGCAAGCCAGAGACAAAGGCTCAAATTGCTTTTACCTTGGGCCCACTGCCTTCTGCCTCGTGGGATGCCATTTCAGTCTAAACGCTTTCCTTATTTGGGGAGAGGGGGAGTAAAGGGAGCTAATTGTCAGAAAAGTACATTTCGTCACTAATCTTACCACAGAGCTGAACCATGAACTTAAATGAAAATTTGGAATATTTTACTGTAGAATAAATCCATTTCAGAGTAAAATAAGGATAACCGTCTTTTCTCAAACAGTCTGCTAATAAATCTCTAAGTCTTTAGTGTTACTTTAGGAAGTGGTCAAATGTCTTAGTGTCTAATGACACACAGTGTAAGGAAGCAATGTCTGGAATATGTTCACCCAAATAATAATAGTAGTAACAATAGAAAACCTTTGACCTCTAAAACATATATTCATGATATAAATGATAAGGGGTGAAACGCTTCAGAGAGGGATAAAATTAAAACCTTGTTTAGAAGATTTACAAGTAAGAGCTAACTCACAAAAGGTAAAACCAATAAGCTTAAGGCTCTATACTAAGATTTTGTATTTTTGCTGTGGTTCACTAGAAATTAGTGAATCAAATGTTCTGGTGAAAAAGAAGTTTAAAGGCTACAAAGTCTTGACCAAAAGGATAAAAAAAAATGTTGAAATTATTAGATTCAGTGGGTTTACCTCCTATAGACAGAGTAAAATGGCCTCTAAGTGTCTTCACAGTAGTAGTAGTAATAATAATAATAATTCACTGAATCATTGTGTAAGTTATGGGGAGTAAGCCAAGAAACAAACAGAAGTGCTTAGGGAAAAAAGATGTATTGAATTTACTCAACTGCTCTTTCAATGACGAGCTGTCATTCCAGTAGAATTCCTACCTCCTCTAGCCAGCATCCAGGCAGCAGCATACAAGTCTTGATCGGATAATGAAAAGAATAGTCAAATAATCACATCTAACTTCTTTGTTGTTAATAAACATTTTCATTCAAATTAATAATTACTGATGATACCTATACCCTTGTATAAAACATACTAGAAATATTTTTGATGTCTGTCCTTTGCATACGTATATTTTATGTCACTATTCCATTACTGTCTTTCTAAGAATATTATTACAAAAAAAAAAATACAGAATTCCAGCCATTGAATGAAGCTTTGGATTGTCTACATAATCAGGAAAACCTCTGCCTTTATACTGAATCAGCTCTCTAATGGGATTACTCCTTTGGCTGGCTTATTGGTCACATCAGAGGGCACGGTTGATTCTGTGGTTTACCACAGAGTCACGGCTGGACCGCACCCTGGCCAGTCTGAGCACATGTGCAAGCATGCTTACTCTGAGAAGGGTCCAGGAAATGGAGATCGCGTGGGTTTGCACAAATGTTCCATAAAACTCTGTGTGGGAACACAGGGTCACATCAGCCATGTGAGGAGTAGCAAAGCCATACAGCACGTGGAAGGTTCGCTTTCGGAAGGTTTGCTTTAATCAGTCCAAGAGACTCAGCACAGAGAATACAATGAACTATTTGGAACGGTACTAGGGCCTCGGAAATCACTAGCCTCTAAACGTGAGCCAAAAAGCATTTGTATCATGTGCCTGAAACGCATGATCTCTGCTGAATGTTCTGCCAACATTTTCAGGGCTATAAGTCATTTTACAACCCTACGTGTGACTCAGGCAGTTGGAAAGCTCTGGTGTTCCGTTGTGCCCAGTGCTGCTTCCCATTCCCTTCCCATCCCTCTCTGTCCAGACTTTCTCTCTCCTGTAAACTAGGTAGACATGGCTTTGGTTTCCAAAGGTTAGCAAGGGGGCGCTACTAGGATTCACCAACTATGTTGAATCCATCGCATTTAATGGATTATCTACAGCACTGAGATATCTGTGTTTTAGGAAAAAAAAAAAAAAAAAGTGACTGAGAACACTTGGCCAGTTTCACTCCCCAGGGACTGCTTGGGAGGTTTAGACCATGATGGAAAATCCACTGGACACAGAATAAAAGACCTAAAATTGAGTCCCAGTGCTGAAACTAAAGGCAATTACATAATTATTTGAGCATGATTGTCCTTTGTAAATCAACATAGTGCTACTGACTCATGGTTAGCAGAGAATGAGCTTAGAATTGGACGTGATTCACTAATGATCAGTTGAGTGGAAGGAGGCACCATGGCCACTCTTCGGCTGATGGCATCTATTTTTACAAGTTACAGGTGTCTGTATGGTCATGAAACTGAAAATTAGCATTGCATGGGGTTCAGATCAACAAACGGGGTTCCTCGTGATATATTTTAACCAACTGAGATTTTAAGAAATAAGTTCTATAGGTCACCTTTTGAGCTGTACTTTAAATCTCTCTGGAGTTGCGAGGGTAAAACTGAACTACTGAAATCACAACTTATTTGATAACATTGGGACGGGCTAACTGACAAAGACTGGGAAAGTCCGCTTTCTCTATCTGGAGCTACATAGCTTTGTGCATATGTCAAAACTGAAAGATGAAAGATCAGGGTTTTAGACAGGGTCTGTTAAGAATCAACTGTGTCAACTAGGGAAATATCATCTCCAACTTATTATGAAGTTCTTCCCAGACCCAAAATTCCATGATGAGTTTAATCAAAGGGGATTTCAAGGAAAAATATCATTGAGATGATCTTTAAACACTGTCAAGGGATAACATTCTCAACAGATATTCAAAAACTATTTAATGCTGGAAAATGACCCTTGACCTAGAGCAATTTTATTTCCTTTACTCAGTTTATAATCTTAGCAATACTCCTCACACTGAAATATTCAGTGAAGATCGCACGTCAACCAACCTCTTGAAATGAATAATGTAAGCGCTCTTTGGTGCACCTCATCATGTGTTTTTGTTCAGGTGTTTCATTTTTCACGGTGTTACATTTTATTTATGTAGAGAGAATGTTAAAAATAGGACACGGCACTGAGATGAGCTACCTGACAGCCTAACAGATTCCTGCTGCAGGAATTGTGACTTCCATCTGTAACCTGTGGGCTTAAAATACAAGTATTGAAATTACAGGTTTATTCTTTGATAGATCTCAAAGCCAGCTGTGGGTAGAATCCGATTCTGAAAAGCAGCAGGTGTCCCCCCCTCATCCTGACTGGGAGCCCCCAAAACACAAAGGCATCAAAAGAAAAAAAAAACATTGTAAAGAAAGGCAGGGGGAAGCCTTAATACTGTTTTTCTGTTCATTTTAGAACAAAACCATTAGGTAGCTTTTCTTTCTCGGATTCAAGACATCAGGGGAGAAGTAAAACTTTCAAACTAGTGAGTGACTCATTTTCAATTAGGTTAGCTGCCTCCCCAAGACCACTGCAAATGAGAGTCCGGGCATTTTAAAGTGACACAAGATACTGTTCTCTTGGATACCAACAGAGGAAATGTCTAAACAGAAGTTAAATAGGGAAAAGCATTTATTATAACCTTGGTTACATCCTGGAAATCCATGGAATTACACAAAAGATATTTGGTTTCGGGATTTCCAGCTTAAAGGAGCTGTTTGATTTAGATGAGAGAGAAAATTTTTGAACACCAGATGTGTTTGTTTTCAGACAACCAGATTAATACTGGCCCAGGGACCCAAGATCATTCATCCTTAGTGACCGTCCATTTTTTTTAGGGAAAATAACATCCTGGACTCGGTACCTCCCACAGGAGACTTAATTAGATCCAAAGACAAAATGAGACACTGCTCATGCTTGTTACTTCATCTAAGAGCTTTAGATGTTAAATGAATCTGGGAGGCAAACTATTTCATCATCTTTAATGGGTGTTCTTTAAGGAAAGATTAAACTCGATTCAAGTGGAATTGGAGACAAGGGGAAAGGATCCGGATGGAATAAAAGCAAATGAGGCCAGACTTCATAGGCAACTCTCCACTTGTGTCCTGCAAGCAGTGCGTTCAGCCCTCCAGACTCCCCCCAGCCCGACCACCTGCCCCCTGGGCGGGTCTAGACTCACAGCGAGTTCAGGAGTCTCAGGAAAGCCTTGACTCCCTGCCAAATACCTTCCCCTGTTTTCTGGAATTCCTCAGCATGGAGCAATCGTTCTTAACTAGAACCACCTATCCAGAGAGCAGCTATCAGAAGCACCTCAGGATCTTTTAAAATATATAGGTGTTGGTGCCCAGATAACACCCTGAATTAACAGGCCTGCATGAGAAATGTCAAGTGCTTCGAAGGTGGACTTGACTGTGATTTATGGCCAAAGTGGAGCACACTGGCCTAAATGGACCAGGACAGCACAGCAGCCTTCTTGCAAATGCATCTCCACTGAGAGAGCCACCGATCTTTCCTCTCGTAATATAACAACTTCAATCACATCCTCCTAAAAGTTTAGAGTCAGTACAGTGTGCATGTTCACATAGTCTAGTGTGCCCTGTGTGTATTCCAGGTGAGACTTAGTCCAGAGAGAAAAAATACGTATTAACTAAGGTCCCACAGGCAACAGCCGAAGCCAAAATCCTGTTATTTTATTATTCAGTAAACATTCTACTGTGCCACACAGCACCATCATCATCAGTCTGTTTATGTGGCAGCTCTCACATCTGTTATGAAGTATCGTCCCTTCAGTAAGTCATCGTGAAGTTAGAATGAGAAAATGGCGTGAAGTGCCCAAAGCTGCCTTTAGAACAGAGAAAACGGTTCATAAACATTTCTTTGATAAGAGTCTCCTTTTACCACCTGATTACATGTGCCCCTCATTTCAGGAGAGGGCTTCGAACCGTCGATGAGAATACTGAAGTTGGGAGCAAAGAGGAAGAGCAGGAGGGGAGGGCGTGTGGAAGAATAAGTATGGGAGTGAGGCATCTGGGCAGACTTTGCCGGGGCCAGCTCCATCCCTACTAATAGAATCAACAGATTCTTCTGACTAAAGAACAGATAATTGGCTCTCAAAGTCTCTCTAAAGAACAGATGGGAGGTAGGAGTCGAGAACTCTATTCTGGGACTGCAGTAGTCACTGTAGATGCTGTGGTTTTTGCCAAATCACCCAACTGGCTTCTGACTCAGTTCTCTCCATCTGCTAATGTGCTAAAATAATGGGCCTCGCCATTCTCTGCACCTACTTGCCTCACAGAAACAACATTTCAAAGCCTCTCAGAGACTTGGGATTACTTTAAAACTACTCAGGGTACAAGGAACCCAACTAATCACAATTGTAAAGGGGAAATTAGTTTTAACCTTTGGAGTCAATGAGTTTATAAGGTCTTTTCTCAATGTAAATATTATTTTCAAGAGGACAATTGATCTGGGACCTATTCACGTGGATCAATATATCTTGCTGTGTATCATATCAATTAAGATAACTAGTTCAGACTGAAACACCCTTTGATATTTTGACCCAAACTAAAAGGCATCAACAATATGAACGCTGCTTTTCTTTAGTCAGTTAAATAAGATCTACCCACATGAAGATGCTATGAGCTTGACGGAATGTGCCATTAACACCCAGCATCACTAATTAAAGCTGCATCTTTAAGACAGCCATGGTTTAGAAAAATGAAAATATTCTTCGTATATAAGTAGAGATACATATTCCCATTCCCTCTCCCTCAATGCTTCCTTAAAATGGTGCCAAACAAAACTTTTCATTCTAAATTTTTAGAACATGTGTGAATGAGTGGTCGGTACTATTTTTTTGTTAGAGTTAACATTACTTGACAGTTCCTTTAAAATGATTACTGCCCCAATCTGTTTTTGTTAATGTGAGATAACTTTAAAATCTTAAATTTCTCTTTAGATAGACATGCATTTTTTGAGATGGAAATCAGAAGTTTGAATTTAAAAAAAAATCTTTAATTAAACTCCTCTAAACTCTAAGAAAACTATTCTTTCATACTAATAAAGTTTTGTAACTATAAGATGCCAAAAAGACAGACAGCAGATTCAGAAAGGTCGTAAGAAGCGGTCAACTTGTGCTTCGTCTGATATCCAGAAACACCCGTTCACTGACTCACCTGTAGACCGGTGACAGTGGTCGGGGAGGGAAAGTGGTAGAGTTGTGAGTTAAGAAAAGAAAGAAATGACGTTGATGACAGCAACAGTTTTGCAGGTCAGTATTAGTCCAAACGCCGGAAGTGACGTGAGCACACGGGACCCTGGACTGTGCTGCTTTCTGTGCCTCAGGAACGGGAGGGTAGACCTGGGTGCTGAGTTTAGAGGAGGCCATTTCCGACTGCTCCACTGTGCTCCACTGCCACGATCCCGCTGTAAAGTGAGTTGCAGAGAGACGCTGCAAAATTCTGCAGGGAGGCCAGGCGTGGCACCGCTTCGCTCTGCCTGAGTCACTGCGCACCCTGGAGGGCGCTGCTGCTGGCCCCAGGTGACAGGGTGGGCAGGCGAGGACGCAGCTGAGGGTCGCGCTCCCCGCTTCCCCGCACGCGGTTCTCAGGCGGTGTCTGTGGCCAGCCAGGCCTTGCAGGGGGCCGATCCTGGAGCCAGATGTAGGAACCCGCTGAGAGACAGCACCCGTGATTGTCCTGACTTCCTTCACTGAGATACCTGAAGGGATCTCTGCGCGTCTCTGCATCATCTCATCTGACTTTTTCCTCTTTGAGCTTCAAGGGTGCTGCCTCCAATATCATTTACCTTGGCAAAACACGGAAAAACTGGTACCATGGTTACATCAGTAATGCTTTCTAGCACCCGAAGGTCACAAACACTTGAAATAAAGACACGGTTGTAATAGCCATATTTGTAAAAATGTATAATTGAGATCGCTTCCGATTAGTGCCCCTAAAAATTCAGTGTGATCGTAGAGCCCTTTTCCTGAAAGAATCCTGAAAATCACTGTCATCTGTCAATGTCTAATTTGTTTACTGGTTGGGTTAGAGATTAATGACAATGAGGCCAGACACACGTGAGACCTTCTAATTATATCTAACCACTCAAGTGTGCACACGCTTGCACATATACATACACGCTCACACACATACCTGTGTATACCTATATGTTATATACATAATGGTATCCATACATATATAATCTCTTTTTTAGTTTCATTTTATTACCACCCATCTACCTTGTAAAGACAAGTTACTCGTCAGAAGGCAGATCAGAAAGCAATGTCGTGCAGCCCACCAGAACTGCGAGGTGGGAGGAAGCAGCGATTTTGTATTTATCTGTAGCATCATCTAAACATTAAACGTGACTTAAAAGAGAGCTATTATTTCAGTCTAATGCGTAGTTAATTTGAGAAAAAAGAAACCCCATATTTACTTGTTATGGTACTGTGTAACAGAAACAATCATTGAGAAAAAATGAAAATCTACCTTCAAGTTGAGTCACTGCAATATGAAGTAGACCCACCCATAAAAATGGGCTTGGCTTCTATAAAAGTGTGGTCAGTGGTGTTCCCACCAAAGAAATAACTTTAAAAAGGCCCTGTTATGTATACTGTATGATTCAACTCTATGACATTCTGGAAAAGGCAAAACTATGGGGACAGTAAAAGTATATAGTGGTCGCCAGGGGGTCGGGGTGAGAGGAACGAGTAGGTGGAGCAGACAGGGTTTTTAGGACAGTGAAACACCTGTGTTTCGTTATCGTGGATACATGTCATTATAAACCACAGAATGTATAACACCAAGAGTGACCCTAGTGTACACCAGAGACTCCGGGTTAGTTCAGCGTGTGCATGTCAGTGCGGGTTCATCTGTTGTCGCTGCTGCACCGCCTGGTGGGGGTGTGATAACAGCAGAGGCCTTGTGTGGTGCGGGGTGGGGTCGGGCGGGCATGGGAAACCTCTGTACCTTCTGCTCAGTTTTGCGGTGAACCTAAAACTGCTCCGAAAAATAGTCTACTGAAAAAAGAAGGCCCATTTGCTTTATGTGTAAATCCAATCAAGTCACCTTCCCCAGGAAATGACGAAATAGAAGATAGTAAATTTTTCTATAGGTTGTGTGAAGAAGAGGAAGCATGAAGCACAAACTACGAATTGAAAAACAAATAAATATGATCTTTAATCTCAGATCTGTCGCAAATTAGCTATGTGACCTTAAGCATCCTATCACCAAGTATTAAGAATGCTATATGTCAAGAATTCTGCTAGATATAGGAACATACAAGCCAGAGGAGGAAAAGTGCAAGTAAATCATTCTGATGAACAGAGACAGATCTCTGATGGAAGCAAGTGACTTCTCCTGGACAGAGGGAACACTACATGTGAAGATGCAAAAGTTCTGTAGAGAGCTAACAGAATGCGAGAAGGAGGGCGAGCCATTAAGGACCGAGCCTCTTACTTCCTCTGACCTCAGTCACAGCTCTTTTAAAGTATTTAATCTGTATGGATGCCCTTCTTTCCGCTAAGTGTGGGACTCTTCTTGTCACTCCCATCTGGGGCCACCCCATCAGTAACTTTTAAAAGCAAAACATTTTTTTTTTTTTGTATTTTTTCCTCCCCACAAATCAGGAAACAAATGTCAAGTGGAATCACAAAGGGTGTTCTCCCTCTAGGTAGTGGAAGTGAAGGTAGGTCACGTGGGAGAGAGGAATATTACTGTTGCTTGACAACATTATGCTCAGAAAATATCAAAAAGCAAAGAGAGTTTAAAATGGGTATTTACATATAATATCCATGCATATTTACATTTAATATCATATTGGATTTAATTTTATTACTTTCTGGAAGGCAATTGGGAGAAAAATAAACACAGTGGAATGTTATCTCATTGGCATGCAGAATCAATATGATAATCACATGGCTGATATAGACTCATAAGAAAATGCTTCTGACATTTCATCGGAGCTTCTTAATTTAGTATTTACAATGTCTGTGTGAAATGCTGTAGTAGTTTTATTGTTTAATTATGGAGATGGCAGAATGTAGCAGATTCTTGATTTTTTTTCCCCTTAATTACTATTAGCCTGCTCTCAATGCTGTTGAATGCAGAATATAAGTTGGTCTCCTATTAGGATTGCTATTGCTCAGATTTCAAATAATTTGTGATCTTCTCTGAAAATGTTTTTTAAAAAAGCTTTCTTCTCCAATACGTGGACTTTTATTATGAGCAATAATATAACACAGGGGTATGATTACAGTGAGATAATTACAGTGTAAAATAAAAACGATGCTTTAGAGTACCATAACCTGCCCCAAATGATTCTTTGTCTTGCAGATGTCCCCTAGATTTGTTGCTCCTTCCTGTTAGGTGATCAGATCTTTTAGAAATGGGGGCTGAATTTTTTTAAATTATACTCCATGTATATAATTTTTAAATGTCATTATTTGCACCAGCAAATATATAATAGAGGGTAATTCAGAATGAGGGGATAAACAAATGCCTTGGCTCTCTCCCCAACTAATACAGAATTCATAGCCTGGGCTGTAACTCAGAGTAATGTCTGGGAAAAGGACACCGAGCTTGTGTTTCCAGAGTAATTTTGAGTTGAGGATCTGGGCTAAGTGATCTCTAGGGTTGATTAGGTTGACCAGATGTCTCCTTTCTCTTCCATTGCTCCTTTGGTAATTCTAATAGTTTTTACTATGTCCTTGGACCAGTTAGATGTCTGTTAGCATCCTTGCTCTACTAGAGTAGCAGAATGACTGTCCCTGCCCCACCCCCACATTTCCCTCCAAATAAAGGGTTTTCTTCATCCCTGGGACACAGGTCCCAACTCTGAAGCCAGTGTGATATATAAGGCTGTCCTCCAGCAACCACTTCCATAACGCAGTCTTCATGGAAGTTGTTTTTTCTGATTTTAAAGGCAGATTTATCTTACGGCAAATGGCTCCATTTAAAGAAAACAAAACAAACATTATAAAATTCCACTGTCTCCAGAACCGATAGTGAATGCTTAACACAACTTCGCGGGGGCTGCCACAGGGAACTTAGCAAGGGAGAAGTGATTGAGTTGCTCATTCAAGGATAGAAATGAACAGAGTGCCAGGCCTGTTGACAAGGAGAGAGATGAGTCCATCGTCATGTCATCGCCCTTGCCCGTTGCTATCACACTGTGAAGATAAAACAGGTTACTGGGTTCATAAACCACTGATTAGAAGTTAGATAGTGGATTCAGGATTTTTCTCTTGCAAGTACTGGCCAGCGTCCAGACGAAGGTGAGCTGGTAAATGAAAACCCCTCTCTCTCGAATACAGACAGAAGCAGCAACTTAGGTAGCCAGGCAGCTTTTACCGCAGGATGATCTCGTGATGGGAGCCGATGGCGAGGGGAGCGCTGACGAGTTAGACGGTTCCTGTAGGCTCGGTTAAAAAAGGGTTCGATTCAGTCAGTTCGCCTCCTGCCCCTCAGCCCCTGGGAGCCGTCTTCCCATGAATAAGCGAGGTCTTCTGAGTTCTAGTCCCTGTTACATGACTGTGTGACCTATTCTCTGTTGTAAGTTATAAAACCCTGATGTAGAGATAGATAAAATATATTTAAAACAGTTACTGAGGAGATAAACTGTGAATGAAAGTGTAGTCGATCCTCGTTCTTCATTGATTCCATATCGGATTCCTAACCCCAGAGTCAGCGCTTGCAGCACTTTTTCGGTCATTCATACACATGGATAGAGCAGCAGAAAATCTTGAGTTGCCACATGTATATGTCCCCAGCTGGAGCGGAACGAGGCGACACTGTGCCTTCTCATCTTAGCCCTCATACCGTAAACCAGCACTCTCCTCCCACATTGTCTGCATTTCGGTGCTTTCTGTTGGTGCTTTCTGTTGCTACTTCAGACGCCCCCCAAGCATAGTGCTGGAATGCTGTCCCCGGTTCCTAAGTGCAGGCCGGCTGCAGGTAAGCCTTACAGAGGAAGTACGGGCGCCAGGGCGGATCAGCTTCATTCAGGCATGAGTCACTGTGCTGCTGGCCGTGAGTCCAATGTTAACCAATCAACAATACATAGTAAATGGTGTGTCCTTAAACAAACATGGGTGTCTTTAAACTTTAAACACGTGAAACACAGTTATGTATTTGTTGGTTGATGAGAATGTGACGAGAGTCTCGCAGGGCCTCTGCCCAGCCTGACTCTGCCCGGCTCTGTCAGACCTTCGTTCAGCCACCACCCTTTCACGCCTGTGTTACTGCCACAGCCCACGCTGATTCCCGCACCTGCACCCTTCCAGGCCGTTATCTCAAATCCAGCTTGAAGGATCCTTACAGAGTGTTAGTTTGATACTTACAAGCATTTGACGGCTCCCAGCGTCCCTAGGAATAAACCCAGTTCACAATACATGATGACCCAGGCCTCTCCGCCTAGTTTCTCCTCTGGCTGCCCTCCCACTTGAGCTGAATGTTCTTTGTTTCCCCTTAAAAGGGGGCGTGCTCCTTTTCACCTCGGGCCTTTGCACTTGCTGGGTCCTCCGCCCACTGGCTCCACGTGAAATTTGCCTCGTGGACTCCTGCTTGTGTTCTGCATATCAGGTGAGCTTACACGTCATTGGGGAAGCCACCTTCACATTTGATTTGGTTCAGTGACTCTATCACGTGCGTGCAAAGCACCCCAAACAACCCCATCATGTGCTTCCCATGGTACACTGTAACACCCTTTCACCCCCACTATCCTGAAGGTTTCCTGAGGACAGGGACTTCCCCTCGCCTATCACAGTGTACCCGAGGCCGGCCACAGCGCTTGGCAGGCAGTAAGCAGGATCTCAGTAACTGTTTGTTAAAGTGCCCTACCACCTACTAGCTGCAGAAAAACCACTTGGACTTGCAGTATCAGTTTCAGATGTGTAGGTTTAATACCCACAAACCTTCCAAAACATCTCGATAGTTATCGAGCTAACTTTCCTGCCCAGGTAGGCCCATCCCGTCGAAGCTCACGGTGTTGTTTCTAAGGACTGGTGGGAATTCTAGGACACCGTGTGCCTTCCAGGTCACCTCTTGTTCCCCCGCTCCCAGTGGTCTCACCCACCTGGCCACTGCCTGCTCTTGAGAGCCTCAGAGTTTTGACCTCTGACTTGTAGGAATGTTGTGAGTCAATCGAGGCAGAGAACATTTCCAGGGACCTAAATATCATCAGATGCTAAAGTTTGAGTAAAATATAGAATTGCTCTGTAGCGTAAGAAAAGGTAGCTTAGGGTTGTCGTTGATGACAGGGGTAGGGAAAGGATTGACAAAAGGGTGAACAGAGAAGGAAGAAAGAACCCATAAAATATCAAAACAAACATTCTAGGGCAAGGTCGGCAGCTTTTTTCCCGCAGGCCACATTTGTTTTTGTTTTCGTAAATAAAGCTGTACTGATTACAGCCACACTCTGCTTACATGTCATCTGTGGCTGCTTGCATGCTACAAGGGCAGAGCTGAGTAGCTGTGACAGAGACCATATGCCTACAAAGCCAGAAATAGTCACTTCCTGGCCCTCCGGACTGCCGAGCCCCAAGCTAGGGAAGTGGCCAGACCGGTCCCCCTCGTCGGAGGGGCTGGCGGGAACCTCTCCCATCAGAAGGCCCACCGCGCTGTCTGATGTGTAGCACAACCATCCTCAGGCTCCTCCCTTTATTGCGAAGAGCTGCTTAGGTGGGGAGGCTTTTACTGAGAGGCCTTCACGAGGCACGTTTGAACAAAAGCTGTTTCACATCCAGGCAGAGCAGCATAGTTTTATAATTGGAAATAGTTCCTATTCAGCAGCCATGAGAGCTGCCATTTTCGCTTAGAAGACAGAGGCCTCTAAGAAGGATGTCAGGAATTGAGGAGTCTGTGGATTTTGGGGGACAAGTGCTACATCCAGCTTCGCCCCTTCCTGAGGGAGGAAAGGATAACTGACGTGGGTCACGCATGTAAACCCCCAGCCCCGTTCCTGGTGCGCAGGGCATACAAGAAAGAGCAGGAATGACTGGTATTGTCATTATTATTATTTAGCTCATTCTCACCTTTCATTTTATGGTTGAGAAAATTGAAGGGCGGACACAAGAAGCAATTCCCTCAAAATCTGAAGAAACACGTAGTGAAGTAAGTCTACAGTTGACCCTTGGACAAGGCGAGGGTCAGGAGCACCGACTCCAAGCACAGTCAGAAGTCTGTGTTTCACCTTTGACTCCCCATAAACTTCACTACTAATATCCTACTGTTAACTGGAAACGTGAACAGCCAAGTAACACATAGTTTCTATGTTCTATGTATTATATACTATGTTCTTATAATGAAGTAAGCGGCAGGAAAGAAAATGTTATTACCTAAACCACAAGGTATATAAATATATAAATAAGATATATTTATTATATTTATTGAAAAAAAAACACACATATAAGTGGATCCACACAGTTCAAACCCATGTTGTTCAAGGCAACTATATAACAAAAATATTTACAAGATACTAACATTAAACCCCAAAAGAAGGGATCAGATATACTTGCCATAAGAGCTAAAATGGAGCCTTAAATTTACTTTAAGCTGCCTTATACCAAATATAATGAGAAATACATTATATGAGTCTCTATATTTAGGAGAAGAAAGAAAGCTGAATTATTATCAGGAAAAAAAAAAAAAAGAAAAGTTTCCTCAGCCCTGAATTCTAAAAGCAGCTTCTCACATGGGACCGTCAGTGTTTGGGGTGGCAGAATGAGAAGCAGAGTGCGTCCCAGGCCAACCTCACACCGTGACCCCCGCAGAGGTTTCCGGAAGGGCTAGTCCCTAGGCCTCACACCCACCTGGTCACCATCTCCAGGGCCAAAGCACAGGCATCCCCGTGAAATCACCACGGTGATTCTCAGGTGCAGCCAGATTGGCCACCACAAGGGAAGGGCGTTCACTGATTTAGAAAATAATGCAAGCAGATTTCAGATGGATGTATTTTTGGTTTTGAGGCCTACCAGTATGAGACTTTTGTTCTACATTTTTTATTTATATTTTTAAGTTTAATTTTATTTATAGTTGACATACAATATTATATTAGTTTCAGATGTGCAATATAGTGATTAGATATTTATATACCTTCCAAAGTGATCAATCCAATGTCTGCTACCTATTTGACACCATATGTAGCTGTAACAATATTATTGACTATATTCCCTATGCTGTATTTTATATCCCCATGACTATTTTGGTAACTGGCAATTTGTACTGCCTTCTTAATCTCTTTCATCTTTTTCACCCAAACCTCCATCCCCCACTTTATCTGGTGACCATTAATTTATTTTCTGTATTTATGAATTTGTTTTATTCTTTGTTTTTTAGACTCCACATATAAGTGAAATCACATGGTATTTGTCTTTCTGTATCTGACGTATTTCACTTAGCGTAATAACCTCTAGGTCCATCCATGTTGTTCCAAATGGCAAAACAGTGCACCTTTATCTAACCATCTATCATTAGATATTTCGGTTGCTTCCATACCTTGACTATTATAAAGAATGCTGCAGTAAACACAGGGGTATACATGTCTTTTCAAACTAGTGTTTATATTTCTTTCAATAAATACCCAGAAGTAGACTTGCCAGGTCATATGGTAGTTCTATTTTTAATTTTTTGAGGAATCGCCAAACTGTTTTCCATAGTGACTGGACCAATTTACAATCCAACCAACAGTGCAGGAGTGTGCCCTTTTCTCCACATCCTCACCGACACTTGTTGTTTGTTGATTTATGGATGATAGCCATTCTGACAGGTGTGAAGAAATAACTCATTATGGTTTTGATTTGCATTTTCCTTATTAGTTTTGTCAAGCATCTTTTCAAATGTCTATTGGCCATCTGTATATTCTCTTCAGAGAAATGTCTCTAAAGTCCTCTGCCCAATTTTTTATCAGATTGCTTGGGGCTTTTTTGTTGTTAAATTGTATGAGTTCTTTATATTTGTTGGCTATTAACCCCTTATTGTATATATAACTGGCAAGTATGTTCTCATGATCAGTAGATTATCTTTTTGTTTCATCGGTGGTTTCCTTTGCTGTGCAAAACCTTTTTGTTTGATGTAGTCTTGTTTGTATTTTCTTTTGTTTCCTTTGCCTGAGGAGACATAACACCAAAAAAATTGCTAATAGTGATGGCAACGAGTTTACTGCCTGTTTTTTCTTTTAGGAGTTATATGGTTTCAGATTAAGCATCGGAAAGATGGAGTGATTCTTTTTAAAAAATACCAAGATTCTTACCATGTATTGGGAAAAGAACTGAGTATTTCAAAGTTGAGAGAAAGATTGGTTATGGGGCTAAGGAGTCGACTCAGGCAGGATGTGTGTTTGTGTTCCTGGTTTCATATTAGTGGTCGGAGCCCTCTCTACAGCCATAAGCAACCTTGCTTTAAACAATTTGATGAAATGCTTTCCATCACATGGGAGATGCAGCCTGTGGGTCTGCGCCTATACATAATAACATGGCTGTCTCTGTTTACAGAATTCGAAATTCAGAGGGTGTCTGGAGCAGGCTCCTCTTATCTGCACGGGCAGCAAATGTGGGCAGTCTGTGTCAGAAACACATCCGAGAAGAGCTTTATGTTTTACTGAAGGTGAAAGGGCACTTGGCAAGTCGATCGTAGAGTAATCATTCAATTTCCTCAGAGTTATCTCTCCTAAGATTGTGTTCTGATTCTACAAAGATGCTAATCCTAGCAGTGGGAAATTATGTCATGCTGGCAGTATTTTTAATGGCATCAAGCCTCTTTCTCTAGGGCAGAGTTTGCTATCACTACATTTCCCCTGGCCAGAAGGTAACCCAAAGCCACTGTAACAGAAGCTCCCGGAAACCAGCGTGCCAGCCCGTGTAGTTTCTGGATCTCAGAGGAAACCTATCTGAGCCTAAGTATTAAGAAGCAGGAGGAGCCAAGATAAACCAGAGATGATGAAGGGGAAGACATGCTGAAATAATGAGGATGAGGAGGATAGAACAAAGCTTACATTTACTGAGGATTCAGAATATGTCAGATATTGTACGAAGCACTTTACGTAATTTTATTTCATTTTAACACAACTCCGTGAGATAGGATCTGTTATACCCAGTTTACTGATCAGGAAGTTGAGATACAGAGAAGTTAACTGCCCAGTGTCAGCCAAGGAGCAAAACTGGTGAGCTCGGCCCAGAAGCCGGGGAGTTTGCCTGCAGAGTGGTGTGTTTGACCCCACACCCAGGAAGGCGCAGTGCGTGTCTGATGAGACTGAGAGAACTGGACGCAGCCAGGCTTTCTGCACTGTGCTCTTGTCTCTGCGTCTCCACTGACCACTTACCCGCTGTCTTTTCAGTTCCCTCTCTGACTTGGAGTGAAAGAACAGAATGTACTAGGCTGACTAGTGTCGTGCACTAATATTCCCCCATGTTCTCTGCGGGCAACAAACGGGTCCCTTTCTCCATGGCCTTTGCTTGATTTCACCATCTCCTCTACTTTAGTGACTGGTGACAAAGCCCACAGCTAAGAGTGTGGACAGATTTCTGCGGTCTGTACCAGAGATCTGCTCCCTGTCAGTTTCTAAGCCGTAAAGTCTCCCTAGCACCTTTAACCTCTTCCCTGTGTCCTGGCCCGTGAGAGCTGCGCTGGAACAAAGTCCCTGCCCGTACACAACCGCTGCGAAAAGCATCGCGTAACTCTTGTCACTTAAAGGATCTGGTCTGCATTTACACAATCCAAACCAGTGTTGTTTCAGTACAGTCCATTAGGAACTCTCGCTACCTTAATCAATTCACATCACATTCAGCCAATTTGGTCAATCGATGCATAACGACTTGTAAAAATGACCCAGATTAATGCTTTACCATGTTTTCGGCATACAAACCGAGTCCCGATGCTATTATATATGTCGATTACACAGAACCCTGGGGGATAGTCTCACATCCCAATAGACCTGGAAATTTGTGAATAAAACACTGTCTGTAATCAGATGTTTTCCTGGAATTTGACAAATTAAAACAGTCGTTGTGGACACTGAGATTTTTGAGAGAGATTCTATACCACTGAAATAACTAGGAGACAGTCATCTTTCTCCAGGGACTGAGGGAGAAAGAGCAAATTCAGGGACACACAGGGGCAGATGGCAGGAGGAAAGTTCCTCGTTCTGCCACTTCTGTTGTGAATCATAGAATGAGATGTCACATTGACACATATCCATTCTGCTAATATCCTTTACCGGTAGTACCACTGGCAAGTCTGAGCGACTGAGAAAATCTCTTTAAGTTTATCCAAAAAATAAAATATACAGTAAATAACTAAAAATTCAGTCTTCGAAATGCTCTCTTGTGACTTCTTTTCCCCTTAAGCGTTTCCATGATTAGTTTTTAGTTTAATTTGATCCTTTAATTTAGTTTAATTTTACTTAGCGACTAAATAAAAATGTAGGAGAGGTAGGAGATTTTCCCTAATTGTGTAGGTGTAGTGTTGAGAGACAGATTAGCACTTGCCTCCATTTGGCCCTTAATCCACTTGTTGTGTCAACATTTGCATGCCTTCTAAGTGTCATGACTGAGGACAATTCCTATTATGGAAATGTGGCCATAATGACCAGAGGAACAGCAGCCGAAGTCCTTGACCTTGTACCGTCTGTGACCACCATTATGCATTAATTCATTTACTGCTCATAACAAGCTTTTCCAAGGCGTTTTAGTGGATACTAATATCAATCCCTCTTCACACGAGAAGCTCCGTTGCACAAGTTAGAAGCACAGTAATAATGTCTTCTATTTTTGTAGAATAAAGAGCATCGTGCTTTGCAGGATCAGCTGGAAAGCAGTAAAATTTCAAAACTTCTCATCTTGAAGCTCTGAACAGCAAGGTTTCTCTCATAATGAAATAACCTCAGGGCCAAAGTGAAAAGCCCTGACTTGATCATTTGTAACTCAGGCTGGGTTGAGAAAGCATCCTTGTAGGGCCCGCGTCCTCGGGCTTGCTTTCTTCACTGCAGCCCTCCCTGCAGTCTCAGCTCAGGCTCTGCGTTTGGACTTTTTATCCATTCCCTGCTGAAGAAGGGCCAGATGCACAGAGCACCATCCTGAGCTCCAGAGGGGCAGGGTCGATCCAAGTGTTCAGGTGCTTCTAAACCAGCATCATCTCTTCATCCTCTTCAGTTCTTTTTTTTTTTTTTTGAAAGTTGTATTTCATTTGATGTTTTTTTCTTTCTCTAAAATAAACAAAGTTGTCTGCTAACAAGAGTTAAGCCTAGGACAGTGCAGTTACATCCAGTTTCACATCCCACCAGAGTCCTGCTTACACCCAGAAAGAGAACAGTTTGGTATTTGCTCTCAACTTGGACCAAAATAAAAGGCCACTATAGACTTTTCCTCACCTCGCATTTCCTTTCATTATACCGGTATTCTTGTGTGGCTGCACCCCATTGTGAGGCAGTTGATTGTTGCTTTACTGATTTGCAGCATGTTCCAGGTTTGGAGCTGCAGATTCCTACCTTCTCCAAAGAGCTCGGAGATTACAGCAGGGTCGTTCTATAAAAGGAAAGGGTTATTGTCGAGACTCACGTATTCATGTTAGAATGAATCTGTATTAGTAATAGGTATGGAGTAGATGAAATAAGTCTGATCTAGGGTAGTCAATCTGCCTGACTTAAGTGAGTTTCAGGTTCAGCTAACAGCATGTACATTTCCTAAATGTGATTAACAGCTTCATGCACTGTGAGACCCATCAGCGACTGACAAAGCTTTCAGAAGGGAGAAAAAAAAAATCACACATAAACAGGTTTTCTTGAATTTTCCCTTTAGGGTTTTACCTTTTGCCACAGATTTGTATTCTTTCTACCTTTTTCTTATCTTAGAACTTAATGTTTGAAACTTTTAAGGGTTCCTATATTATGGAGTAGAAGCAGAATAATTTTGCAGTGGCTAGCTTATAGCAGACAGCACTATATTTCTACCTGGGGTGCTTCATTGACAGCTTCCCCCCACCCTACCCCACAAGGCAACCCTTGGTTGACCTCACAGATTGCAAGGACCTTGTCAACTTATAATCACTTATTTTTTATTTTTTTCACCTACAGCACCTGGTCTTCCTAGGTGGTCTCCCATCCAAGTACTAACCATACCTGACCCTGCTTAGCTTCTGAGATCATACAGAATCAGGCTTGGTCAGAGACCAAGACCTTGGCCGTAGACTTGATAGCTTATTAAATAAAATGTGCTCTCTTGTGTTTACTAATTTCAGAGCCCTCGAACCCTAAAAAATCAGTTCTCAATAGAATTTTAAGATGCTGAGTATTTTTCTGTCATCACCATGATGTACTGATATCATATCATCAGGTGTTACAGAGCTCAGAGGGCTTTTGAGTTTTTTTAATTTTATGTATTATTATTATTATTATTATTATTATTATTATTATTAATTGTTATTATTATTTAGCATTCCTTAAGTTAAGGAATGGGACTTTGTGAAATTAGCACAAGTTGTTGGAAAGTCCTTCTACTTCCAAACCCTAGGTCTCTGGCATCTAAGCCACTGCTAAGTGGCTCTTGTAACCGAACAAAGAATTTGGCAGAGGAATTCTAGTCCCAGAGTCACCCAAGAAAATGTAAGTGGGTCCTTCTCAGTCTCCAGAAGAGGCTCATTCTATGCCTGAAGGGAGACGAACAAACGAGCTCTCACAGGAAGGGTTTGGCTCGAGTTAGATCCGTAAGACATCACATCTCAGGACCCCGCACCTCCAAATAAAACGTCCGAATAAATGTGTGTTCCTCCAGTGGGAAGGGGTAGAGTGCACGTTTGGGGGGTGGCGCTTTAGGGATGATTAGAATTAAGCTAGTTATGTTTCAGTCTCACAGTGAGTGGTCTCAGCACCGCCCCAAGCATCATCATCCTCTCTGTGCCCAGGGAGCTTCATCTGAGAGCAGAGGGGGAGCCACTGCAGGAGGCCGGAGCTGCGTGGGGTGCAGGCTGCAGACAGCTGAGGCAGGGCCCTAAATAACCAAAGTGCCCGTTCCTGTCTAGCACCTCTCACATTCCAGAGCTCTCACACATTTCCTCATTTGCGCTTCACCACCTGCCTCCAGGCCATCGGTGACTTCAGTGGACAGTGACACTTGGGGTGGCGTGCTCCAGGGAACAGCGCGGCAAGAGGAGGGGAGGAATGTGTGTGACGCAGCTCGGATCCCACCCTGAACCCAGCAGGCCCAGCGCTCTCCGTGGGCTCCTGGGTCGTGGAGAGTCTCCAGACACTCCAGCCCCCTCCCTGTGAAGGAGACTTTCCACATAACCTCTTTCACTTTCTATCTGAGCATAAGCTCCAGAACCGTAGAACCATGTGTATATATTCCCTTCATTACTATATTCCTAGTGTTGAAGGTATTTGAGGCTTTGTGGATGCCTAGTTCTTACCTAACCCTCTTAACAACAGTAAACACAGCACGGCACAGTCAAAAAAACGTTTATCAGGATCTTGTATCTGTAGAACCAGATATCTTGTTATCACTAGACTGAGCTGTTTCTATTTCAGGAAAGGGAACAGGCAGGCTGGGAAAGACTCTGGTTTATGGAGTACCGCCCTATGCCAGCCACTCCCCTAGACCCTTCCTGCGTGTCTGCCTCACCCATCCTTCTGAAAATGTGCACGAAGCAAGGAGCACAACTCCATTTTGAAAATGAACAGATCAGGTCTCCGAGACATTAAGTAGCTTGTCCAAGTCACTTCCAAAAGTGGACACAGCCATCCTCACAGGCTTGATATAAACTTTCCTCTTTACCACACAGCCTTCTCATAAATGTGTGTCTGTGGAGAAGAAGATCCCTAGAAAAGGATCATGACTGCAAATAAGAGACTCACCTTCTAACATCAAGACCCCAAAGCTTTACAGAGTAGACAGGAGCCACATTTTCACTGCAATGGCATCAAAAGAGTGATGTGAAGATAGCGTGATCCATTCTTTCTACAGCTGGCTAATGCCGAATCTCCCAGCTCCTGGACGCTGCTGGAGAGTTGTCCCAAACTTCTCCAGCATCCCAACCTTAGACCTCTGCCCCAGACACTCTTCGGTGTGGATTGTCCTTGTCCTCTTACCCTGGTTCATTCTTTTCTCCTCCAAAAGTAGCCTTAAGTCAGTCATTTTTCTCCCTATGGTTTTAGAAGGAAACTGCGCTCACAAAAAGGCACTCCTGTTTCTGGAATCCAGCTTACAATTTATTGAACTAATGGGTGCATTCTCTTTTTAAAGTTGGGTCCATACATTCCCTAGGAAGTCTGCAAACTATTTTTAACCTCCTTGTTAAAATTTGATTTCCTAAAGTTTAATTAAGGCTCTCTTTACATCATCTTAGATAAGTGTATGACTATCATGCTTTCTGCAGCATGCATTTCAAAATCATTATTACTTGAGCGACATTCTTTTTGGATTACAAGACCCAGGATACTTTGAGAATAATAATCCCTCCAACAAAAGAACCAGTGTGCTTAAAGGCAGGAGAACTTTTCCAGTGAGATGTTTTCTTGTGAGAATGTTGGAGTGGCCAGTGGACTCCATTTCAAAATGCTAATTGGAGGCATTTGTTTCAAGAATCTGGACACAGTGCACAATGATGTCATGTTATGCAGTTGCTCTTTGCATAAGTGAACCATTACAACACACAAACGAAGACCAAAAAATCAAGCTTTTGTAAAGCTATTAAACAATAGCCAGTTAGTTGTCTTGACCCTGAAGTTTTACCTGATGTTTTAGTACTGACAAATCTGTCTAGTATTATTCTCTGTTCTCCCATCTCAGAAGTTAGATAATAAAAGAATAATGGAGTAATATCTTGCCAGGCAAGACACTCCATCTGCTTTTGTTTGTTATTTTTTTCCCAACCCATCGCCCACTTTCCCCAAATGCTTCCTCTAACGTAATAATTTTCCTTTAACACAGACCTATGATTTTAATCAGTCCATCTGTGTGTCTCTGTCTAGGGGAAGGGGGTGAGACATTGAACGTTCGTTCATTTCACATCCTGAATGTAGGGGCACTCACAAGCACACGGTTGCCTTCTGAAACTCAGAGTTAGCAGTTGTGGAGACCATTGCCCAGTCCACAATCTGCACCCACTTTTTCTTTTCTTCAGTCGGGGTTGTACTAAATATTAAGCAAAGACTCATGTATCATCTGGGAAGGGAGAGGATTCCTCCACCTAATGCTTGGATCAGAGGCCACTCAGGTTTCTTTTCAATAGCGACTGGTCCCCTAGCAGTAGAAAGACAAGCCAAAATCTTGAGTGAATGTGACAGGACTCTGGTGACTGGCTGCAAACAGATCCACTTGGTAGAGACGATGCTATACCACATTCTGTAGCCATTAAACCAACAGCTCATAAAATAAGTAAGATTTGAACAAATGTAAACATAGAACCTGTTAATAGCTCCAAAAGATCTCATAGATTGGAAGAAAAATTAATCAAAGTGGGAAAAAGAGAATAGAAAAAGGAATTGACTGATCTCTATAGCACCTAAAGCATACGCAATACATTAGAAGTACTGAATTATAGGAACTGTGGAAAATATAGCTGCAAATAAAAAAAACTGCATAGATTAAACAGTACAGCTAAGATTCCAAAGTGATGGCTTCCATTCTCCCTTAACTCTTTCTTCTCCTATATGTGAATTCTCTGTGATGTGCACAAAATGTACGTTTTTATGCCTCATTAGATAAAGCGTGATGTCACAGAGCGGCAGTTGCCAGGGAAGCTCTAATTTGGAATTGCCGACGTTCTACACCTTAAGATTCTCAACTGTAACACAGCATGAAAGCTCTCCTCACTGATTTTTTTTTTTAAAAAAAAAAACACAGCTGTGAGCCTCATTCAAATGTGTACTTATCATGTTTATTCCTGTGGGTAATCATTCCAGATTCAGTCTGACATTTGGAACTTGGTTTTGAAATGGAAGACTTTAGAATTAACAAAGGCACCTTTCCTGTTAGAAACAAAGCCAAACTCGTAGTGACTTTGAACAAACTAGACTAGAGCTAAAAAAAAAAAAAAAAAAAAAAAAAAAAAAAAAAAAAAAAAAAAAAAAAAAAAAAAAAAAAAAAAAAAAAAAAAAAAAAAAAAAAAAAAAAAAAAAAAGCTAGTTCAAAAGCATACACATGTGTCTGGAAATTATCATTTGGACCTGATGCTCTTCCAAGCATGCGTGGAGGTGACTGGAAGGACTCAGGAGTAAGCCCAGAAATATACTTCACATCTGTCTCTGTCTCTAGAGGTCTTGCCAATCTGAAGAACGTTAGCTTTAGAAAATTCTAGACGCTCTCAAAAAGCAAGGATAAAAAAACAATCGTCCCAACACCAACCATTCTATTGAGAAATGACTTAAAATGTGAAAATAAAATGAACTAAAGTGCTTAACAATAAAAAAAAAACATGAACTCATACTTTATTTGCAGGAAAGATGAGGGAAGCTGTACATTCCTGAAATGTGAATGCATTGAGGTTCTGGTGAATCACCATACTTTTTCTTTTTTGTAAGAATGCCACACTTGACTCTCAGCTCCTCTTCTGAATTCTTAGTATCAAAATCCCCACTAGAAGAGGTAAAATTCCACCCATGATGGAAGAACGACACTCTATAAGATGTGAGATAAGACAATGAGAAAGCGTCGATCAAAAATGGTAAATAATGGCCAGAGTCTGGTGCAGCACAAATTGCAAGAAGTGGGTTGAGAACTTGGCTCGTTTTTTGCCAGCTGCAGGGCTGTGCTTCTCCTCGTGCATAAAATGATATTAATGATGCATACCTCTCAGTGCCGTTGTAAGGAACAAATGGAATGTCTATGCGAAATACTTAGCACAATGCCACCACACAGCAGGTCTTCCTATTAGTTCTCTCTGCTCCCACGTACCAGCCCATTCTCATGCCAGCTCTCCCCTTCTGCTTTTTTTCCAAATGCCAAAATGTTTTAGGCTGTGTCCTCATAACTAAAAACAAAGTGGAGAAGTTATTTCTGAATTTATTCCAAGACAAAATCAGATCTGTACCTTCCACACACTGGAGCAAGGCACACAGTGCATTCCTCTTAGGAATATAGATACATAGGGTGGAGTGTAGCGAGGGATAAAATGGCTTTTTTTTAGTCATTGTTTAACCTTGTAAGTAATCACCTGGCTCATCCAGTGATTTTTTTCAACATTCACAACTAGTTCTGGAAGACTCTTACTGTATATTCTGCAAGGACAATTTTAATTTTAATTTTCCCCTAAAATAAATTTAAAATATATATATATAAGGTTCTACTATATGGGAAAGTAGATATTCTAGACCTACTGGGAAAGATGAGAGTAGGGTCGAGGTGGTGTGTCCTCTGGAAAATAGGTCATGTGATTAATAATTAAGTGCAGTTTCTGTTAGAACTGCTAACACCTTCAAACTCCATAGCATCTGTAAACCTTTTTGTTTGTTTGTTTGCTAATCTTTCTTTGAAAACATATTTCATTTATTTTAGTAGCATGGAATTCATAAGGTAGAAAGGAAGTTTTCTTCCTACATCTGACCCTAGTGGTATTCTGATTCCTGTCTCTGAGGCAACCATTATTGCCAAGGCTCTGTAGTATTTTTCCAGAATAATATTATGCACACATAAAGGTACAAATACACCAACATCAGCATAAGATACACATTGCTCTGTACTTGAACCTTACATTTCTCACTTAACATACCTTGTAGTTTGCTCCATTTTAGTCATATAGAGACGTCTCATTCTTTATCAAGGCTGCATAGTATTCCATCGTATGGACATACCATTTTTTCTCTAAACCAGTTCTGTCTTTATGAGCATTGAAATCATTCTTCAGTCTTTATTATTATTATTCATAATAATTATTCATACATTTTAGGAGCTATAATTGGACCTGACTCTTTTCATACTTTTGTGAGTATATCTGTAAGATAAATCTATAAAAGTTAAACTAATGATTCAAAAAGTATGGGATTTTTTTTTGAAAGGTAGATATTTGCCAAATGACTTTCATAGAGGTTTTGTTAGTTCCACCATCAGAAATGTAGGTGAGTTTCTACTTCTCTACATCTTCAACAACACTGTATATAGACTATTTTGATCTTTGGTAATCTGTGAAAATAATCTCTCAGTGTAGTGTTTGCTTGCATTTCTCCAGCTTGATATCTTTTTGTTTTATTACCTTGTGTTTTTTTTATTTTCATTGCTTTCAATGTTTCTATTGAATTGGTGATGTTTGTATTGATTTCTGTCTTTTACATTAGGAATGATAACTGTCATATGAGTTGCAAATATTTTTTTAAGTTTGTCATTTATGTTTTATATTTGATATTTTTGGTCACATAGAAAATGTTTTTATTTTTATGTAGTTACATTTTTAATTTTCATCTTTTATATCTTCTGGGCTATGTGTCACATTAGAAAGACCTTTCCTACTCTGAGATTATTAGTTCTTCTAGTATTTTAATGATTTTTGTTTTTTTAACCTTCAGAAGTTTGACTCCTCTAGTAAAAGTATTTGTATAAGGAGTGAGGTAGAGAGATGTAATTTTTGTTATTTTATTAGGGATTGTTATCCCTATCTATTTGTTATTTAATGACTATTACATCTTTTCTCACTGGTTTAAAATACCACTTTCATCATATATGAAATCCTTGTATATATCAGACTTATTTCTAAATTTCTACTATGTTCCAGTTATCTGTCTACCTATTCAACTGTGAGAATCACCAATTTTCAATTTTTGTTACTTTATAATACGTTTTAGTAAGTCCTAAGGCTAGCATACTCTCCATTTCTCTGGAGAACTTTCCTGGAGTTCATGCTTTTTATTTAACCATATATACTATAGAATAAGTTTATCTTGATATTTTAATTGGATCACATGAAATTATAAATTAACATATGAAAGTTCTTAAATCTTTATGAAGACATGTCTTTGTATCCAAGAACATGACATACTTTTATATTCATTTAAATTTCTTTCGAATTCTTTAGTAACATTTTTTTAGTATTAGAACTTTTTATTAAGTTTATTGGGATAACATTGGTTAATGCAATCATATAATTTTCAAGTGTACATTGTAATTTAACATTTATATATTCTGTTGTGTATGTACCACCCAAAGTACAGTTTCCTTCAGCTATCATATATTTGATCCCCTTAACACACTTCATCCTCCCACTATCCCCCTATATTTGACTCCCTTTACCCCTCCTACCTCTCCTCTCTGCACCCACCTCCTACCCTCTGGTAACCACTATTGTCGATGTCCCTGAGTCTCTGTCCTGTTCATCTGTTGCTTTTAGGTTTATATCCCACATATAAGCGATATCATGTGTTTTTCTACTTTTTCAGTATGGCTTATTTTTCTTAGCATTATTATCTCAAGGTCAAAATCTTCTTTACGTATATTATATACATGTCTCATTTATTTTAGTTCTAGATATGTTCTTAATTTGGGAGTGTGACTGTAAATAGAAATTTTTCTTCTCCATATTTTTATAGTTATTGTTGGTTGTATACATGACCGTTATTCATTTTCTATATTAATTTTTCACTCTTTTACTTAATTATCATACTGTTGTAGTAGTTTGTCAGCTCGTTACCAGTAATAACATACCAACTGCAAATATTTTTTTTAAATATGGTTATTAACTTCTATTAATCAGGAGATGCTAGGTTATGATGTGGTACTAAACATCCTCAAATTCTTAGACATTCAGCACAACAGAAGTTTATTCCTCGTCCAGCAGAAGTCTGCTGTGGGTCATGAGTCTCCAGGACAGTGACCCCCTGTGCCGCAGGCTAGCACCCCGGGGGCATGGCCCCCACAGTGCCTTCCCGTTGGCACATGCTGCCATGGAAGCCATGCAGTGGGAGATGGACGAGCAGCCAGGGGTCAGCGGCCAAGCTCAATCAGCACATGTGTCACTTCTGCTCTCATTCCACTGTTCAAAGCAAGTGACATGGCTCCACTCAAACCGGAGGGGCGGAGAAGGGTGATCCTACTGCACCCCTAGAAACAGAAGCAATTAGGACATAATGCAAGGTGCATTCTCCCTTAATTCCATTGACTGAGTTAACAAATTGTCCAGCTGCCCCCAGCAGAATTAGGTTCATAATTTATTTGTCATCCTGAAAGGAAAAAAAATTTGCATGTGAATGTTTCAAAAATTCACTTCAAATCTTGTTAAAAGGAATTCTTATTAAAGCGTAGATGGATATGAGGAATGGTTGCAAGCCCGTTTCCCTTTCTCTCTAGAAGGCCCCATGCACCAGTTTATCCATATTTCTTCCTGGAGGCCACTCCATATCCTGATCTTATCCCCCTGGAGGGCTTATCTCCTTGACTTTTTCTGCCATGCTTCAGCCCTTTAATTTTAAATTAACTCTCTACCTCTTGGGGGAGGACAGAAACTTTCCTCCTTTGAGCACTATGTGTTATATGAAGTCTTTGTTTTTAAAAGATATGTATAGTAGGGAATATACCTATGCCATACACCTTTACCTTCTTCAGCTGCTCTCCTCAAAAGCCACAAAATTAAAAATAAACATATTAAAATCATCTCTAAATAATTAACAAAACAAGTAATGTTATCATAGGAGAGGAGTGATACTACATGCCTATGAAAACATTTTTAGGCATCGTTTTCTACCAATTCTATCTAAAAACAAGGTGTTCACTTGATTGGTAAACAGATACCATCAGCATGACCTTCAGGCGCTTCTCAGTGGTTGGTGTGATAATTATGATATTACAATTTCTGACAACTCATTTTTTTTAGAGAATGCCTATTATTTATTTGTAATTTTTTCCCTTTTTCCCCAGACACATTTAAGTCAGAAATATATGTGACAAATATCCTGAAGAAAAGATTATTGGGCAGAAATCTTTTTTACATAATAAATATATCAAAGAACCTAAAGAAATGCATTTTTAACACTCCCAAAATACCTTCTTAATGGCCATTTAGTCAAAGTTTATATTTGAATTATTCTTTGGAATCAATAATATATGCACAAGTAAATACCTGTTTTAAAGAATTCTCTGCATGATCAAAACAATATATAATTGCTACTTTACCTGACTTCTTTGGAACAGAGCTAATATTTGGCTTTTCAACCTGTAATAAATACCTTCCTCTTTATTCTCTTCTGATTGTGCCATAATTAACACCAGAGAAGGACAAGTTTAAGTGTATGTGACAGATATTTATTTAAAATAGCTTCTGCTGCATATATTAACATTTTCTTTCTACTTTTTAAAGTAGGTTTGAGTTCAACAATAAAATGAGATTCACATTTCTTTTATGTTAATAGCCCCATGCTAGGGCAGAATATATCACCTCACAGGAAGTCAGTGAGTTGCATCACAATAACTGTGCGTTTACTGTATTGGCAATTTAAGTGGAAAAGATGCTATGGAAATATGGTATCCTCCACCTCCCTCCCATCACCAAGTAGGACCACAGAGATGATAACCATTCGATGGGTGCCTGATACTCGGTTTCTTTCTAAGTTCTGAGAAGATGGAAATGCCCCTTGCTTCAGAGTCTTCACCCTCACATCAAGGAGATCAATAATTTAAGTAAGTCTGTTGGCAAAAAGACCTTCTATGTGAAGATAATCTGTAACAGAAGTTGTGAAGGGGACTGGCTCTCCAAATTCTGGAAACCTAGACTTAGGAGACATCTTCATGTGTGGCAGTGAAATCACTAGGATAAAAAGAAACAAATACAATTTTCATATTAGGATATAAAATTTTAAATGTATCTCTTCCTAGGGAAAAGATATAGGTGGAACAGGTTAACAAATGTAGAAGTCAAAAGATTTTCGAGGTGATACCGTGATGTTGTATAAGGGAGGGAACTGGGGCTCAGAGTGCCCACAGTGGCACCTGCTGGCCTGGCCTGCCTAGATCCACTTTTTTCCATGTGCCGTATGAGTGATCAACCCCCGGTAAATTATTAAGGGAAAACTATAAGTGTTGGAATGAGTCTGCATCCTATAGGGAGCGAATGTGTCCCCCAAATCATACTGCAGTGTCCCAGAGTCCCACACATGGAGCCACAAGAATAACACTTTTACCCAGCGGTGGGGTCGGGACTAGAACCCGGGTCTTCCCAGATCCGGGCCCAAGTGCTTTCCACTGTCTCCCTTCACACCACAGAGAGAACACGCCCTACAGCTGCCCCCTTCGAGCTTATGTTTGTCTCAGAGCAGGGGCAGCATTCCACACCAGCATTGGCTCCGGTACCAGGCGGTCAGAAAAGAACCTGGTCCCGTCACTCAGAACCAGAGGACACAGCGCTTCTGGGAGTCCCCCATGTCATCACTTCAGTGCTTCAGAGTGGGGGACACCCAGCAAGGGACGGTGGGAGCACTGCTCCCCCTCCGTGGGTTTGTGATCACAGCGGTGACATGAAACAATCCGATTTCACCTGTCAACTTAGCAGAGTCTCAGACGACTTGAACTCGTCCTGGGATCTCTGCTCTGCTCAGATTAACATGAACAGGGCGTCTTTGGCCTGTTCCGGCCTTTGCATCAAAAGCTTCCTTGTCGCAGCTGCATTAAATCCCACAGCCTGAATAGGGGTTAAGTAGACTTTCTGAGCGCCTAAAAATAAGCACCATATTTATAAGGTTCAATAATAGTTAAAAATTGTACTTCTTTTTTAAAAAAAAGAAAAAATCATAAGGTTATTATATGTAGTTTCCCCTTTAGTTCAGTCGATGAATAGTTCATCAAAAACAGAATCTTGAGAAATATTCAGTTTAATTAAGGGCACTGACATGGAGAGTGTGGAGTATCTTTAAGTATTGTAAGCAGTGTCGCCAGCGTCCTTCTGAAATGCAGAATATAATAACACCCACAGTGTTGTTTCCTCTCGTTTATATAAGTTACCACAAGCAGATGAGCGTCACTGACACTCTTGATTACTGAAGGGCTGAGGCTTATACAGATCCACGGGGCCTCTTGGTCTCTGTATTCGAAGCTCCACTTTAAGTGTCCTCTGCTCCAAGTTTATAGTTAATTTTGTCATCAAATGCTTCATTCTTTAACAGAATTGTATATGGACCCATTTATTCACTCATCTATCCATTCACTCAGTTTCGAAGGAGAAGTAGTCATATTGTGATACAGTAAGAGCTCAGAACTGTGAAATAATCTGTACAGTATCTACCAGAAGGTCATGAGATCATGAATCAGATTAGTTCCAGATTCTGTCTGAGATATTAATGGAAAAGAAACATTTTGAAGAAATGCCTATCCTGAGACTAATCGTCGCCACAGCTGCATCGGATGAGTTTTAGAGGCATCCATTGCTGTTATGACATAGTGTTCTGGAAACAGGTGTTCACTAAGGAAGTTGCTCTCCCAAGCGCGTGAGGAGGAGCACAGGTGTTTAGTTATAGCATCTGCCTCAGAGTGGGACCAAATTCTCCACTCTTTGTGGACCAAATGTTTCTCCAAATGCAGAATTCTCTGCAAGACTATGCAAAGTTGGTTCATATGTGAACTGAAGCTAAATGTCACCTTACTGTCCGTTTTTTCAACCGCACCTTGACTAGCAAAGTAGAAATCCCGTTATGAAAGCCAACACAAACACCGCTTGAGTGGAGCCACCATCAGAGAAGCCCTGCCCTCCCCACACTTCCTGTTTCCTGTCTTCTGGAGTTTGGATTGTCACATTCGTTTAATTAACATTTTTCCTCTAAGATTTGATTTTGTTCTTGGTATTGCCAAAATCCAAAGGAGAGCTTTTAATATCAAACTCTGGCTACCTCTTTCTGATCATTAGAGAACAAACTGAGATAAATTTTAAAACTTTTTTTGCAGTTCTAGTTTATGTGACTAGCATGGTTATTGTGAAATGCTTTCTAATTGAATATCCTAAGCGTTTTGAGTATTTTTAATAGCTCATATTATTATCAGCCTGTGGCATATGATGATGTTAATTATGATCAAAGAGATAATTTCCAGTTTGGACTGTATCGCAAACGGCACTATACCCCTTAAGATTTCCCTCTTGGAGATTGAATACTGAAATAATTGTTGCACTATACAATGCTAGTACTTGTTTGAAAATGTTTCTGTCTCTTCGAAAATCAGGTATAAAATGAAGACCATGTAGGGCGTTTTATAAATGTTGGCAGAGATATCCATTCTCACAAATCATTGATGAAAATAAGTTTACTTTTTCATTTTTACCAGTTCCACTTGGGTTACATTTTACAAAATAGATTTGAATAAATGAGTTTCAATTGTCCTGACAAATATCTTTAAAATCCTTCAAAAGCATTATTCAAATAATAGAAGAGCTGTAGGCAGTCCCCAGTCAATGTTCGGTAATGTTTTTTGTTTGGTATTGTTTCTTATTGAGGCAGATAATTACCAAATTTTAAAATAAATCTATTTTATTTCAGCAACTAATTTTCCAGGAGGTAACTTTAAAATATGAGGACTTTCCTGTTGTCTGTACCAAGCAAACCAGACCCACTGGGAAGAATGAATGAAAGTAAGCCAGTGGGCGGAGGGGTAACAAGGCCAGCCTCATTTCTCATTGTTCCTCCTGTGTGAGCCATGCTCCAGCCACAGGAATAGCTTCCATCCCTGGAGCAGGTCTTGGCGCATGCTCTTCTTTTCACCTGTAACCCCTTCTTCCAATCCTGTCCAAGGACAAAAGCTTGCTTATCATGCAAGCCTCATTTCAGATGTTATGTCCTCCAGAAGCCTTTCCTGTTCCCTTAATCATCTCTTCTTCTGGACATTCAGCATGCTGTTTTCACCCTGATTTAACAGTATTTCATTATATATTTATTTTATTTTATTTTATTTCATTTTATTTTATGTCATTATTTATATGTGTCTCTAATGAGATTTTAAATATGCTAAAAATGAAAACCCTGTCATATCTTTGAAACTTTGCCCCGCCCAACAATGTTCGTTCGGATCATATTAGGTGCTCTCTAAATGCTTGGCTTCAATCATTTTCATAGTGAAGTGAAGATATTCTTTCTCTCAGCTCTATGCCTTTGTCCACACTGCTCTTTCCTTTACCTGAGATTCCTTCTTCCAAGCCCTACACCCTTCTCCACCCAAATCCCTTACTCATGCATCAAGACCTCCCCAACTGTCACGCCCCTGTCATAAACCTCAGGTTATCACCTTCCCCTGCACCCACGATCAGAAGAGATTTGGGTCTCTCTTCTGCACTTCCATAGAAATCTCTATCTTTCTCATTATGGCAGGGATCACATAACTATAATGGCCTGTTTACACAGTGGGCTTACTCAGTAACCTTGTGAGTTCCTTGAGAACAGGAATTAGCATAGTAGGCAGTCAATAAATATTTGCAAAATGGATGGATAGATGGACGGACGTTAAAATGAAATTTGGTAGATAAATCAATGCATCTTGCTATCATGCTTATATTTTTCTCTTAAAAAGAAAGAAGATATTTAATAGACTTAGCATAATATTACAGAATCCTTGACTTCACGTTTCTTCTGCTTCTGCCAGTCATTATATAACTACGAGGACCCAGTTATGGCAGTGGGTGGCCCGCCTATCAGACAACTTTGTTTTCATCCATGTTTTGCCTGCCACTCAGTCCCACCTACTTGGCTTTGAGGAGCAAAGAGATTCTGGTTGGCTAGAAGTCAGTTATGTTAGGAAAGTTTGAAAATCTGAGTAGAATATAATCTATGCTACTGAGAACCTAGGGTACATCAGCCTTCATCACACCTTCCTGGACATTCTGGGGGAATATAAATTTTTCCCAACTTCCTGTTGACTGAGCTCACCGACAGCAATAATGGCATTTTTATTTCGAAGTCAGCATTTTTTGCTTATGAGAAAAATTATGGACTTTGCATACAGGCCGACCATATTAATTTGTATAACTCCTCTTCCTGGCGAGACCTCAGGCGAGTTACTCACCCTCAGTTTCTCCGCCTGTAAAATGGAAATAACGTAGTGCTCTGCCATGCCTTCTTAGGAAGTAAACACGCATTCTTGGCACAGTGTCTAGAACATACTAAATGTTATTTTTCATCTCACTATTGATGGAGTTTTTTGAAACAGATATTTCATTATCTCTGTTTGCTCTCTTACATCTCTTACTCCACCCTCCTTATCGTTTTTAGATAAAAGTAGGTTGAAATATATATCAGGGTTCAACTCAGCAACCCTCAGGCTGTATTAGGTCCCCCCCCTTGTTCGCCTGCTGCGCCCCGTGTTTTCTGCTGTTATATCATTTTTCAAGCTGTTTATTTCAGTAAGCCTTCACACCAGATCATAAACGCCTTGAGAGAAGGGACACTGCTTTTATTTCTGATTCTGAGTGCCCAGTAAGGACCTGACAGGAGCCGGTCAGTAAATGATTGATTCACTGATTTACTTACTCGAGAGCCAATCAAGACCACCCTGAAATTTAAAAAAAAAAAAAAAAAAAAAAAAAAAAGAAAGAAAGAAAGAAAACAGGAAGCCTGCTGCATATAGACCGAGGAGCAGAAATGGGTGATCCCCTTTGCCTTGGCAAGGGTGTTTATGAGAGTCCGGGAATTCGGGCTTTCTGTTTACTCTCTCACATCATTACTGCCCCACATCCTGTCACTACAGTGGTGGAACAAAAGGGACTTCAGACAAGGTCACACCAACCACCCTGCTCTGAAGCACTTCTCCAGCAAGGCCCCAAAGCCAAACTTAGATCACCTTAAAATCCACATTCCCCAGCGATCTAGAGTGTTGCCTGGTAGCCTGCGTTAAATAATGATGTCACAGCCAGACCAGGGTGTCTTTCTAGCAAGGAGCAGTGGAAAAATGAAACAACTAGGGAGAGAAAGTGTTTATTGAAATGCAAATGACTCCTTTGTGCATGTGCTTTAGCTCTCCTGAAAAAGAAAATCTGTTAGGAGACAGCAGCCTTTGTGCGGTCCTCCCCGCCCCCCTTGCTTATCTCCACAGTGGTATAGGGCACTGCTAATAGGAAAACATAGACGAATTTTGGAGAAGAAATAATTCCTTTAAAAATGCATACTTCCTCTAAAAATGACAAAAGGGATAGTAAAGGTTCCCAGAAGAGTAAATTCATCTTGATTCAAAATTACTCATTTTTTCCTTTGGGTCCGTGGACAGTGAGTGGGGAAGGGGTGAGGGTGGAGGCCTGCCCCCTTCTTGGTTACACCTGAGGCCGGTGACAGGGTGTGCATTGAGATCCCCAGGCCTGGTGGGCCATGTGACTTCCGTGTGGTCACTGCACGTGCATCCCCTCCCAGCCAGCCCCGGGGGCTGCCCCCACTTCTCCAAGAGCAAGGGCAGTCCTTACTGCATCCTGGTAAACAGCAGTCCTGAGATTTGGAGCTGGCCAGCCCTTTGAGTTCTACAGATAAGAGAGCTCTCTCGAAATGTAAACTATTTTTTTTTAAATGTTTTAACCATCACGAAGTGGCATTGGCCTTAGGGCCAGCAGAGGAGATGGATGTTTCAGCATCTAACTTGAGTGAGACCTTCCCAGTGTCAGATACCTGACCCTGTTGTCAAATGCTCTCTTTTATTCATCGTGGATCTGTGGAACAACACCTAAATATTGGCCCCTGTGGAGTTTTTTCTAGAGAAAAGGACCCCAGGGCTTTTCTGTAAACCTGGCCAGCCTTCTCCTGGACCTGAAGCTGACTATCAGCCTTTTACTTCCTGCTTTTATGGAGCCATTGAAAATTCTAAATCACATCAGTCTTAAGGGACAATTTCTTAGTCTCCATTTGCATTTTGGACATCTGACACCATTACAATTTAATGGGTTATAAATAGTAAACTCCTATAGTCCCTAGTCAGAAATGAGCTGTTTCTCCCTTGTCTTCTTGGATGATTATCTTAGTCCTGAGATGCAAAGGCAAGATTAGGGACATCTTCCCTCCCTGCCCCCAAGCCCAAACTTTGCTTTGTTTTCAAACAGGTGGCGAGAAAGGTTTACCTGTGGTTGAAAATATGATGCTGCGATTCATGCTTTCTTTACAAAATCATGTCTCCTCTCTACCATCCCATGATAAATAGGATCTGTACTGCCTGACAGTGGTGAACAATGGGTGAAATGGATATTAGAAAAATCTCATTTATCTTCTGCTTTATTTCTTGATAGGGGTCCTTGTCACCAGGGTTATTGTGTGACCAGCTCTGGAAAGGGCAACTCATTAGTTTTTCTTATCAAGATAGCAAGGTCTTTTTAAACAGCAAAGCACTTACATTTTAGATTCAATTAGGAACCTGCATAGTGTGTGTGTGTGTGTGTGTGTGTGTGTGTGTGTGTGTGTGAGAGAGTGTGTGTGTGCGCGCGCGCGCGCGCTTCAGAGCTTCCGCTTTGAGACAGAGTGATATGGGCTTTATTCTTAAGGATTCAGCATTCACTGCAGTTGGAGCTAGTGGCCCATCACAGGGAACCACACCCTGGCAGGCAGCGTCACCTCCACAAAGGACAGCTTATCAGCTAACCTTCTCGGGGCTCCATGGTTCTGTAGGAGGCAGGTTCAATCTGAGCAAGGCGGGGGAAGCAGGGAGCCATCTGCATATTGAGGGATGTTAGTGGATTTCTTTTCCGAGGTGGTTTGTTTCAAAAAATCAAACAAGAGCCCTTTTGCAGAGGTCCCCTGTGGCTTCCTTGGCCCCCTCTCACGCGGCGAGCTCTTTTTGACAAGTGCACTTTGAAACGTCTCACAGTTGCCACCCGGACAACTGGGAGGATGTCAACAAATCAGCAATAATTTCGAATACGTCAGATGGAATCCAACTTTTTCACATCGTTTCAAAAATCCTAGTGACAGGTGGAGATGAAGTAGGACAACTGTACATCGGGGCACTGTTCGGTGAATTTAGCCAACACGCCGAGAAAGAACCCTTCACCACAACTGTGACAACAGACAGAATGGAAATCTCCTGTGACTGGTCTCCTGGGGATTTCGGCCTCTCCTGACAGCGCAGTGACTCTTACAGCAGGATGCCACGCAGCTCACCTGTTGAGTGGATGCGGGTCAGAACTGGCTTGCAAGACAGAATCCCGCCTTGTTGAGTGCCATCGAATCCCCTCTTATCGAATGGCTGTTTCAGGAAGAAGGTCCGTTCACTTGCCTTGAAGAGCCACCACTCATGACTGACACACATCTCAGGTGTGATGAAGAAACCATGTGCTTGGTGGTGGATAAGCTAAGCTTCGGGAGTGCTGGACGGGTGTCTTGCTCATCGGGGATCTCCTGTTTCCAGCAGACACCGGGCGGAGAAGAGGCACTCAGTACATGGAGGAATGGCTGAACGCAAAGACTTTCTGCCTACACTTCCTTCCCCTTACTGAGGCAACTTCAGTCTGAGATCCATGGGCGTGCCATGTAGGCTGACTGGGTCCCTCTTCTGGTTTTATGCCCTGCTGGCTGGGACTGTGTCGGGACTGTAGCTTCCTGGGGCCTCAGTTTGCTCTCATGTGACAAGGGTGTGGGCTCAGACCTTTCTGGGCTTCTAATCCTAGTCCCTTGGCCTTGGATCCCGTGGAGCTTGACCTCTTACTCCCCATCAAAGGTGCGAATTCTCAAATAAGGGCTAATACGTGAGGTTGCTAACACCTTATTAGGTCGTGTTGGTCCTGTTTTTCCCCCTCAGACAGATAAAGGACCACAAAGAGTGGAGGTCTTGAGGGAAGACAGAAAGGTCTTGAGGGAAGGAGAAAATCACCAAAACCAAAATTCACGTCCTTCACGAGTTTCCCGATGGCTAATCAGTAAACACTTATGAATAAAGGCAGCATATGTTCCTGAGAAAATGAAGATCAGGAGACCCCTGCAAATGAAAGCTACGTCTACATCACTGATGCCAATTCCACAGTTTTCCCATAAAACGTGTGTCTGTCATCTGCCGCCTCCATAAAGAGAGCTTGGTTTCCTGCACGGCGTCTCCCGGTCCCTTCCCTCGCCCCCACACTGTTTGACCAAGTCTCTTCCATCACGACAACACTTGACAGTGTTAAATATTATAACAGTCACATTCATCTTCATGCATAATTAAGAAATGGATTAGATGCTTCGAAAATGAAAATCACTGCTACGATTTCCGAGGCTAGAAAAATTACCCAGATCCAGTATTACTTCCTGAGTTTTGTCTCATGGAATATTTATGACGAGCTGTGATAAAATATTGAACCAGGATGTTCTGACTAGGTACAGGTGCCATCGAGGTGCCACATCATCCCGTGGAACTGGCATGGCACTTGCTCGCAAGGGCCCCTCTCTGACACGTCAGCTTCACTTTGCACTTGCTTCGTCAGCTCTGCCGTTTCGGGGCTGAGAGTGAAGAAATGCAGCCCAGAAGGGGGAGCGGTTTCAGCCGCATTAATGATTCCTCCCCGCCCTTCGGTGAGCTGTTCACATCGGTTCGGTGAGCATGTGGCACCTCGATGGCACCTGTACCTAGTCAGAACATCCTGGCCCTTCGCCCTCCTTTCAAGCCTCCTCGCTGGTGTGAGCGACGATGAACTGAGAAACACATCAGGCTCCCCGCCATCTGGTGTCTCTGTAACCTTACAAATCGGGTCGTGGGGATATGACTGACTTCCCCTCCATCTTGGATGCAACCCTGACTTCTGAGTTTGGCCCCATCTTCCATATCTCGTATTGCACAGCCTGGCACCTTGCTCCCCTCACTTCACCCCAACTCCTCTTGCCCTATTTCTCCCCCAAGCTAAACCCTCAGCCTCTTTCGGGGCTTGTCGGAAGTGTCACCTCCTGTAAGATTTTCTTGCCTACTCTCATTCCTGAGACTCCTGCCCTTTGTACCTATTCCTCACCCCACGTCGTGTGCGAGGGTGCACAGTAACACTGCCTGTGCCTGAAAGTGGCTTTTTTTTTTTTTTTGGTAAATACAAACATAAATGTAGGTAGGATTTAGCCACCCGATTCCAAAGCTGTTTTTCTATAGGCGAAGTGCAGCTCTTGCTTGCTGAGGATTTAGATGACCTGGCAGCACACGATGATGACGGGTCAGGACCGCCGTGTGGACAGCGCCCTCCGTTCACGTGACTCCGTACGCGGGGCCTCCCCAGCTTCTCCCTCTGACGCAGTGGGAGGGGTGTGCACCCCGCGGGGAGGGGAAAAGCCCGCGCGTACAGCGTTTTAACGCTCTTGCTTTACTTTCAGACTTCACGTGAACTTTTTACCTTCCATGATAAACCTTCTCATTTTTAATTTTAAAAATGTTTTCAATTACTCCCCGTTAAGTAAAAATGCTTGTCCAAAATGATCTTGCGACTCTACAGTACCATTTTGAAACACACTCCGATGTCATTGACCTTGATCCTTTTCACTGCTCTCTGAAAGAGGTGAGACATTTGTTATTAATTTCTTGTTATAGGAGGCAAAATGGATCCTCAGTCTGACTCACTTCCCAGGATTCAAACCCAAATGCATTAACTCCAGACCTCTTGCAAAAATTTCTTCGCCCTTCAGGAAACTTCCGGCATCTCTGGCTCAATCATATGTGAAAGTCTGTCTTTTATCCATCACTGGCTGCCTGTGATTGACCACACTACCCAGCAGCCTGAAGGAAGACATCCTTACATGTCATGATTATTTATCCTGCAGTGAAGGGACCTGCCCGCTGCTCGGGCACTGCAGGCCCCACGCCCAGGTTGACTCGCTGAGCTGGAAACTTCACACCCAGCTCTCAGCCCTGGTCCCGTCTGCAGCCACACCCAGCGTCGAGTCTAGAAACCTGGGAGAATCTCAACAGCCTCCGAGCTCCCTGGAACATTCCGCCGTCCTCGTTATTATCATGCGTCTGTCACTTTATTACTAGACCGTGAAGTCCTTGCACACAGCAGTCACCTCTTCCGCCTCTTGGTGCCCTTCCTCACGCAGCTCGGGGGCCGGCCTTTTGTGAGGGTTCTTCTGTACATATTTACCAGGTGACGGGACCAGCTTCCTAGCTCCCTGAAACTGGGCAGGGAGGGTTAGAGTGAGAAAAAAAAATGAATCGTTTCTCCAAAAGTCGAAGCTAAAGAATAACCCTAACATAACCCCGTGTCGCACCAAGCCGGGTCTGTATATAATGACAGACCGCGTTCTGGAAGTAATGGTCTGTAGCCTAAATGGGTCAGGTGTGTATTCTGATTTCCTCTTACTGCCCGTTGAAAAATATTTTACAGTTTTGTAATTTTGTTTCTTAATATCCAAGGTGATTGACCATACTACCGAGCAGCCTGAAGGAAGACATCCTTAAATGTCATGATTATTTATCCCACAGTATCAGAACAATCGGTATTTGAAATTTGATCTTCTCAGAAATATTACTGTAGTGCATTCCGTTCGATTCAGTGAGTGCAGTGAGAGGGAGGGGTGGGCCGCTTCCAGGCTGTGTGCCCCCCTATTACTTCCCTTCTCCCCCCGGAGAACCGTGGAACTGAAATGTTCCGTGTTCCTCATCTCTTCTTATGATATATTATAACTTCTCGAGGCTTGAGATTTCAATCCTGGATTTTGGGCTGATAGGCTAAAACTGATTTCCCATCTGTTCCTCTTCGACAGAGGTACTATGTCTAAAGAAACCATTATCCTCTGATACTTTCACTCTGGCAAAGCCATGGGTCCTCATAGACAATTCTATACACACTTACACACTTTTCAGAGCCAAGAATGGTGAGGCTCTCATTTTTCTAAATGACCGAGTAAATCAGAGGTAACTACATTTTCTGAATATACTCTCCTTCGCAAACTTAGAATGAAAAAGCAGGTCCATTATTCTGTTGGGAAGGTTGCATAGGTGAAAGATGCATCTTCTCTTTTATATTTACTCAGGTCAGTAGTACCAATTATTTTCTCTGGAAAAAAAAATGAACTGGACCATCCCCAAGACTGTTTTATATGCTTCTCAAAAATCTCTTAGTGTGCCCATTTGTTCGGGGGATTCTCTGATACCCAAGCGTCTGCCTTCAGATTCCCCTCGATTGTGGCAATGCTGCTCCATCCAGCCACCTCCACGTTGATCCCTGTGGGGGATGATTTAAGTGACCATTTAGACTGATTCCTGAGACAGCCTAGCAAAGCTATCCACCCTGCCATGATCCGCTCACTCTCTGTGGAGGGAGAGTCATGGGCTGAGCTCCAAGAACTCCAATTGCATTGCATTCTGCCGAAAACTTTCAGACTGTTTTATACTCTGAAAATGCTGTTCCTGGATCCAAAGAATAATATAGAAGAATACAAAGTACAGCCTCATTCCTTAGTGGTATTTTCATAAAGCCTCAGTTGCAGATACAAAAAGAAAAATTCAAAACAAAAATCAAGCAAATGAATAATACAAAATAAAAAGCCCTCTGTCGAAGCCACTGTGAGCATCCAGTCGAAGGTTCTCTTAGTAAAAATGGCATGAGAAGAGCAAGACGCCTTAGGAAGGGAATCAAACTCATTTGCAATGAGCACACTCATTCTTCAGCTATCTATCTTACTTCCAAAGTGTTAAATATACTCAGTTTAATCAAACTCTTAGCTAAAAAATAATTATCATAATATTTTTATGAAGATACGCATACCCTAAATGTATTTCTAAAGGTAAACAGGCCTATGTAAAAATAGACATACAGCATTATTTATAAGAGCAAAAGAGGAAATAACCTAAGTATCCATTAACAGCAGAATGGATTTTTTTCAAACAAATTGGAATACTATAGAGCATTTAAAAATGAAATAGCACCACAAGATACTGCTTTGCATTCTTTGGGATGGCTAAAATCAAAAAGAAAATAATAAATGTTGGCAAGGATGTAGAGAAATTGGGATCCTTGTACATTGTTGGTAGGAATAGAAAATAGGAAATGGTACACCCACAGTGGAAAACAGTTTGGGAGTTCTTCAAAATGCTTGACATGGAGTTACCATCTGACCCAACAATTCCACTCCTAGGTACACACCCAAGAGAAATGAAAGCACATGTCCGCACGAAGACTTATACGTGAATGCTCATATCAGCATTATTCATAATAACCAAAGAGCGGAAACAATCCCAATTTTCATCAACTGATGACTGGATACATAAAATGTGGTATATCCATACAGTGGATATTATTCAGACATAAAAAGGAATAAAGTGCTGATACATGCTATTACATGGATGAACCTTGAAAATGTCACATTAAGTGAAAGAAGCCAGACACAAAAGGCCAAATAATGTGTAAGTTCTTTTTTCAAAATATCCAGAATAAACAAATTCATACAAACAAAAAATAAGTTTGTTGTTATGTATAGCCATGTGAGTATGAGGAGTGATTGCTAATGGATAGAGTTTATTTTGGGGAGAGATGAAAATGTTCTAAAATTAGATTGCGATGATGGTTTCACATCCCTGTGAAATTATATTAAAAAAAATTGTATACTTTAAATGAGCAAATTGTATGATGTGCTAATTCCATCTCAGTAAAGCTATATTTTTATTTATGTTACAAAGGACAACATACAATAGAGGTGAAGTTAGCAACATGGTTAATTTCTACAACATGATGGTGAATAACAAAAACAAAAGGATGCACGTAATATGATTTCATTTATATAAAATATGTTTACTAAACAATATCAAGGGTATATACACACATGCAATAACAGCAGGGCAAGGCAGGGGAAAGGAGGAATGCTGGGAGTTACACAAGGTTTTCGATTTCATTTGTAATATCTTATTTTTTAAGATTGTTTGAGGATATATTCATTATAACATCCTCATGTCGTTTTAATTTTTTTGATCAATTTTATAACAAAAATAATAATAAGGACATTCATCTAGAGGCACAGCTAAATTTAATCGGGCCTGTTTTGCCCTATTATTAACTTTCTGCTCCCATTAGGTTTACACTGAGTTGTAAAATCAAAGAAAAGTTAAATCTCCTGTGATTTTTGGTTGCAACTTTAATATCCCACTATAAAACTTGGATGAAATTAGCAAATACAAACCCACTCTTGCCTCATTAAATGTCAAGGCTTTAAGTTATTATCACTAGGTCCCTACTGAGAACAGATACTGAAGAATTTCTGATGTCTTTTCTAGGATCCAAACCTTGAGTTTTCTTTTTTTAAACAACAACAACATCAACAATACATGGTTAGGTTGTGGACCACTGGGATAGTCGTGGCCTCTTTTTGCTTGTTTGCTTATTACAGTCTCCTGCTGTTTTGCCTTAAAAATAGTGAAGTATATGATTCATCATATGTTGTCAAACAGTTGCATAATCATTTTTCTTTAGACCACATTGCCACACTTTGAGATGATCTTAAATTTCACATCTGTATACAAAATAATATTGATATTTTTATAAGTACCGTCATCCATTAAACTATTCAATGAATATGCTTTGTTGTTACTGAGAAAATCAATATAAGTCGCACATCTGGTTAGGACCAGATCTCCCAGAGACTATCGAAGCAAGTTCATGCATCTATCTCATGGAAAACCAAAATCTTAGCCTGTTTGCTGAATTATATAAATGTTTTTATCATCAAGATATTTTAAAGCCTATATTTATGCATTTTAAGATTTTTTCTACAATAGAAATAGACATATTCAGAAAGTTTAAACATAAAATATATTCTATATTGTTATAGTTTCTGAATATATGAGTATATTCTATACAGATTCATTTTATTTCTTTTCCAAGTCAAGAAGAGCATGATAGAATATGCTTTTCACAGAGTCTATATGGTTATCAGGAACATGCCATGTTCTAGGACTTTGCGCATCCCTCCTGGATAAGACAGAGAAAATGTCAAGATCTTTGGGGGAACTGTAGAATCTGCAAGCGGGACGAGGGAACACGTTCTGTGGTTTGAGAAGCATCTATAGTGGCCCACCTAGAGGTGACGTTGAACATACGCTAATCTGCATAACTGTTAGAAGTACTTAAAGCAGTGACTGTTCAACGGAAGAATGCTTACGAATTATGCTTTACTTCTGATTCTTAGAAAAGCAAGCATAAGCTACCTAGTCCCTTGTTGTAAAAAACGCTGTTCATATTATATTGTTAGATATAAAATGACCTCAAGAGCTTGATAATAAGGGTTTTTGTTTTTTAAGATCTTCCTGACCTGCCTAATCCCTCAATTCATAAAGAAAACAGGAGAATATTAAGGAGATCGTGCCCTGTATACAAATAATTTGTCACCGCTTTCATAATGAGGGAAACTACTTTCTACCTGGTTAGTCAGTGAATTGTATGCTCTTTAATAAAATATATATGTTTTCAAGTCTGAAATGTCCTCAGTGTGGCAATATTTAAAGGCATTTCAAAGTGAGTGCAGCCATCCCCCCCATAACAATGATTCCGTCATTGACAGACCACATATATGATGGTGGTCCCACAAGACTGAAATGGAGCTGAAAAATGTCTGCCACCTAGTGACTTCGGAGCACAACACATCACTCTTGTGTTTGTGACGATGCTGGTATAAACAACCCCCCTGCACTGCCACTTGTCTAAGAGTATAGCACCTACAATTATGACAGTGAATATTACTCGATAATAATAATAAGCCACTGTGTTACTGGTTTGTGCATCTACTCTACTTCTTACCATTAGTTTAGAGTGTACTCTTTCCACTTAATGTTCTTCTATAAAACGGTAAGCCGTATTATGCAGGCGATGGCCATATACATCTTGTTTACCATGTCTCTTGATTGCATCATTTTCTCCTGTGCTTGATTTGCTCTTGTGTTATTTTGTTCATCACAGCCTTTGAGAATACAAAATCTACTGCTGATGTTGCCAAAGGGAGGCTATGTTGAGTGACTGACCTGGAAACAAAGTTAAAATTAATTAAGGGCTATGAAGGTGGAAAATTGGTGACCATCATTGCCCGCCAGTCCAGCATGTCCCTTCTGCATTCTGCAGCGGCTGGGCCTAGCACAGTACTTGGTTCTACCACAGTCCAACTAGTATTCTACCTTTGTAATAGTTGCAATCAATTCCTTCCATATGTTCTTTGAGACCGAGAAAATGTCTTGTTTTTCTTTATATTCCTGGCATCTAATTTAGTACTTGCAGTGGCGTTAAGGAAACTACAAATGTTTGATAAAAGAAAATGAATGAATTAATGAAACTTTTGTATTTTTGGAAATTGTCATCAAAGAGTGTTTCCTGTGCAACTTGGAGAATTGAATCATTCATTCTCATTCTCTCTCTCTCTCTCTCTCTCTCTCTCTCTCTCTTCCCCTCTCTCTCCCCCTCCTTCCCTCCCTCCCTCCCTGCCCAAGATAAACCTAAAGTAAATTGAACACACGTGGAACACTCAACACTACAGAAAAATGCAGAGGGATCTAAAATATTGCAACCGATCACTTTGGTCTGTCTCTGAGCTAACTTTGTTATAGTTTCTGTTCAACACAAGTTTATGATCAAAATAAAACTCAGAAAAGGATGTTTAAATTAAAGTATACTTTACATACAGTGAAATGCTCGATCTTAACTGTGTTCTTCCATCAATTGTGATGAATGCAAATCAAGGCAAAATATTTCTATGACCTCAGAAATTCCTTCCTCCCCCTTTCCTGTCACTTCCAAGTCCTCCTCCAAAGTAATCACTGATATCATTTCTGTCACTCTGGATTGGTTTTGCCTACTCTAGGCCTTCATTGAAATTGAATCATAAAGTGTATACTTTCTGTCACTCAGTATAGTATTTTTGAGATTCACCTGCGCTGTTGCACATGTTGGCAGTTCATTCTCCTTACTGCTAAGTTAGATTCCATTTTAGGAACACACTACGTTTGATATTTCCATTCTTCGGTTGGTGGACATCTGGATTGTTTCTAGATGTTGCCTTTTATGACTAAATCTGCTGCAAATGTTCTTGTGCCAGGCTTTCTGTGGACACATGTTTTTATTTCTCTCGGATAAATACCTAGAAGTGGAATTGCTGGTTCCCATTGTAAACATATATTTGCATGTTACCAGATGGATTATATACATCTAAATGTTAGAATGTTCAAGACATGTATAAATTATAATAATTGTCCTATGAACATTAGTGCGTTGCAATAGCAGGCTTAGTTTCCATGTGTCTTGGGTCAGTTCTCTTGTGGCCGAGGCCAAGACAGGGATTCCTGTGGAGGTGATCTGCTGAAGGAGGGCTGTGGGAGGAAACCAGGGGGCAGCGCAGGAAGCAGGGCAGGGCCATATCGAAGCTAAGCCTAGCCTTATCTGTATCCCACAGAAGGGCCTGGAGCATCTTATCCTGAGGTAGGAGAGCTGAGTCTCTGTGCCCACACTGCAGTCTCTCATTTGCTAAAAATAGCCCCCTCCCAGGAGAATAGAGTTTGCATGCAGGAGGTCACCTCAGAGGCATCTCCCGAGCTCTGTGACCCCTGTGGGGTCCATGGGCAATTCATCAAAGACGAGAGAAGTTGGGAACTATAGCCAACAGGCACAGCAGCTAGGGGGTGGGAACACTGGCCTGGTAAGCGCATCTGGGCGGGGCTGCAGCAGCATCTGCTGGACCCGGTCAGCCACTAGAATACACACATTCTCTTCATGCCACACTCTACCTGCACTCTTCAGGATAGAACAGTCATCCCCCAAAAATTCTCTCAGACGTTACTCTGAAAGGCTTACCTGCACAGCCCGGGTCAGGCAACTCTAGACGACAGATATCTGGCCAGGCTTAGTAAACACCTGAAAACTAGCACAACAGTGGCTGCCCTGCTCTGACCTCCTACCTGGTGACCTTGCACTCTGGGGTGGTGTGGCTGCTCTCTGAGCCCCTGTCAGTGCTGACCTAGCTCCTGGTGGTCATCGCTCACCCCTGTATTCTGACTCCTCACCACTTAAGACTGTAGCTTCATAGGCCTAGCAGGCTTGGCAGGAGTACGAGGAAGGATGTGGCACGTGACCTGAAGGAAATGCATGTGTCTGAGAAGTCTCATTTTGTACTAAAAACTGACCTCTCCAATAATAAACCTATCTTTGGAGCAAATGGTATTTTTCTTTGAGGAATATTTGAATCCTAAATTGACAAATAGCTTTAAAAGTAAAAAGGATCACAAAATGGTGTAAAATTAATTTATCCTTTCCAGCCAAACCAGCAATGGGGGGAGGATCGATAAGCAAAGGGGACTTAGGAGCCACCAGATGATCTTTGCCACAGCAGCTTTGCGTTCCGATGTGTTAATTGGAGTGCACGTTAACCAGTCACCGAAAGGGAGGGATGTCACTACAACATCTTAATGCATCCATGGCAACTCCGTGTCGAGATGTCTTTCCATGACCCTCGTGTGAAGAAAGCCTCGTTCCAGCTCCTCAGTCCCACTGCTGCTCTGGAGGGTCTCATGCTCAGAAATGTAAGGAGCTATTGTTCCACTTCTTAGAAATGAGATGGTGGTGGGAACAAGAGCTGTTATTGCAAACGCATCACAGTTTATTATTTCCATCAGAGAGGAGAAGGAAGTCCTCAGGCAGGCTTAGCTAAAATATTACAGGGGCTAAAGGTGAACTTGAAAAACCTTTGATTTTGAGCTTTGCAGCTGCTGTGTACACTCGAAATACTGTGAGGGAGAACTTGCCCAAAAACAACATCCATGAAATTGAGCAATGTTTATGAGTCTTTGGTTATTTCTCCGTGGTTGGTCAAGAGCCACAAGTTAATATTTCGGGCCATCCAAGTAGAATAGCCTCATAAGTCACAACACCTCTCCAATTCCCCCAAAAGAATAAAAACCCAGAAAAATCAAGGTTATTTACACACTGATGAAGAGGAAGGGATCTTCAGGAACCCACTCATACCCTTTTCTTGGTCACATTTAAAGTACTATGACATTGATTTTTGGCCTACTAAAGCTGTCTGATCCATTTGATAACTGTGGCCCCAAAAATGTGTATGTCAGCAGCTGCACCAAAGGGAGAACAGGAAGAGAGACACACCTAAAGTTCATTATTTCTCACATAACGCCAGTGGTCAGAAAAGAGAGTGAGAAAGCTAGTGGATACAGGAAGTCACATGGTAAGATGATGAGGAAAGCCTCAAATGGCGTTGCCATTGAGAATTCTCTTAAGGTTGACTTAGTGTTTGAAATGATGGATTACTGATCTCAGAGACTCATGTCCCTGGCCCTGAGTATCAGCCTTTCTCTGAGAGATGAATCACAGCATGCAGTAGAAATATTATTCTATTTCTAACCTAACAGTCGTGACACATTATTAGAGTACAGGTAGATCCCTGAGCATGTCATTTTCAGTTTACTACCAGTATTTAACCTATTGGAACAAAATAAATCTATTTTGTCATAAGTGACATTTTGAAGGAGATGTTGATTTTGAAAACACATTTATTTAGCTTTTTGGAGCTTATCTCAAAGAACTTTGAACTCTCAAAACAAATTAAGGAAAAAACCATTAGAGATATATGTATATTAACACCCTTAGAGTAAAAAAATATATATGAATCTGTTCAAAATCTGGGTAGAAGATAGGCAAAGCAAAAGCACAAAAACACAGTTTTGGTGGTTCTAGCAAATTACAAGCTGAAGATAAATTTTCAGCAACTAAAAATGGTAGACATGTTGATGTACTGATGATGACAGCAACAGTTATGGCTTTAGAATGAGATGAAGCAAGACATGAAACCACCACTCAATTTTAAAATTCGTTGTAATGCTCTTTATTGCAACCAGTTTGGGGCACAAGTTTTAAAAAATGGATATGGAAATATAACCACAAAGTGCTATAAAACAAGCTCTGTGATGAAAAATTAATGATAATGGAGCTATCTTAACCTGGCAAAGTGAAGCTGAAAAACGACCCTTAGAGCAACCCTTGGATATTTGAAGCAATAGTACAAAGATACAAGTGGATTTTCTCTATTTTTGCAAAAGAACAAGCAAAAGAAGTGCAAAAGTAGAGTTTGGCTGGAAATTGCCACGCATACTCTTTTATTTTGATGCCAGGGTGGGCGATCAAGGGAAAACTTGGGATCTAGAAATCTTGGAAATTAGCTAGATAGAAAACGAACCAGGATAGGAAACCATTTGAACCATTTGCCTTCAATTCTGCAAAAAAATACAATAAACCGAGGAGAATTTTTGTGTTCATCTTCATGAGAGTAGCCCTGGGTGTGTGGTTTAGGTGATTCCGTCTTAACATGCATACCTTGGGCCTGCATTCTCTTCCTCACGAAGTCGGATATGGGTCGTGTAACAAATTATCAAAGTAGTTAAGACAGTTTTGCAACTGCGGGGAGAGATTCACATTAACTGCACAAACGAAAATCATCATCATTCCAACAAGTCAAATATGCCCAAGGAAAGTAACAATACCAACAAATGAAGCCAGTGTGAAGCCACTCGGCACCGCGGTCCTGAATTAATCATGTTGCTCTTGGAGAATTTAAAGCTTTTAATCATGGAGTGCTGCAGTCTTTGGTTCAAATTCATGGGCACTTTATGGGTTTATTTGGGCCCCCAGGGCCCCTGTATTGTTCACTAAGTACAATGAAAACCCGTTAAGAATAAAGAATAAAAATTAATGTCAAACTGAAGAAAGGAGCCGAAAAGGTCAAAACTTGTTCCTGGGGCCAAGCAATACGCCTGCCTGTGGAAAAGACCGTGGTAATCAAAATTAAGTAGAGAGTTTATGCCCATAAATTTGTGGAAATAGCAAAATTGTCTGAAAATTGGCTTTTCAGTGGCTCAGCATTACAAACACATAGTATGCCTAGAATAGAATGTGGATATATGTCGACATATGTAGAAACAAGAAAGAAGTTTCTATTTTTTCTTGGAATCCAAATACCCTTAAAATGTCCCCCTAATTATCTGTTCTTAAGAAGATGGAGAGCAGCCACCCCTTAGAAGACCCATGTGTAACCTGGATGGATAAACCTACCAGCAGGCATTGCAGTCTTGTTATCCAGTGACCTTTGGATCTAATAATCTAATCGGTACCCAGTTTGTAGTTGAAAATAAGCATGGTACTGATATAATAAAGAAAATATTCTGTTTATTTAATCCAAGTGTCACTGGTCAGTGCTCGGCTCGGCCTCAGGCAGCCAGGCACCGGTGGCAGCTCTGCCTGCAGCCTGCACCAGACCTCCAGCAGCCATGTCTGCTCCTGCAGCGCAGCAGAAGAAACCAAGATATGTCTCACGTGGTTATGGGGATAGCAGAGGAGGAGGAAGGGGCGCCAGGAAGTGACGTGTCTCAGAAACAGCCAAGGTTCCCACCTGAGGGGCACGGCTGTGTGCCAGCATGAGAACCTAGCTCCCCTTGTCACCTATTTTCAGGGCGTGTTTGCGTGTTTGTTTGTTTAGAGTACATGTGTACACATGTGCACGCACATGCACGCGCGTGCACACACACACACACACACACACACACACACGCATGCACCCCACAGCATACATGTATAAGCCCGGAGCCTTCTAAAGTAAATCAGACAGGAACATGATGGGAGGATGCATAATAGGGAGAATGGATGGGCAATCTAAATGAATCTCTGTTTCATCAGAAGATGTTTTAAGATGTCAGCTTGGAAGGCGCCATGCTATCTGAATGAATGAATCGATCCACTGGCATTATGGGTATGGTGGTTATGGTTACCGTTACACAAAGAGCTGACTTTTTAAAAAATTATGTGATAGAACTGGGGAAAATGTTTCAGGTCAGCTTCTGATTTTAGTGACTGTCTATATCCATGGATGTTGTGAAAACTGACCCAGCATTTGTTTTAGAAAAAGTAATAGATTCAAAATGCTTGCCTGCATTTTGTTTCTTCCGAGTGAATGAAAGAGGAGTGTGGTCAGTGACTGCGGGCTACTGTTCTCGACATACTGAAATGGAGATATTTTGAAGCCCAAAAGGCCACAGGAATAGTTGACAACTGAGGCACAACTATACATCGGTGTTGAAATATTTCCTATAATTTAAAGAGCGTGTAAGCTGGAGTTATTGAATATGTTCCCCAAATTTCAAGGAGCCTTTTTATTTTTATCTGCAGGAGCAATATTATTCTTATTGACGGATCTTTCAAGCACTCTGCAGTGTGTGGGCTTATGCAAATTCGATTTTTCAAAGGTGCCTCTGTGAGTGCACATGCATTAGCCCCCAATCTGCTAGAACACCTGGGATAAGTGCACAGGTGGAATGAGATGAAGGTCAGGTTGAAATAAAATTGGGCCTTTCTGCTCGCTCAGGGCATAGCTTATACCATTTTCCAGTCAGGAGTGTTCTGGGCATCTCAGAATGGCAGTTCATTTTAGCTTTTCACCCTTAAAACTCACCCCGTGATCCTCTGCATGCCCTCACCACTAGCACAACCCTTTCACCTACATTAACTGCTCAAATTGTGTGCCCCGAAGAGGCACAGATTCACAAAAGCAGCCATGCCAGCCCTTCCGTGTTCTCAGCTATTCAAAAGGACAAAATGGACCGTTCAAGCAAAATACCAGTTTAGAGCGAGAGACCAAGATACTCAGAGATTTAGAATGAGCATCTCTCTAGTTTTACAAATTGCTCTGACCATTAACATTTTAAGTTTTATAGCAGATTTAATATTTAATAAACTGTACATATTTAATAACATTTAATAATATTTAATAAAATGTACGTATTTAACATGAACAATTTGACAAGTTTTATTACGTGTAATCATCCCCGAGCTCACTACTACAACCAAGGTAGCACCCCAGATTTTTCTCGGTTTCCTTTTTAATCCTTCCCTCCCACCACCCCCTGTATTCTCCAACCCTATCCTAAAAATGATGCCTAATCTGTTAAGGAGGCTAAGCCAGTTGTCCTGCCAGAATGCCCCACCTTCTGGATTGGACCAGTAGCTGCTTCTCAGTTCCGTAGTGCATCCGTCTACCTCTCACACTTCCTATAAAGTGGAGGCTGTGTTTAGAGGCCTGATGGAGGCATGTGAAGCATTTCTGGCTGAAAACAATGTTTATATTTCCTGAGGCCTTATATCAAAAGACTCTTGAGCCAACTATTTCTATCTTACTTTCACTGACATCAACCTTTATTTGTTGTATTGTTATTCTTTGCTTTGCTTTTATTAAGTTTTTCCTTAAAAGTTGCATGTAAAAAAAAAGTCTAGCTACTTGAACATTATTATTTGGGTTATAGTTAGGGAGGTTTGATTTTGCCTCTGTTACAAAACATTGTTTTGTCCACCCTTATTCACTCCTCGCTGTGAAGAGAGGCAGCTTAATAGGGGTTTGAGGCAATGGACACGGTCGTGAGTGTGGCTCTCTCACTGAAAGCAGTGCGGCCTTGGACAATTCACTCTTTTCTCTGAGCTTCAGTTTTCTCACTTCCAAAATGGCGATTAAAATGTCAGCCCCAAACACCTGAAAGGTTGGTCATCTAAACCGAAAGAGGTAATATATGGGTTGACATTTTGTGAAGAATGAAGTCCTAATCAAATAACAGTTTGTATTATGCTGATGCTCCTTTGAGATAAAGAGGAATCCTAAGTCTTATACTGCACAGGTGGAGAAATTGAAAAACGGACAGCAAGTGACTTTACAAGGCTGGGGAGCAGAACATTATCCCCTTGGCTCCCGCTGTAATAGATTCTGATTTAAAATAGCAATGCCTCACTAGGAGCCGGGGCCCAAACTCATGGAAGGATACGAGCCTGCAGCTCTGTCATCTGCCATCGACCCCCAAATGCAATCTACAGACCCCCCAAACTGGACCCTGTCTTTTCTCAACACACCCCCTGCTTACTGCCATGGCTAGTGCTACCTTTTCCATTAACGTCTTCACGAATTCTTTCCCTCCCAACCCCAGACAAGTGAACTTGAACTCCTCTGAGAGATTTTACACAATTCTGATAGTGTAGTACTGCTACGTATTTAAAATTGCATGCCTCTTGCAGATCAGAACTGAGCTGTACACATGCCTTAAACATAGCATGGACTCACCGTGTATTTGTTGAATTAAACTGACATTCAATCCCAGAGATTGAATTTCCAGTTAGAGTACTAACATCCTTACTGATTGGCCAGCCCAGCTGTGACCTTTCGACAAAACAGATCACTTCCCAAATGACAAATTATGACTAAACATCGATTTAAAAAAATAACTTGTTTATAGTTTAGCTCTTAGGGTTTTAAAAACTATGAATGCCAAATATAAATTGGGGGAATTAAATTATTGCTATCTTTATAATTAGTCATTATTCTAAGGGTTGGATGAGCTAAATATTTAACTTTTATTGCCTCCATTTATTAACAATATAAAGTCTTTTAATATAGTTTTTTTTTTATTTGTTTAAGCAGACCAGTTTGGCCCAGCCGCTCATGGTTTTATTTGACAGATGTAAGGTAATGACACCTGTAGCAGTGTATGGTCTGGGGAAAGAAAGCATCCAAGATTATTCTCTGGGGACCAATTAAAGTATCCATCTACATGATGTTACTAAAGTACTTCAGAAGGTCACATCATTTACCTCAGCTGCCCCCAACCTTTTTGGCACCAGGGACCAGTGCTCCTCTGAGAATCTAATGCCTGGTGATCTGAGGTGTTGCTGAGGCGGTGATGCTGGCTCTGGGGAGTGGCTGCAAATGCAGATGTTGCTTCGCTCGCCCCCTGCTGTGCGGCCCAGTTCCTAACCAGCCACTGACAAATAGTCTGTGGCCTGGAGTTTGGAGACCCCTGATTTACATCCTCAAAATTGTATAGAAGCTAAGTAAAAATCATTTATACGGTGGCCAGGTGAGTCTTACAGCTTACGGAGAGGGCTACTGGGCATAACTTTTCTACTGGGTGGTAGCATGTGTGGCTGGTCCTGACTTTAAGCTCTTGCATTATATGGTGATGTAGAAACCAACTGCCCCCTTCAGGAGCCTACAAACTGTTTGGCCTACAAGACACAGAGAAGCTTAGTGTGTCTGTAAGGTTCTCGGAGACCATTCGTATCAGAATGACTTAGGTTCTTATTAAAAATGCACATCCCTGGGGCCCCAGCACAGCAATATTGAACCAGTCTCTCTGGACTGGGACCTAGGAATCAGCATTTCTACACAAGTTGCATTAGATGATTGTAAAATTTCAGGTCTGCTGTTCATGCGTCCCAACTCTGCCGGCAAGAACATGTACGTGGTGGCACCACCCAGGGGTCTGTCCTCCACAGCCACATTCTTTGCTCGGAAGCAGCCTGGTGTTAGTGCTATAAACGCCCTGGAGGTGGCCAGCTCGGGCTTCGGGGGATCCCAGCCGCTCTCTGCTAAATAATGAAACGAGTTGCCACAGGGTCGATTTTATTGAATTGTTCAGTTGGCCAGAACAAGCCAGTGATCAATGAGTGGTCTGATTATTTAGGGCCATATGAACAGCGGAATCAGGTGAAGCCAGGTAATGCAATTACCGGGAATTGACTTGTGACAGTCAATCCGGGTGACTGTGGAAAGGCAGTCACTTGATAAGATAGACCCAGTGAGTTTCTGTCCTCGCCTATAAGTATTCCTCTGTCTGAGCAGACCTCTGATGGAGGGAGGTCTGTAGCAAAGTTCTGCTGCTTTGGCATACTTCGTTCTACACAGCTACGTGCCAGCCATCTTTATCATCTTTTTCCCTTTGGGGCCTACAATTATGTTACTTCATGGGAGATACATACACCTATGCTCTCAACATCTAGCAAAAATGTTTCCAAACTGTGTTGATGTTTAGGTTATTTTTAAGGTCACTAAATTATATCTGATACCTTAAGAAGTTAAATGAATACTCAGAATGGTTTTACTTACTGTGGCCAGTTACCAAATCTGCATTTTCGGGCTGTCGTCCCCTTTGTTAAGCACAGAGCTCTGGTAATTGCTACAGAAGTTCAGTGGTCTGGCCGTAAGGGACCACGAGCTGTGTTCGAGCCGCTCTCCCTGCATGGAAGGTGACAGAAGGTGCTCCCTCCGTGTGGCAGCATTGCCCATTCTATGTAGATGTGCAGTGACTGCAGAAAGGTCAGAATCTGGGCCTGATTGGATCCAGGGTGCAGGGGACTGGCTGCTGATGGGTTCAAATCCTCCCTGTGGTCGATCGGTTTAAAACTGTTTCCCTAGACTTTAGAACTGACTGAGGTGCAGAAAAGGGGAGAGCAATCCCAGCTCCTGCGTGGAGGAGGTTCCAGACACTGTTCTGATCGTCGTGACATAACTGGGCAGTGGGGATCTTAATGTCACCCGATCTGACCTGTACAGACGGGGTTCATTCCACTGCAGCTAAGTCAGAACGAGAACTCTCATACTCTAGTCCAAGTACACATACGAGCGGTGGGACGGAATTCCCAAGACTCTAGAAAATAACAAACAAAACAAATTAAAACCACTGTTTTATTGCAAGACCATGAGAATTGTGATTATAGTCTTTGAACAACCCAGTGGCTTGTTCCTTCGTGAAAAATAAGCAATAGGTCTTGAGCAATAAGACCAAGGACAAAATAATCTTTCGTGTAACTGAATACTCTCATACACTGAACCGTGTGTGTGTGTGTGTGTGTGTGTGTGTGTGTGTGTGTGTGTGTTAAACTAATGTACTCTATGGAGAGTTTTTTCTTTTTTAATATTGAGATATTATAAATATAGGAGTACATAAATGTATATGTGCAAATTAAAAATAATTATATGTCAATATGTATTTAACCACCATCAGATCAAGAAATATAATATGGCTACCATTCTAGAAACCACATGTTATGCCCACCACCCAACCCTGGTTACCGCTAGCATATGAAGTATATGTATGTATGTGTATATACAAATAAAAATGAATATATTCTGTAGTTTTCAGGGTTCCCCAAGGCCACCCTCATTTCTGACACCATTTTCAAGTTAGGGGTTTCCTAGACCCAGCCTCAGATTCTATAAATTGCTGAAAGGACTCACAGAACTCATCAAAGCGGTTATGCTCACCATCATAGTGTATTACAGTAAAAAGATAGAGAGTAGGATCAGCCAAGGGAAGAGACCCATGGAGCAGGGTCTAGTAGGCTTCCAAATACAGAGTGGTCCCCTCCCGGCAGAGTTGTATTGGCAGTGCTTACTTCTCTCAGAAGTATTGTATGATAGTTTGTATGCAGTACTGCCAACCGTATAAATTCACCCAAGCCCTGGTGTTCAGTTTTCCTTGGGGCTCAGTCACATAAATATGGTTGGTCATCTGCAGGCTGACCTTGGCTCCAGCCCCTCCAGAAGTCTAACTGATCCTGCATCATCCAAGGCCCTAGCTGGGGGCCATAAGACACCATGGTGGCATGGGTTATCTGATAGAGACCAAGGTCTCCAGGTAAACAATGACATTATCAAGGAGGATATTCTAAAGGTTTAAAATTATCTCCCAAGAGCCAAGGACAAAGTCCAGACCTCTCTTCCGGCAAAGTTAATTCTTTACTGCACATACATGAATGTACCTTTTCACTAAAAATACAGTTTGGCTGCGTCTGGTTTTGATCTCCATATAAATGCTTAAGTATTATATGCATTATATGCATACTTCATATAAATATGTAAACCTTTTAAATATAATATAAATTATTTCATGTGTACTTATATATTGTGTTTTTCTTCGTTCAAGAATTTTTCCATGTGTTCCATATTGAATGAGATTTCTAGATATTCTCATCAAACATTAAAGAGAGTCTTGAAGTCTTAATGTAAAATAAATAAGAGGTTTGATAAGTAACTTAGTATAGAAATGAAACTGTCCTAGAAGTCCCTGCACAAATGCTCCATTTATTCATGAGTGTGCCCTTCATGGTCTGCACGAGCAACCTGAATGACACCAGAACAAAATCCAGTCATTTTTACTTTAATCATCTGAAAAGCTATTACCTATCTATCTATATTGATCAGCCTCAATTATTAGGATCTTGCCACAGTACTCCCCATTACCCCCAACAAAGGTGAAATCAACCACAGCCTAAGTCAGGGGTCAATGCATTTTTCCTCAAAGGATCAGGGAGTAAATATTTTACGACTTTCAGGGCAAATGCTCTGTGTTCCGGCTGCTCATCTCTGCTGTTGTGGAATGAAAGCAACCAGAGACAACAGCATGGTGAACCATGGTGTCGGCCGTGTTCCAATAAAACTTTATGGATACTGCAATTTGAATTTCGTATAATTTTCACATGCTACAAAATATTCTTCTTCTTTTTTTTTTTTCAACCACTTAATAAGTCGAAAACCATTTTAGTTCACGAGTCATATAAAAACAGGGAGCAGGCTGGATCTGGCCCCCAGAATAGGGCAGCAGAGTCAGGGGTTCTGCAATTGGGCTCAAGTTTTCCACTTACAATAGAATATTCCTCACTGCTCTTAATTCATTAGTCTTATACCGCTGCCAATCACAAATGATTATGACTTATCTGAAACATATTAGAACCCAGTTTGTATTGGTTGGCCAACCAATTTTACAATAAGCAATTTTACAGTAAAACAGTGGACCAGAACAACTAGCTAATGTTCTAGATTTTACCACCTAAATAAAACAAACCAAGCAGATTCCCATAATAATCCTCTGGCATTAAGCCCCTAGATAGAACGGAATTCATTTCCATTCTCCCCCACCCCCAATTCAACTGATATGGATGAAGTAAAAAGATAGATAGCTGGTATCAAAATCCCCACGGTAATATAGACAGACCCTAGTAAAAATCTTATGCGTATGCATGTGGCAGAAATCAGAAATCAATCAATGCAGCACTATCACTTTACTCTGTTGAGAACTGAACGATTCCCCACTACTAAATTTCACTCCAGCCTTCACTTATGTCAAAGAGCACAATGAGAAATTTGTAAGAGCAAATAACACAATATTCATCTCGCTTGCTTAATTACTGTACATCGCTTTCATTTCAGCTTTTTCTTTAACAAAAAAAAAAATGGGCAATTTTTAAAAATTGTATGATAGTGTGGAATCTCTCAAATTCAAGGACTGAACTTAATTACTTCTGCTTTTTTTTCATCTTCAGGTCTACGGAGCTAGAAAAGGAGTGATCCGGATACGCAGGTAAGAGCTTGCTTCTTTTGCGGACTGAATGTGGATTGCATAAAGATACCTGCTAGAAGGTGGTGATGGTGGTTTACTCGCAGGGATTTGACTTTTTTGTTTTTATGGTATATATGGCTTTCTGATGTGTCTCTTCGGATTTTTATCTTCTGGATTTTTTTCTTTTTTACTATTGAGTCTGATTCATTGTCTCTCTGGATCACATTTATATCAGAGCTTACCTGTTGTTGAATATTGGCATTTCGGTATGACCATTTGATTTCGTATTTCTATACTACTATTGCTTTTGTTTTGTTTATCTAAAATATTGGCTTATTTAGTCTATGGTCATGCTACCCTATCCTGTCTGATCTCGGAAGCTAAGCAGGGTTGGACCTAGTTAGTACTTGGATGGAAGACCACTTAGGAAGATCAGGTGCGATAGGCGTAAAAAATAAGGGGTTGTAAGCTGACAGAGTCCTTGCAATCCGTGAGGTCAACCAAGGGTTGCCTCGCCTAAAAATAAATGAATAAAATAAAATATTGGCTTTTAAAAATACATATTTTCCTTAAAGCAATTGGAAGACTGTTTAGAAAATTAGGTCACTGGGTGTAGTTTGGAGGTGGGGAGCAGTAGGCTGTATGCCAGCTCCACTCCCGAATGACAAAGTGTCACATCATGTGCACATTCTGCCCGTTCATATCATTCAGTAAAACTCTGCAGAGAGATCATATTTGTTTTTGCTCTTCTGTGATTTTGAATATCAAAATAACAATACTTGAATTTAAAAGAATAATAATGATCTTTCCTTCTTAAATCATTTTATATCAGGCACTTCACCTACTGTAGCATTTCTCATCCAGACCTAGAGAAGACATATGCATTGCCCATTTTTCAAAACAGCTCAGAAGATACACAGAAACTCACCAACCATTTTCAGGTCGTCCTCACAGAGGAGCTACTCAGAATTCTTTCCCTTCTTCTCTCAGGATTTTAAATATTATTACAGTTGAATTTCGAGGGCCACAAACTCTGGAGCATTGTCACTGATAAATGATTCCTATTAATAGCAATTTCATTCATTAGAGCTTTTAAATTCATTTTGGTTTTGTTGATTTTCATGCTCGAGTTTTTCATTTTTTTCAATGCATTCCATTTTTCAGTTTCTTTTCAATGTTTTAATCCAATTACCAGCCCCGTAAATAAGCATTTGTCACATCTACAGTAGGTGCACTGAACTGTGAGTAGAAGTGATTTCTGATTACAGACAGGCTAATTTTCAAGGGACAAGAGGAACAAAATGCAGTGAACTGCATAAAAGAATAATGGTAAATACCTTGTTAGGTGACATATGGCACAGATTTAGAACACAGATGGGAAGGTAAAAAGTTACTTAATCCTAAAATACATATATCTCACGTGGATAGAAGTCACTATCTGGCTCCTTTATGATCTGCTTGGTTATAAGAGGAAAATATTTTATATATTCTACCACTCAGGAGTGTTCATTAAGATTAGAATTCGCTTCTCTAATTGAGAGGTTGACAGAAAGCAACTTAGATCCTTTGTCAACCAGGCTGATGGTAGAGGCCGTGAGGCATAAGTGTCTCCAGGATCTCTGCATTTTCAGTTTCTTATCTTTGTTCTTATTTCTTGGTCCCCTGTCTTCACCACTACCTTCACGTGGCCCTGCCCGCACTCCGACCACACACCAATCTCACATACTTCCTGCACCGTGATGAGTGATTATCCGTGTTTTAAGGAGTCGTCTATGTCACCACCTTCACGTCCCTGGGGGAAGGGAGGCAGCGTTGGTGGTGGAGAATTGTGACTTTTTTCATATGAGCCAACAGATGGCAAATATTCTAAGTAGTAGCAGGGTCATCACAGATCCCCTAAAATTATGGGGGTTACACTACGTCGCTCTTTCGTCAGTGTGAAGTCTGCCCAAGAATGTCTATTGGAGGCGGAGTCAAAACCGAGTTTGGAAACTGGTTCTGCTGTTTTCTGGGCCCGTTCTTACCCGGCACACTCATGGTGGGTGGGGCGTGGCCTGGAAAACCCTTTCCACCGACAGAGAGGCGGGTTCGGTGAAACAAAATCACAGAGAGCACGAGCTTTGTCAGATTAGTCCCCTTCATCTCAAGGACGGGTGTCCTGTTTGGAAGCTCCTAAATCAGAGAAACAAAGTCAGAGGCTGCAGGGTTGCCAAGAACACCAGCAGGCACAGTGGCAGCGACAGCACTAGGAGCTGCCGCACTGAGCTTTAACCATGACAGGAGTTCTACATAACGATGAATTCTCTCTTTGTCACAGCAAAGCTAACAAAGACGGGAGGTTTAAATGCAAATGGCCACCAGAAACCAAAATGTAAGTTTCTTAGGGAAAAAAAATAACCTTGAAAGGGTTGTCAGAGCAAGTCAAACTCAGTGTCAGAAAAGCAGATAAATGCTTCGTTTTCTCTTCACATACCATGAATTTAGTGAGCCTCTGGCAGTCGGGGAGCCAGGGCTGGGTGAAGCATCTCAAACTTTGCCCCCACCCCCACCCAGGGGCCAAAGGAACTGGAGCAAACATCCCTTTTCTGTTGGTTTTATGCAGTAGAGTCTGACTCTACTCAGTAATGCAGCTTAACACCTTTTTTAGTTCTTTAGGCAAACATTCAATCATAAAACTTTGCACAGTATTTAAGAGACATTTAGCTGCCAAATGATGAATAAAATGGGTGATTTAGACACTGGAATCCAAAGCTTGATGTCACTTTTATCATCTCATTTCATTATGTGCTATAAAATACAGAGCTATAACTTATAATGCCAATGACAGTCACACGCAATATATTCTGTAGATTCACTTCTAATACTAGCAGAATGTATTTGAGACAGACTATATAGTCCGTATACAACCAACCCACAAAGCTTTTGACTTTGGTTTAAAAGGCTTTATATGACGTCTCAGGGAGCTAGACCTAGAAAAATCAGGAAATGTTCTCTTGCATCCCCACTTAATTTGAGGCTGACTTTACAGCCAAGGACCCCTACTGATAAAGCAGACTTGCAGATATGGGTGTGAGACAGTCTGTTTCCCAGTAGATCGAGGGCAGTTGCACAAGCTAAGTAAAGAGAACACACACACGAAAGACTTCAGCAAATCGAAACTGACGTTTAGAAGGTGAATAACCTAGTTCGGTTTTCTGCATCGATCAAATTCGCTGACTAGTTGTTTAGCCGGCCTCTTGCTGTACTCGAGGGGTCAGAGGGAAGGGGCCAGCTCTGAGTGGTAGTGGCTGTCACAAACCACGGCCACACACGCAGGCCCCAGCTGCACAGTGTGACGGGGGAGTCTTGTTGTGTGATCCCTGTGTCAACATGGCAATGATTTTGTGAGCGGTTGGCTTCATTGTTGGCACATAGTATTACATGCTTTCGATTTGTCGATAGGATGGGGGACTATTTCACTTTGCATGTGCCCATGCTATTTGCAGATTAGCTGGAAAGGAGTTTGAAGCTATCACCATGGAAATCTAAATCAGGAAGCTTTACCAGGGAATGTAATTGCTAAAAAAAACCCTGAACTTTCTGTGCATGTGCGTGTGTGTGTGCATGTCCCAACCTTGTGTTCACTCATCCCTTCTCCGGCCAAGCAGGGCACACCCCCGTCCCATCATCAGGGTCAACCCTTCAGTGACTGGTGCTCAGATCCGGCTTCCTCATCTCCCTGCATTTGGGACAGTGAGTCTGCCTGGATTTCAGTTCTTGATTAAAGCTTGAATAATTGTTCTCCTACCTAAATTCCTTACCTCTGGCATATGTACTCCTTGGTTGCTTTAGGACCCTGCCACCTCACCTCTGACCTATTTGGGTCCTGTTTTCCTAGGCCTGATTTACGTCTGGGGACCACTGTTCTGTCTTCAGGCCCCTGAAAACACCCAGTGCTTAAACCCGAGGGTTCCTTTCCCGTTTCGATATTTCACAGAAGAGTCTCTTGTAGAACCATTGCACAGACAGGAGTAGTTACCGATGCTGTGGTGGGAGCCGTTTTTCAATGGATTCCCTCAGTCTGCACCCAAAAGGGCTCCCGTGGAAATACTAAAGGCTAGCTTTCCTCTGCCTCAGCGTTGCTACTGGGATTAGCAGCGCTCATCTGAGAGATAAAGTTGCTCTTTAAAAATTTATTCCCTCTGCATTCGTTTTCTCTTTCTATAAATGGGAACCTGGGATCTCAGAATAGTGAATTAAAATTAGCAAATACTATTGAACCAACCTAATGAAAATTTTAACGAAAAGTCATTGTAAATTAGGTATGTGCTATAGTGAGAACACAAGCCTCTGTCAAGTAGATACTGTTCTTACGTAAACGCAGAATGGGGACTTTCTTGAATAGATTACTTCTTAATAACATCGAAGAGTCACTGGCTGGGTGAACATCTCCCTGGGGTGTTCACAGAGATGCTTGAATTTAAATGTTCGATAGAATTTTATGTTTGTCACCTTTACTAACGAGTTTTTCTTTATGGAATCATTATTAGCGTGAAAACGTTAAATTTTGCATCTAATTTTTAGAATTAATGCTGCTTAAAAGACCTCTAGGGGTTGAAATTTGTCCTCTCGGAATGCAACATTTACATAATTTCTATTACCCCAACATTTATTCTCCCCACTCCATGGTCAATTTGCTACCTTAAGCTGGAGAGGCAGAAATGATTAGAACAGCCAGAATGTCTGGGAATTTCTGCTAGGAGGAGCAATGGACTTTCTCAAAGGACCAGACAGCAAAATCATGTCTTCCATTCAACACGTGATTTAAGCATCTAAAACCTTTATAGTGGTTCTTTCTAAACCACGTGTTCCCAGCCAGGTATAGCTGCTGCTAAATATGTAACACTCGCGAACAAGTTCATCTAAATTGTTAACTGATTCTCTGAGTTGTAACAATCAGTTCAGTTATTGTCACTCTGGAGTTCTTTTTATTTTTAGATTTAGCATTTTGCCTGCATTCCTTTCATTTCACTAAGTGTTCTCTTATCAAGACGAGGCCTGTAGGTCCTGTGATGTCAGCTTGGAGTTACTTAGGTGGCTTATTCTGCAGAACCCCGTAAGGGAGAAGACGAAACGCCTGCTTGTAAGCAGACCTGAGCTGCTTCTCCCTCACAGGGAGCCGTGAAGCAGTGCCATGAGAGCTCACACATGCCACGCCCATGGCCACCCTCAGAAAGATGCAAGCAGACTATAGTCCCGTGCTACCCAGATCCCGCCCAGGCTCCTCCTGTCTGCAGCTAACGATATTCCCAGATTTATAGGTGACGTGATATCTCAGTGGACTGAGCCAGTGGAGTGTTTGTTTCACGTCTAGTACAGAGAACATCCTGGGTGTGACACGGGGCCTTCAATGCATCGCTCCCTGACCACTGAGTGTTCATGGAAACTTTACAAGACTTACAGCATTTAGCTTCCCTAAAAATGGAATCAACACCTTACGACGAATCCGTGATGATTTAATTGATTGTAAGAAAACAAATGGCAGTACTCTCTCTGAGTGCCATGGCAACGTACCAGGTCAAAAAGGTCTATTTCACAAAATCATACCGTGGATAATTAAAACTAGTATTTGAGCAAACTTCATATTGCTGTGACATTTTTTAACACATAAGCTAAGGAGATTCACAGAAGTACTCAAAGATAGTTTTATGCCAGTGAATTTGCTCCCAAGCAAACACCCCAGAAGGCCTGCAAAGCATCACCACACAGACATACTCGCAGAGGACCCAGATTAGCAAATAACCCAGCTTTCACAAAGAACACCCTGCATTCAGCCAAAAATTCTAAACAGAAGTGAAAGTTCTTTCTACATTATGTTGCAGAGTCATTGAAATACATATATTCAAACAAAACTATATATGTGTGTGTGTGTGTATGTGTATATATATATATATATATATATATACACACACATTACATTTTTCTACTGAATTTTAAATCAAATCTAATCTAATGTGACTGAAATCAAATATGAAATTCCACAGAAAGGATTTCCCAGGTCGATGTATTCAAGTGTAGGCTGAAAACAATCTAAGCACGGGACAGACAGCTTTCGTGGCAGAACTCCGTCCGCGTAGCCGAGTTTCAGAATGAGGTGTAAACAGCAACCAGCTCTGCGGAGCAGGAGGTGTGCGTTGCTAGGTGCCGTAGCATCAGGTCAAAATTATGATTTCTCTTTCTATCATTTCTCCAAATTCTGAACTCTTCCCTCTTTTCATTACCCTGCAAGACTGGAAATTTCCTCCGTGCCACAAGACTGCCTGACCTGAAATTTGAAATGTCTAGAACTTTGCAATGTCCCCACTTATGACTGGTTCATTACAGTGTCTGAGATGCAGGTGTCACTTCTGAGGGTCAGATGTGCTCTCGTCTGAAGTTCCCTTATGTTTGAGGCTTGAGTTATACAAAACAGGTAAGGTTTCTGTCTATCAATTCTACAGGATCAAAATGATTATAGATCCTATTTAATAAGTTATCCACGTCTATGCTAAAGCAGTCTCTTACATATGATATGCTGATTTGCCAATATAAAAGTAGAAAACTAAGTCAAGAATGCCCACTCCCTCATCAAGCCTCCCTCAGCAGATACCCGCACTGGCTGGCAATAGCGCAGGCCTTAAAGACAGAACACCTGGATGCAGAATCCCAGGTCAACCTCCATGAAGCTGTGTGTCCTTGGGGAGATTTTCTTTTGTTGTCTTGGTTTCCTTTTCAGGAAAATAGAGACTCACAGTATCTCCTGTCTCACCCTGTGGTTTTGTGGATTAAATGAAGCATATTTAAGATGCTTGCTATCATGACTGGGACATGTTATTATGACAGCCTACCTTAGAACAAAGCAAAGGAGGTGACGATCACTATAGAGCAAGCATCCAGTTGGGTTTTGTGGCTAAGGTGAATATAACACCTGACTATGGAGAGTCATGAGTGACAAGGCAGGAACACCAGCGACAGGACCTGGGAGTCACCCAGGTGGTCTTGTATTTTTGCAGGAGGTTTCAGATGGGACAGAGATGTGAGGAATTGGTGATCAGTCACCAAAGCAGCCCTTGGATGACAGCTGCCCTTTTCAAATAAGGAAGATCCCATCTTAGTAAGAAAACCCATCTTACTAAGAGTGCCCCAAGCTCTGCTTAGGGCAGGCATGGGAACTAAGATTGGGGTAGACCAGCTCTCTAGGTATCGGTGAGGGTGCGTGTGGCCCCTGCAAGCCTGGTGTGGTGGCAGCCACTTCATTTCACAGATCTCGTCATACAGGACAGGAAACCTGTGGGGGAATGTTCACTTCAACTGAAAAATGGCTCCAGGAGACGATCTTAAGACAATGGCATTGTCCATGGAGTCTAAAGTGATAGCACAGTTTTAAAGTCAGTCTACCCTGTCATGTTATACTTTAACCTGCCATGGTATACAAGTTAACTGACTTCTTTGCTGTGACCGTCAGTGACCGCACCTGCAGCTCCCAGGATGCGGGAGGGTTACATGACAAAGATAAAACCAGTGGAAGTGCTGTGTAGAGTCCCTGATGCCAAGTAAATCATGCACGTCCATAACGGTCCTTTCTTTGTTTCCCTAACCCCGTCTACTCTAAAAAGGAGAAACCCTACATTTTTGCAGAATTGCATTCCCATTTGTTAGTTCTCAGGATCCCCCATCCAGACTGCGGAGCAGCCTCCTCAGTGGACTGCGGGTCTGGGGCTCCGGCCCAACAGCGAGCTCGTGCAGCAAACGCATTCTGAGCTCGACTGCTCCCGACCGACTTCTGTTGCAGTCCACCTCCCCTTACAGAAAACTCAGTGATAAAAGACTTCTTGTAGCATCACCTATTGATTGTCAAAGCAAACAGAAAAAGACCATGCAAAAATTAAAGAGCCATTTTCACACATGCCAGCAAGAAGGAAGGTTTATCTGGAGATAGTGTTTTCAACAGCACCCACATGGAGTTATGAGCATCCTAAAGCATCACTCTCGACTGGAAAGTCCAGTAATGAATTCTGTCTTTGCATCTGCAGTGTGGCTTCAGGTAAATATATATCATATACTGGTAACTTCTTATTTATAACATGTATATATACTATTTATAATGTATTTATAACACAATTATAGAATATGCCAGTAAATTAATATATACAGTATGACTAATGTATATACTACATACCTATTATGTAGTACATAAGATGTATGCTGTAGTATATGTAGATTATATACCACATATATAATATATAGTAATATAAATCTACGTAGCATATACCTTCTATATCATATTATGTATCTACTATATTATGTACTATAGCAGGTACCTACTATTACATATTATGCTAAGATACATATCTTAATTTCTTCACAGTGGTATGCCCTACTTTTTTCCAAGATTTTTCAATAAGCAAGTATGACTAAAGATGCAAAAGATCCTTTGAAAAATTAAACACTATCTCAATTATGCTGCACATTTTGTTACCTATAAATATACACACATACATATCCTACTTACCAAGAAAATAAGGTGTTTTGAGGACAACTGTTGCATTTAAGTCCTTGCTTTCTGATCACTAAATTAACTATCATGATGATAATTATTCCATCAGGGTAGGAGAGAATTTCTACAAAGCTTTTCAGGGTTTGAACATAACTTCTCAGTCCAGTAGATAAACTCATTGAGATCGTCGCTGCTGCCTATCACAGCCCCTGGGCCAGGCAGCATGCTAGAGAAGGGGCTGTCAGTGGTGAGTGATTCCTAAGCAGTCCTTGTCCTCGTGGACACAGGTGCTTAGACAATTAGTAAATAATGGCACACATAGATGTATAATTGCAAATTGTCTCCGCGCTGTGCTGGATAAGAATAGAGCAGCACGTGACCAGGGGACCTGTCATCAAATCCCCCGAGGAAGCAGTCCAGTTATCTAGACAGACAGGCAGGGTGGGGTGGAGAGGAGGTGGAGGCGAGGGCGCCCCTCTGGGCAGAGGGCACGTCGGGCGTCCGGGGCGGAACGGTTGCAGGGCTGATGAACTAGAAGAAGGCTCGCTGTGGGGGAGCTTCGAAAGCACGAGGGAGGAAGGGTGGTCACCGGAAGGCAAGACTCCAGGGGGTGTCACTGACCTGGCCAGCTGAGGATGTCGTTTATCTTCTAAGAGCCAAACTGAACCGCTCTGGCTGTCAGCTGGAGTGGAAAGACTTGTGTTTTCCAAATGGCAGCTCCAGTGACCGACTGTGAAGGATAGAATGATGTCTTCAAAATATTTCTCAGATTTCTCACCTTTATCTTCCTCTTAGGAAAGACTGGTCTTAAGTACATAGAAATAGCATCCAAATACTTAAATGTTGACATTTCCATAATTCCAGAAAAATGTTGACTTTTACCTTAAATTGAAAAACATGGCCCCCGCTAGATACTTGAAATTCTCAGACAAAAGGGTTACTCCTCTGCCTTAAAGGCTGTGTTCCTATTAAAATGATTTTTTAAAATCCACTTTTAAGCTGTAGCACATAACATCTGTCAGTTATACTTCGGCATGGATCAGTTGTCGAACCCTTTCATGGGACAAGGTTTTGTTTAGGAAGAGACAAAGTAAAAACCCAATGTAGGAAGGTGGACAGTGCAAAACAAGTGACACCTAACACTGTGGAGAAGGGACCGGGAGGCAAAGGGAGGGCCCAAAACCAAGTTCATGGGCTTTACGATTGTTCCAATCACCGCCTTGTGCGAGGGAAGTGTACAGGAGGCCCCCAAACTCCAAGCTCCGGCGTCGTTATTCCTTCTGTTGCACCTCAACTCGGGGGCCCCTTCTGCCTGCCCCCCTTTTTCCTACTATAATGAACAGAGAGTATGAAACCAGAGCTTGGACTTAGCAGTGGGGCTCAGGTACAGCAGATCGTAAAACCTCAGAGTAGTCTTTGTGTTTTTCCTGGACTGGAATCGGGAGGAGGGCTCCGTGAGCCTTCTGCAGATGATGGGCTGCTCCCAGCCTGCTCAGAAGGATTACACAGACAAAACCCAAACACAGAAAAAGATGCAAATAGCCCCGGGAACTGGGACAAGTATGAGCCTCGGCTCCAAATGTCAATTACTGGAAGTCTCCAGAGTCTGGGTAAAAATAGCTACGCAGGTTTCTTTGTTCACATGTCAGAATGGGGTGTCCCATCAAATCAGATTCCCATCACCCTCTTTTCACCCAATAGCTGAGTTGTCAACCATTTGCAACTGTGAATCTTGGTTACAGTGCTGTCACCGGGTCCAAATTAGCATGCGCCCTTTCAATTATATTCAGATACCAGCGAGACGCAGGTTTTCACAGGATGTGCATGATGTGGGGATGTGCAGAGACGTAATGTGTGTAAGCGTTGCTATACCAGGCTCCCTCCATGCCCACCCAAATAGGGTGTTTGTGCAGAGAGAGGCAGCGTGGAGGACAGCCATTGCAGGTTGCTGGCGGGCAAGTTAAGCAAACCAGGAGGCAGGATGGGGGGTGGAGGATAGGGGGGAGATGAGGCAAGCCACACCTCGTTTTCCATTTCTGCAGCCATCTCCTGTGGGGACCTCGGAAAGCTCCTCTTCTGTACTCCTTCTCTTCTTCATTCTTAGGCGAATCCCCAGCTACCAACCTTTGCCAAGAAATACTGTGCCAACGAATTAGACCCAGACCAAAGAACTCGTGAACTTCTCTTGCTGAAAGTGCTTAAATTTGCAGTCAGCTCCCAATCAGACTTGGTAATCGAAGGAGCCGCGGTACAGATAGTCCCAAATGACAGACCATCTAAAAGCCATTTTGACTTGATTCTGGTGGGCACTGTTTGATTTCGTGGAGAACAGTGGATTTGCTTCCTTGATTAGTTTTCGCTTCGGCCAGTATGAAACTTGCATGTGTTCTGTTCCACGAGCCCTGCCTAGCTTGAGACAAAAAGATAAGGTCTAAAAAGAAGACACTCAAAATGTAAATTTTGCCACTCAAAGGGGAAATATCACCAAATGAACAATTTAAAAATTCTTCATGAATCTAGATTTAGCATTAGAGAGAGGACTGGTGGTGGTATGCTTAACATGTTATTTTTGCCAAAAGTTTTTTTTTACGCTTACTTGATGGAGCTCTTTATGTGTCTCTCACCTATAAGTCTTAGAAAGCTGACCCTGCTGTGGGGTCCCCTCTACACCCCCAGCAGCCCAGATGTATCCTCCTGGTTGTGTCAATGTTTGGGACGTCTTAACCAAGCTTATTACATCTCTGCAATCGTTCCTTCCACAGATAAGCATTTTTTAAGAACTAGTCTTCCCTCCATAAACCATTCCAGATCCATTTTTAGTGATGAACAGAATTACTTAGAGCTCAGGTAACCTGCTCTTTAAATACAAGCAATTTTATTCCCCTAGCCATTTTTGAACATAAGTCTGCCCCCCACCCTCACCCCCTACCATCACTAATAGATGCAAAATAAAAGATCCTGTAAAGCTGAGTCCATTTCAGACCATTTGTGATGTTCTTCCCGACAGCACTCAGCAATTCTGTTGTCCCTGGGGGCCCCAGCCCACACCTGCAGGCACGGTGACACAGCCGTGCCTGTCATGTCCTCAGTCCCGCTTGCCAGGCCTCTTGCAAGTTTACTCACAAGTAAACTAACAAGTTTACAGCTCTTGTCAAGTGTGGGAACAGTTCTGAACCCTTCCTGCAGATTAACTGAGTTGACCACCGCTTCGTAGATAAGGTACTCTTATTCTGCAGATTTTACAGAGGAAGGAGACTGAGTCGTAAGACAGGAAGTACATTTCAGTACAGAGCATAGCAAGAACTCAAACCCAGTATGCCAATCCCAAGGCCTCAGCTTCTACTCTCTACCTCCGCCTATCTATGAGACTGGTCCCCACACTGCCCTGGGGTCTACGCTCGTTCTCATTGCTATGGCTCGGCTACACCAGGACCCCAGTACTGAAGACTCAGCCCCCAAACACAGCTTCACATGAGTCCTTTCAACTCTCAGTGGTCTTGCAGTGGCTCTCAATCATCAATTACAGTAGAATGTCTGCAGATGGCGAATGGTGCGTGTGAATGACTATGCAGGAGGCTCAGAGTACAGCCAGGGTTGAGGACCGTTCAGCACGAGTGATAGAAGGGAGTCTATTTTGTCTGATTAAGTAATGCCACCCTAGCCTTTTTTTTTTTTCATTTTCTTGAACAAAGGCTATAACAAGATACAAAGAAGGACCCAGTAATTCCACATTTGGGTATTTATCTGAAAAAAAAACAAAATACTGTTTCAGGGGTACATGTGAATCCACATGTTCATTGCAGCATCGTTTACATTATGGAGGCAGCCTGGGTCCATCAATGGATGAATGGATAAAGAAGAGGTAGTACATATGTATAATGAAATATTACTCAACCATAAAAAAGAATGAAATCTTGCCATCTGCAACAATATGGATAGATCTACAGGATATTGTGCTGAGTGGAAAAAGTCAGACAGAGAAAAACTATATGATTTCACTTACATGTGGAATCTAAAGAACAAAATAAACAAAACAGAAACAAACTCAGAGCATTTTGATGGCCACCAGATGGGAGGGGCATTAGGGGAATAGATGAAAAGGGGGAAGAGATTAAGAAGTACAAATTGGTAGTTACATAAATAGTTGTGGGGCTGTAAAATGCAGCATAGGGAATGCAGTCAATAATGTGAATAATGTGATAACTGTGTGTGGTATCGGGTGGTTACTAGATGCATTGGGCGATCACTTTGTAATATATATATGTGTGTGTATACACACACACACACACACACACACATACACATATATATGTCTAAACTATTTTGTACATCTGAAACTAACATAATGAATGCCAACTGTAATTGAAAAATAAAAATATTATCAAAAAAAGAAATGAAATGTAATAGAAAACGATGGCTAATAAAAGTCTAGGTGCATTAGATTCTGAATCCCCCCCTCACCCCTGGACTTGGGTCCCAATCCACACATAAAAATGGGTAGCCTTCTCTCAGATAAGGGAGAATTTCATGTAATTAAATTGGACCTCCTTTCTTGAAGGGAAAAAAAAATCATAAAATCGTAATCAATACAGCAGTTTAGAAGACTAGGAGATTGGCTAAGAGACTATATGTGAGGTCTCTTCTGCCTCAGAAGATCTGTGATTGCAAAGAAAAAAATACGATATGAATGCTAAATGGCAACCAGAAGATGGATTACAATATCTTTTTACCTCAGTTCCTCACTTTGCATTTACAGTGGAACTTCCAGTTCCATCGTCCTCACTCAATGCCCTGTAAGCCAGATAATTATTTGGAACCCCCTGCTGTCCCAAAGCCATCTCTATGCAGTCATTTAATGTCTGCATTCTGTGGTCAGGTTTCTGAGTCCCAGCACTTGGTTATCTTTAAGAAACAAGTGACAGTCTGTTCACTGATATACAGGAAAGTTTTATCATAGACTGCTAAGTTGGAACTACCATCGTCAAAACAGATGGATAAAAGCGCATTGCGTGATTTACTTTCCTGGATTTTCTCTGTTTGCCTACCTACTCATCTGCAAAATTTGGTCTTTCGCAATGGGGCTCTCTCTCATTAGTCTGAATTAGTAAGTTTTTACCGTGTTTTAGAAATCAAATTGAAGTCCTCAGGAGGTTGAAATGCTTGAAATTATCTAAATGATTTCCATTACTGGAGCTCAGATTTTTATGAAACATGTTATTACTTCTCAGAAATAATGAACAATAATATAATAATTAATAATCAAACATCAAGGAGTACTTTATTTCAAAATACGAAGTTAAAAGGCTGATGATCATCAGTGCGGCAGTGGAGTGTAGTCTCTGGTTTCTTCCGCCTGCCGTCGCTGGGATGTTTGGCTGTGTCAACTCCCAGGCAGGCATGTCACCCTCTCCCCCTTCCCGCTGTCTGTCCCACCCGATGTCCTGGTGTTTTGTGTTTGTTGGATCCCAGTGCAGGCTCTTACCCGTGAAGCAGGAGCTTTAGCGGTGCTCATCGTGTTTCATGGTGTGAGAATGCCAGCATCCCCACTAAATGCATCCCCAAGCCATCCCGGAAGACGTGGAGACATTTACACAAGAATTTGTTTCTCTTTCCCCTGCTCTCCATCCAGCCCCACTTTCCTTCCAGACTCTTCCATGAGTGAACATAAACTTGCAGAATAAATTTATGAAGCTCTCAAACTGTGGATGTGAGACCCATTTTCTCCTCCTTTCTCCTGTTGCTCAGCATCCTTGAACTCTCTGTGGCATGGAAGTCTACCTCCTCGTCATGGAATGAAAGGCTATGTCTGCACTTCATGGTGGGGGCAGGGGCGGTAATGAGAGGGCAGAAACATACACACAGAAGGCTAAAGAGGAGCCTCACACTTCTGGCTTACCCACTTTGCACTTAGGAGATCAGGAAAGTGTGAGTTTGGGCTCATATCCTCCCCGCAAAGCTTCTGGGATTTCCTGGGTTGCTCCCCTGCTGAAGTCAGGATGAACTACTTTTAACTCTTAAATTTTCTTAATTTGCCAGTTTTTCAAGGTATTGTCTCAGCCTGGAACAGTCTGCTCTCCTCCATCTCCCTGACCCCACAGCTGTTCCAGCCTCATCTTCCAGGCTTCACACTCTGACTTTTCCCCCAGGAATCCACACCTGGGCTGGAGGTCCCTCTTAGTGCCGGTTTCCAGTGGTGCTTAAGGAGTCACGCTGGTGTCCTCCGTGCGGACCATACACTCATAGGGCAGGAACCATGGTCGCCTGTTCACCTTTATCCCTAGTACTTAGCACATTACTTGGCTTAAGGTAGACATCAAATTTGTGTTTAATGAGAGTGAGCGAAAGAATGAGTGGATGGATGACAGCGATGCAGGGGAACTTGGCATGATTCCCTCTCCCTGTTCATACCTGTACCCCTGGTCCAGACATCCCCCCAGACTTCCTCATCCTCTGAGAGCCTTCCACCAACATCCTCTACTTACAAGGTCTCACCTTCTGTATGGAGGGAGGCCTCCAGACTCTAGAACACTGAGGGATGGGACAGAAAAGCACGTGTAGAAATGGAAAAGATCTGCCAAATAGTTGACTATGGTAGATTAAATGGACCCCTCTATAAAACAGAGAACAAGACCGCAGGTTCTCCAAAGAGCAGATGTATCAAATTCTAATAACGATATTGGTAGAGAGAAGGAGAAATGGAATTAAGGAATCAAGAGAAATTAATGACATTGGCACTGATTATAGATATAAGAAAACCAACCAGATGAAAAACATAATGTATGCCAACTGTAATTGAAAAATAAAAATAGTATTTAAAGAAAAAAGAAAAAAAAAGATGAATAGGCGGGAAGGAAGAGATAATAGAAAATGATGGACAATATAAGTCTAAGGGCATTAGATTCTGAATTCAACCCTCAACCCTGGGCCTAAGTCCCATTCCACACTAAAACTTGGACTGGCTGTGTGGCTGTAATACAAATTACATTCATTTGCATAAATTGCATACAAATTTTCGCCTAAACATGATGCAGTAAAAGAATAATTTTATTTATCATGATATACATGTTTATTGTATACATGTCAGTGTTTATTCTTGTGGCCAGTCTTCTCTTACGAGAAGGGCAAACAACATATATTTTATTTTAATTATCTATGTATTTAGCTTGGTCAGTTCTTACAACTTTAAAAATCTAAGAAGAACTGTGACTGTTTATACATACGTTAAGTTTAACAAAACATTAAATGTTTCAAATAACTGAAATCGGCTTTATCTAAATGGATTACCTGTTTAGGAATACAGTAGTAGCAACTGACAAAGCTTTTCTGTAAGGACCTACCTTTAATCCATCTGAATTCAATTCAACCAAAATTAAATGAGTACTTTTCACGTAACCAGTAGTAGAAATAGCAAACACAGAACTTTTCCCAAGTCTCCTACCTGAGCTAAATCTTTTAGGTGAACCAAGCCCAAAATTAGCCGGGGCCAATCACAAAAATAAAGCGTCAGCCCATTATCAGCCTCAACCCATCACCTCATGCAAGGTTCACAGCATGGGGAGCACCACCCCCATTCTCAGCTTCCACTTTCACAGTAGCACAAGGCAAGGGCCTTCATTTGGTATGGAGAGAAGGTGCCAGAGTCATAACTAATACTTAGCAGGTTCTCAACCAAACACAACCAAACCTTTAGTTACTCCCAGTAATAGGAAGTGAGAGGGAACTTGTATCAAAATTCTCAAGTAGTTCAAAATCCTTTCTTAAGCATATTACTGTTGAGTATGAATGGATCTTAAAGATGCTGAACTGCTTCCCCTCAGATTAGATAGGAAACTAAGGTCCAGAGAACTCAAGTGAAATGTCAAAGGTCATGGAAGCACTCAGCAATGGTCAAGGATAATACTCAAATTTCCAGATGCATAGTCCAGAGATCTTTCTCTACCTAGATTTTACAACTTTAAACTTTATAGTTTCACCAAAACCTTGGGCAGAGAGATTTGCCTGCCACATAAAAATTCCCTCTCTATGGATCTTCTTCTGATTTGAAGGAGAGAAGTTAAAGGAGATGAAAATATTAAACAAAGCTCAGAAAGCCCTTATTTTACAAGAGAGCAACTATTCCACCAAAACTGACCTATACCTCAGACTGTTTTCTTCCCCAAATAAGCCAGTTTTTCAATAAAACCTCAATCCTTGGAGTCAACACTAAAATCATGAGCTCTGACTTTTGGGGTGATTGGCTTTCCTCCAATTTATCAATTAGAGTTAAATATTCAAATTTATTTGAAATGCTGACTCTTTGAGTACAATGCTCTAGTGGAAATATAAATAATAACTCAATGTTAGCATGCTAATTACAGAAGCCAGACTCTATAATCATTGCACAATTTGATCTAGAAATCCGCCAATGGATGTGTCCCCTCAGTCTCTAGACATTTCATTAAATGTCACCAAAAGCCTTGGCAGCTGATACTAGTAGGGGCTTTTGATATGTCAGGCAGGGTGAAAAGAGACCTCTTTCCTTTATTTAAGCTAGAAAAAAATTGGTCAACCAAATGACGTTGGTGTCAGGCAATGGTGAAATGATAGTTGTCATTAAACCCTTGAATGATCATAATGTTAGATGAATTCCTTGTTAATATAAAAGCAAAATTTAAAAAATGGGTAAGATACAGCGAGGCAGATTTTTTTCATGTGGAGAACATAGTCCCTCCCCAAGAGAGCTGGTCAACAATATATTGTGGGCAACTGATCTCTGTGCAAGCAGAAGCAGATTGATGACCATCTGCCAAGGATGGTGTAGGTGGGAACCCTTCAGTGGGTGCTGAGCTCAAACAAGACCATCTCCTTTTCAGTGATTTCCTTCTAATAACAGGCATAGTGCAATTCAGATTTTATAAATTCATTTTAGTAAGGTCTGGATTATTAGTTTAAGTCAGCTATTACTAAGTATCTAAGTGTGTACTTTTCTAGACCCTGTATGGAGAGAATTTCAGGGACATGCACCTCATTCTTACAAAATTAAAGACAAGCTCACAAACAAGGAGATAAGTATGGTTTTACATTTTATGCTTCCAGAAATGATCTAAAGGAGAGTGGTCATGAAAACACTAAGCATCTGAGGCAAGGGCACAGTCGAAGGGTATAAAAGAGGAAACATCAGTGCATTGTTAAATAAGTTTTTGTCTGTTGTTCAGTATTTCATAACATTGGCTTAGTCCACAAACCAAGAAACAGGTTTTAGATGCTATAATGAATATAAATTTTGAATAATATGTAGGTAAAACTTCAGATCTGGAAGACACTATAGAATCCCATCATTTTGCTCTACAGATGAGGAAATTGAGACCCAAGGATGTGAATGACTTATCATGGTGCCGAGGGCTAGGCACTATTTCTTGCCAACTGTTTCATTTATGTAAGGGCTGATGTCTTGAGACAGAAGTCAATGACATTAAACGGTTCCAAAGAAGGAAAAGCCAGCAGATGATTTGGCACGTATAAAATATTTTGAAATTAAAACATAACAAAAATCATGTCAGTGCACAAAACTCATAGGAAAGAAGAAAATTATAGAGCTTCATGATGAGAAAAGTCATTGACCCAAGAAAGAAGAGGAAATCATAGGAAAAGCGTTCTAGAACTATTTCTCTTATTTTCCTCTTTTTTATTAACCATATCTCATTGTGAGATCTTTCTTTGGAGTCTGATATAAATGATATTATTGAGTCAGGAATAAAATCTTTATGTACGTGATTGAAATAATATACTGATAGTGGTGGAAAATGATGTTTAAGAAATAATAATTCTGTTAGCATATTGTTATTCACCTTGAACCTTACATGCACCTACACAGGCTAAATTTTTATCTAAAATATGCAGTCATCATTATACAAACTCTGTAAAAGCAAAGGCTATTTCTGGCTTGTGGTCTTTTAGTTGCCTGCCCTGAAAGGTATTATATATGCAATATATGCTTAATAAATACTCATGTATGAAAAGTATGATGATGATAATAACCTTTGCCAAATGCCAATTACAGGACATCCAGTCAAAGCTTCATGGGTCAATACATCAGCAGAAAGGAAGCAGCAAATGGAATTAAAATAATGTATCTGTTTGTTCATTGTTAATGGCTGCTATGAATTTGAATTAGGCCAGTAATTGCCTCCCTGATATGAGAGCAAAATGCCAAGGTAAAGACCGTAATTAACATTCAGAAGGAATGCAGGTCCAGAGGATGGGGATGCCTTTGAAAAGAAATCTCCAATTTCTTCTGTCCCTCTTCCAAATCTCCTTCTAATTGCTTAGTAGTCTTTGCTCTCAAAAATCTGTTTTTGTTGTTTTGTTGTTTTTTTTTTCTCTCTCTCCCCTCCCATCACTTTCAATTATTGCCCCTAGCTTTGAAGCCAGGAAAAATTCCTGTGTTTGAAGAATGCTACTTCTCTTCTGAGAAAAGTTAGGGGATAGGAAGTGTTAAAAAATAATCAGCTAAGTAAATTTGAAGATCTAATTGGTTTCATTCAGCAATTTATGAATCAGGCAGCATCCCATCTAGCAAATAGAAAGGAGCTCCCGAGAGCCATAGAAAAGGTAAAAAAAAGGGGCCAGGACAGGAAAGTTTGCTAACAAAAAGAGTAAAAAGTGGGTCGTTTCAAGCTTAGGTCACTTTCTTATGCGGAAGGGGTAGAAGGGGTCAGTCAGGCAGAGGGCCTCCCTGATGCTGACCAGGTGACTCCAGATCGACTGGTGACAGGTTGCATTCCCGGGAGAGGCTGAAGCTACAGTTAGGTTGGGTGTCAAGTCTTGGTTTGCCATGTGGGGCTCAGCAGCAGTGACCCCATTACAGGCTTGTTGCTTTTCTTTTAACAGCCAGCAATAACGGGAGTCCTGGGGAGGAGTGTGTGGGAAGGCCTCGGTTTTAAAAGAAGACTTAGTCATCCAAGCGCCCCTGTATCCAAGGGGGGGGGGGTGAGCTATTTGTTTTCTTTTGTCATATCTGATCGTTGCGGAAGAGGAGAGGGGCAAGAACATGGCTGAGCATCTTATGTCTGAACGAAACCAACCGACACATATGTACCAAGGAATGAATACCAGTGATTATTATACAGTTTGTAAGTCAGGCACCCAGGCTCTTCTGATCCTCGTCAGTGGGGATCGGTCTGTAGTCTCTCTCCTTTCTCTGGTTTGGAATGTGATGCTTGCCATCTGTTAGGACGTCCTCAGTTTCCCCTCCAAATCACATGACTCTGGAAGGAAGATCAGTCTCCCGCAGGGAAGCCGATGGCCTGGTGCTCGGGTGAGTGACTCGGCCAAGAGTACTCGCTTTGTCTGTCCCTTCCCTCGTGGCTGCTCACTCCGCGCCAGATTCCTCCAGCCCATGATGACGTTTTGCCCGAGGATTCTACAGTACGGTCACAGACACTCACAGAGCCCCGCCTGCCACTGTGCAGGGACGCAGCCCCCTGTAGCGCTACACGCGTGCTGTACATAGCATGTGGGAACACCTTTCCTCCCCAGCGTCTGGGTACCCGAACAGTGTTGTTGGAGGAAAAATGCTTTTCTTCAAGTAAAATCCTCAGGCAGGTCGAGGTTGTTAGAATCATAAAGCAGAGTATAGAAATAGATTTGAAAGAAAAGATTCCATTTTCTGGGAATAATTAGTATCCTGGGCAAAACTTTTCTAAGACTAGAATTGTATATCTAAGTAGAAATAATTACAGAGAAACAGGAAGCACAGTTTAATCAGTGGGCGTCACTTATTCGAGAAGCAAGTACTGAGCATATGCTGGGCACATAGCACTGTCTCAAAAGCATAACTAAACCCAGCAGAAGTATGTTTTTCATCTCGTAATATTATTAAGGAAAGAATCGTTTGGTTAAAATCAACTGCAGTGGATACCCGCTACCCAGTGAGCTTAAAATCTGAATTTTGTTTTTTTTGTTCCTTTCTTAGAGTCACTTTAAAATGTCAAATTTTGTCTCTGGAGCAATAAGGGTCTCATTTGCAATATCGGCAACACCGAAACTTCACAAGACATGCTAAAATACGGTAATGGAATCAGTAGAAAGCTGTTGGCATTTTTTCCTATATATACTTCTAATGGAATATCTTTCTCATTTTCTTTTTTCAAAAGTGAAACCAATGGCATAAATCCAAGACATTGATATTGTTATATAATGGTATTTACAGTCAGGAAAATGAACTAACAGGATCATACTGTCAGTCTATTTTCAAATTAAGACTAATGCCGAGAATTAAATATGATTTTTTACAGTTTTCTTTATATCAAGAGTTTTTCAACCTCAACGTTACTGGTATTTGGGGTCAGGCAATTCATTGTCGTGGGGAACTGTCCTGTGGGTTCAGATGCCGCAGCAGCTCCTCCTGTGTGACAACCAAAACTGCCAGATGTCCCCTGGGGGGCCCCGTCACCCCCTCCCCATGGAGAACCTCTGCCGTATATCGATGCCTAAGAGATAGGGAATTGTGTGCGTCGTTATTGACCATAAGAGGAAAGTTTGAATTCAATGCATTGTGGTGGCTCTAAGTTTCACCAAGAATTCCCCTGGGCCAGGAACTATGGCATTTTGGATGCTTTATTGTTGTTGTGTGACTCGTGAGTTTTTTCCTTTAGGAAAAAGATGAAATGCGGGGTGTCCTTTCTGAGTCACGGTACAGCACCTGCTGCCTGGGTCCAGAGTCCACCCCTGAACCTCCCTGAGCAGGGTCGACTGGAGCAGCCGCTCCAGTTTGCACACCTGGGGTTAGCTATAGTGATGAACCATGTGCACCATGGGATTAGAGGGTTCTAGGAACGTCTTCGCTACCCATCTACCCCGCAGGAGGGTGCCAGCCTGACCCCCTCTGGCTTTGCAAGGAAGAGAGAGAACAAGATGGGAGTGCTGGACTTGAGCAGTCTTCAGCTCTCCAAAGCCTTCGTTTTCCTGTTTATAAAACAGTCTGGGGGCCCTCGATTCCCTGACTTTTCTTATCTGTGCCCTTTATTTGCTGCTGTGACCTTTAGTGACACAGTGCGTACCTTTCAATGTCCTTCAGACACTGGCAAGCTGCAGTGCGGCCTGCCATCCCAGGCTAGGTCTAACTCAGAGGGCACACTTGGGCTCCCACCACTTCAAACCCCAGTCGTCTTCCAGCTCATCAGCACTTCAGCAAGTCTCTGCAGGTCGGTGGAGATCCCTGGAGACTGGCAAGATACAACTACGAAGTCCTGGAATCTATCAGAACAGGCCAAGTGCGTCGCTTCGTGACGGCAGGTCTGCCCAGGCGTGCGCTGCAGATCACCCCTGTAGTTAGTCCATTAGGTAAGGTTTGCATCCTCACAAAGTACGGGAGTGATCAGCATGGACAGCTCTTACGTCACATTTCAGTGGCACCGTCACAACTGACTACACTCTTCTCTAATTATTGGATTCCGTCGACCTTCATGAGCTACGCTGGCCTAGTTTTCGTACATCATAGGCCATGTCTTTCTGAGCTCCCTGACTGGATCCCTCTTTCCGTCAAACCTGCAGTTTTTCCAGGGTTTCCAGGACTCTGTCCTCAGCCCTCTTCTCCTCGTACCCGCCCCTCCTGGGTGGTCTCTTCCAGTCCATGGTTTCAAACGCAGTTGTGTACCAGCGATGTAATTCCCCAGCCCACTCACTCGTGTTCCTGTGTCCACCTCCTACTTGGCATCTTCATCTCGAAACCTAGCGGGATTGCAACTTCACAAGGCCAAGACGCAGCTGTTAATTTTTCGCATTCACTCTTATCTTCCAGTCCACTCGCACCCCAGTCCTCTCCCAAATCTACGAGCCATCGTTTCTTCGCTTCACACTCACTTGCTGCTCTCCAAAATATATTCCAGACCCGCCTGCTGCTCTCCTCCTCCACTCTTACACTCTCGTGCAGACTACTAGCACCTGCCCGGCGGGTCAAGGCCACAGCCTATGAACTCTTGCTCTGTCAACAAAGTCTCTTGAAGGTTCAAATCCTCTGCTTCCTTGGGGTAAAATCTAATCCTTACTAAAATCTGCAAGGCCCTCAAAACCTGGCCCTTGCCTCACTCACAACATAGTTGTCACTCTGCCTGGCTTCTGGCACATGACACATCCAGTTTCAATCACAAGGCCCTGTGCCTGCTGCTCGTCATGTTCATGACAGTCATTCCTCTAGTCCTTATCAGTAAGGTCCCCACATCAGTGGTCCCTCTTCAGAAGGCCTTTGTCCCACCTCCTGCCATCCGAGTGGGACATGGACCTCTTTCATCTTATTTATAACATGAATTCCTGAAATTATCCACTTATTACTTGTCTGTTGTCTGCTCTGAGAGGTAGAACGCATGCCCCTTGCTGGTAGTGACTCTATTTTGTTCACTGAGGTATCTGTGGAGCCTAGAACAGTGCCTGACATATAGAAAAGCTAAATAAACACTCATGCGCTGTCTAGATGTAATCTAAGCAGTGGGAAAACCCAGGAAAGTCAGGTGCCTACCCACCTACCCCTAGGGTGCATTTACCTGTCTTGAGGACTGTAGGTCATCCTGAACTGCCCTGCTGTCATTTTAAGTCCCACGTGCGAAATAGTCGGACAGACTCCTGTTTTCAGACAGCTGCTCTCATGCTGGTATGTCAAGCAATTCTGCTTTCACAGTTTTGGTTACCTCTAAGACCTAGTGATGTCGGTGCGCTTCTGCAGTTTAATCAAGGACAGGATGGGTCATCGTGAATGAATCGAACTACTACCAAAAGAAAATGTGGTTATAGATACCTTGAGAGCAAAGAGACCAATATAAGACTGTACTTTTAGGCAATGTTTAGATGGCGATTAAAAATGTGAACCTTCCCAAATATCAACTATTGTTTGACTGCTAGAAAATGCGAAGTTTCATTCAAGAGCAACTTTCTGAGGCTCATTTTTTGCATTTATATCACTAGCATTATGTCTATAATTAGTTTGTTGTTACCAACATCATCAGCATTATTATTGGTAAAAGAAATTTCCATCTGGAAAAACAAAGAAAGCATGCAGTACAATTACCAATATTGACCTGAAATATAAAATAGGATGATAGCTGAATTAAAACTAATTAAAGACTAGCCATCAGAATTAGGGAGCTCAGCTGGTTGGACGTGTTCAGCTTCAAGAGGAAAAGAAAGTGTGAACTGGGGGGGAAATCAGAGAATCTATCTCGCATCTTTCCAGTTTGGCAATTAAATGAAATTCACACCCATTGAGATCAAGGATGCCTGTAGGCTGACACAATAAAAGAAGGTTTATATGCCCCTATGACATGTTGACAGAATTGCAATCATTTCGGTGCTAGAAGGACAGGGAATTTTTGATGAGTTCCTTACAAGGGATATCTTTTAATCATAGGGAAAATAACTTCTCTAAAATATAAAAGTGGGCATGTTGAAATGCTTTCTTTTTTATCCACAAGCTTCTATTTTAATTGGCAAATAATTATGTTGGCTCAGATCTACAACGTGCTCTATCTCTTCTTATCCCCACACCATACAAACATAAACGTTTAATAAGCCATATATTCAAAAAAGAAGTCTAACTTACGGAAAATAGTTTATATTATAAATAGGTTTTATTTCCACCATGTAAAAGATTTATTGCTGGATGGCTTTACAGAGAGCTGTCCTGTATTTTTAAGTGTGTGTTTGGGGATTATGATTGAAACTAGATGACAGAAGGAAATTTAAAGTTCATGTTTTAGGAGTCATAACCGATTGAAGAGCTATCAGAAATAAAAATAAAGCATCTCTGAAATCTTTAAATGTGCCAATAGGAAAGTAAGTTACCATTTTAAGAATGTCATGAGTCATTTTAAAGAACAAAAACATGATATAAAACAGGACATTGGTAGTTAGTCAAAAGCTAGAAAAGAGGGAAAATGGACTCTTTGCTTTCTCAGTAACTGGTAAAAAAGCCAACTCTCTTGTTCCACATTATCTTCACAGAATTTTCAGCACTCCAGCCTCTAACACATGAGTCAGACAATCAAATTGCATATACTAAATAAGTTTTCATATATCAAAACTCTTGCTCAGTGTTCTATAACTTCCTTCTACTCTCAAGTGACTAAATTTTCTTTTTGGCGAAAGATTATTTTTTATTTTCTGAAACCATCTTGTTGAATATTTACCACTTACTACCTTTATAGTGCTAAGTCTTAAATCATAGTTCCCTCTATTAATTCATGTTACATAATGTTGAGGGTTAAAGAAGTGGGTATAAAACCCGACACACCTGACACGTTAGCTCAAAACTGGTAGGAGAGCTAGTGACCTGGGATCGAGTTTTGGTCCCATTATATAACTTTCATTTTCCTCAGCAGCGAAATAACTCCTCTGTCTGATGGGGTTTCTATAAGGATAGATGGGCTGAGCTGTCTAAAAGCTCTCTGAGAAGCACAAGTAGTTATACACAAAGCTAGTAGAAATAGTGATATTTACCACCGCTACGTCACTTGCACTTACAGGCAACAGACTATTAGAAAATCCTTCCATGGTGTCCATGAAAGAGCGAACCTTCCCCCGTGTCCTCATTTGCAGAGCAGCTCACGACCTCTGCCAGGTGGCCTGTTCTTTTTAAAGCAGCTGCAGTTGATCTGAACCAGATGTGCTTCGTTCTGCACTTTACAAACAAACTTCATTCCACATTACTTAGAAAAACTCTGTTTGAACATCAGCAGAATCCATGTGGAAGGAAAAAAAAAATGTGTGTTCAGCTGATTTTCCTAGCTGCCCCATGGACTTGATCCTGGATAGAAATTCTATCACTGTTTGCACTCGAGAGCAAGTTTGATCAATGCTATTTTTCTAACGATATTCAAAAGCTGTGAGTCACAGTTCACGAAAATTTTATATTATACACTCTTACTATTTGTAAAAATTGACACTGATCATTTAAAACCCAATTTCGTATGTTTTTTTTTCTTTTCTATTTTTTTTTAATGAGTCCGTTAAAACTACTTTAAGCTTATTGCCATGCTCTCGTCTCTGTTTTCATTTTAAGCCCAGGTAGTCACCATGTCTGAATATCACAGACCAGAGCGGTCAGGTCCAGCCAAAGCGCTGGCAGAGATGACCTGTCGTTGGCACATTTCTGTGTCCTGCAGCATTTTTGGCTTTGTGGCTTTTATTACCATGCCCAAAGTGTATACCGAAATTTCATGACCCAGATGCTTTAATTATGCCTCTAATAACAAATCAATACCAGGGAAACTGTCCCATAATTTAATCAAGCTGATAAAGCCTGGATGTCTGACAGATAAGGGTGAATCACGGGGGCATGGGAATCACAGTTTTTATCATAGACTCAGTGGGATCATAATGTATTCTTTCAATATGTAGCAAAAGTAGTAGCAGGAAGCTGTTTTATAGATTTCTTGGTAATCTGAGCTGATGTTATACCTGTTACAGGACTTTTCCAATAAAATAGAAACACAGCAGGATAAAAAAGATACAAATGGTGATTTTATAACAGTCAATAAAAGCATGACTCTGTAGTAATGGGAAATTTGTTCATGAATTGTGAGGTATCAGTGGCTCAGTTGGTGTGGTAATAAAATAATGTCCTGCCATTGGAACTTCTTTTAACATGTTAGCAGGTACCTTTAATTTATTGTTTTTTCTTCTCTTTGAAAGAGGAGTCACCAAAGGCAATGAAACGTATTAAGAAAATAATGTATCTCAGTCAAATACAGACACCTAATCAAAACAGCCTCTTGAGTGGCTTTTTAAACTACTTTTTAGGCCACTACTTTTATTCATGAAAGAAAATTTCAGCCCATTATGTGAAAAATTAAATGTATATTTAATTCTCTCCTTTCAGAATAAACCAGTGGGAATGAACCATTTTATATAGAAAATAGTTAACCTCATGCCTCCCAAATTGAGAGTGTTCATTATTTTTAAGTCACATGTCGACCTTTAAGAAGTAAAATGCAGAAAGCATGAATCATCATTTTATGTGATGATGTAAATGAAAACAAGAACAAGCAGAATTAAAGGAACCAGGGTCATTTGAGAGAAGAGGGCAGATTCTATTTGATTTAACAAAGTATGTTCCATCCAAAAGCTTTCTCCCCGATCCTCTCCATATATATGCTATTATATACATTTCCATTAGTGTCTTTGTAGATATTAATTTGCTAGGAAAGCTTTCTGTACTCCCACCCGATTCCAAATTTCCTAAATCATAATCAGTAGCTAAAATTATGGAAGAATCCTGTCTATACTGTCAAATTTATGAAGTACGATGATTCTCCTTCAGTGACCTGATGCATTCATTTAAAGTATGTGACTTCATATTTGGTGTGAAAGGCGGGGAGTGAAGATAATTATTGTCTCTAGAGGATGGGAAATGAAATCTGGAAAGGAGAAGTCCCTTATAAATACCTTTTTTTATAAAACAAACCCACCCAATTTTTTTTTCAATTTCTAAGATTTTTAAATAAACACTTCTGAGAGCCACTTTTGAAAAAGTGGGTGCGATCTTTTCTTAACGAGAAATAAACAACAAAAGAAATAGAAAACAAAAGAACATTTGTACATTTGAACCCGAGACACTTCTGTTCTGTCTGCTTTTTTCCCCTTTTGGTGACTTCCCTCCCCTGAGTCTAGAATTCGTTGCCGATCATTTTTATGTGATGAAAAAGCTTCAGCTTCCAGCAGCGTCGATCTCGAAGATGATCCACGGACTTCAGCGCACCGTGCGATGCTGACCAGCGTCATGGTCCTGCGCAGCTGTTCCGCTCAGCTCGCCTTCCTCCCTGTTGGCATCTCTTGCTCCTTCCCTGGGCTGCCTGCAGAGTGAGAGTTCGTACTCATACCAGCCATGCCGGGGCGGGGGACAGGAGCAAACACCCCATCTGGTAGTGCTCGCAGGGCCCTCAGAGGTGGAGCAGGAGCAGATCGGCCTGACCATGTTCGCACAACTAACATAAGGTTACATGTGCAGACAGAGGTGGGGTGCAGACAGAGGTGGGGTGCAGGCAACAGGCCGCCGCAGCCACAGTCGTTGGCACGCAGGAGCTCGGTGGCGCCTTACTCAGGGGAAATGGCTGGGTTTGTTTTCCCGCCCTTGATTCCATTAGGGAAAAAACAGCTGTGTGGGAGACTCGCCCTGCTCCCGCTGAAGAGTGTGGCTGAAACCCAGGTGTCTCCAGGAGGTCCCTCTGGGAAGCCAGCCATAGCTAGGCCACCGCACACCAGGCCCCGTGCAGGACTTGCCCCATCCTCAGATGCAGGGGAGGAGCCAGACCAGTAGGATCCCCACCAGTGGCAATGAACTTGTCAGCCTGGGAAGGTGAACCTGAATTGCCCTCTGCACCTACTCCCCAGACATCTTTAACCTGAACATTTTAAGAATTTTAAATTTAAATTTTTAAAAAAATGTTAGATTTAAGTGATTATTTAAATGATCCCATTGAGTCTAAGGAAGCCTGGCTCACTTCTTTCCAGAATGACTGATGACTGGACTCTCTTCTGCTTTTGTGTGCCGTATGGCAGTGGGGAGGTGCTCCCTTCAGGGTTGTGAACAGAATCGTGACACTGGAGCCAAATCTTCTGGGCTCCTTTTCTGATCCAACCTTTACTGTCTAGTCATGTGACCTCAGCCTCTCCACGCCTCATGTAATCCACAGAGAGGTCGCTTAAGTAGTGCCTATCCCATAGGGCGATTAAAAGGGTCGAAAGAGATGAAATAGCGTTGCATGCAGCACATAGTAAGCACTCAGTAAATGGTAGCGACGGATTCTTACTTCTGTGGTAGGGAGTGCAGCAATCCCTAACCTGATTTGAAAAGGACAAAAGCAGTCGTTTGCTATCCAATGACACCCATCCAGTTAACAACAAAGACAGACCTATTACTAGCACTTTTATCTGCCTGAATGTCAACATTTCTGGGTATCCCATTCAATCTTAAGCAGACAGGATTTGGCCCAATCCAGTGGATCCAGTCGGACTACTTTTCATTGAGACAGGAAAAGGCCCTGGGGAGTCAGAGGCCCTGAGGCTCTAGCCTTGGCTTACCTGCAGGGTGGGACATAGGGCCAGAGACTCATTTATGAACAGGGATAGTAATAATCCTACTTAGAGGTTTACCGTAGTAATAAATTTTCAAAACTATGGAATACCAGACAAAGATAGGACTGTTACCATCTTCACTAGCATTTCCACTCCCCACCATTAACTTGTCTGCTTCTTCCCTGCTTTGAAACTGCCATCAAAACCCAGCGGCTTGAGACAGGTCTCGTGGCCAGCACCCCATCCTGGAAGCCCTACAAGGAGGCAGCACAAGGGATCCCATGAGATTGCTTAGCAAGGCAGCTAACATGCAGGAGGACAGGCTCTTCAGATATGAGGCCCCTGCACTGAGGCATTTTCCCACCTACACCTGTTCCCCTACTTGAGAGAACCAGTGGTGTGGAAACAGAGGCACACAGATTTTGAGAAGACGGGGCAGTGTCAAGGGCTAGATCATCATAGAGCGTAGCAAGTGCTGACTGGGTGTTCTTGGTTGGAAAAAAATAGAGAAATCCAGAGGGGATAGGAGAAGCTGAAGAGCAGCGTCGAGGTCTGCCCATCTGGACCCAATTTCAAGGTGAAGGGTGTAAAGGGGGGGTTCCCTACATACACACGCGCGCACACACACATACACACGTACACACGCGTGTATGCACACGCACACATGCACACATGCACACTCTTACCTGTGCTTTGGACCAACTGGCTATAGGTTGGAGGAGCCACAGACCCCTTCACATTCGGTTAATTTGCCAGAATGGCTCATAGGACTCAGGAAAACCCACTGACTCACTAGATTACCATTTATCGCATAGGGTATGAAAGGACACAGATCAACAGCCAGATGAAGAGAGACGCAGCGCGAGGTCCTCATGGAGCCTGCGGCCCGGTACAGTGGCGCGTGACAGTGTTCTGGCCCCCCAGCATGGAAACTCCCTGAACGCCCTCCTCTTGGGGTTCTGTGGAGGCTTCATTACACAGGCAGGACTGATCAACACACTGGCCATTGCTGATGATTTGCCAGGCCCTCTTCTCCGGCAGGTGGGGTGCGGGGATGGGACTGAAAGTTCCTTTCATCATGCAGTGTCTGGTTCTCCTGGCAGCTACCCCCAATCCTTCCATGCTTCATAAAAGTCACCTCGTTAACATAACAAAAGACCTCGATGGCTTTCAACATCCAGGACGTTCCAACGGTGCACCAGGCATTGTGGACAAAGACCAGATATAGATGAGAAAGATGCTTCAGCCCTCTGAATGAATAAATCACAGTATTAGACTATCTAAACCTCTTTATCTTAAGTAACTCTTGTCAATCATGGGTCTAGTCAGCATCTGGCCTGAACTCAGGTCATCTTTTTTTTTTTCCTTTTTTTACTAGTTACAGTTTATTGAGAGCCTACCATGAGCCAGGTGCAGTACAAGGCTCTTTGCATATATTTCTCATTCTCACAGCTACACTTGGGATCTTCCCAGGCCTATAGATGAGGAAACGAGGCTGAGACTGGTTTGTAAGCTACCCAAGCTCACACAGGGCAGAGCCCCTCCCCTCTGCCACGGAGGGGACAGCTAGCATTGGACACTCATCATCTTGATGAGCAGCTGCCGCCAACGCACGATTAAGTAAGTAGAAGTAAAATTTTAGGAAAGCCGGTTAGGGGGAAAAAAATGAATGCAAATTCTAAAACTATCATTTAAAACCCTGCTGGTTGTAAAACAAAATGTTCTGCCTGGTAACACAGATTAATAAAATAATTAAGCCATGTTAGACAGGTAATGTTTTCATCAATTTAGTGCGGGTAAAGCACTGTAGCACAGATTGTAACTCCTGCTCAGAGACTATAAACATTTGCATTTTATGAGCTTTTAACAGCATATTTTATGTTCAAAAACTAATGTCTCATACAACTACATTTGATGAAAACCTATTCCTACGTTGTTTGGGAAGAGAAGCTAAATGCCGGGTGTAGGCAGGGGCTTTGAAGCAGGGTGAGGTCAATTCGTAAAAGTAGCCAGGTAGATCTAGGTTGAAATATTAATCATTTGTTTACCCCTACTTAATGCATTTTATCCCTGTTAAACTCTGCTGAAATCTCACTTGCAATTTAACAGCAATCTAGACCCAACCATCAAATATTTAGTGTCTGTTTAGGGAAAGTAATCAGGAGAACGCAAAGCTCCTATTTGTTCTGTTTGATTAATGTTTACCAAGTGGAAGTGTGGGGACGAAATAATACGTCGGTGTCCCACACTCACCAGCACCTCCTCTGCGTATCAATACCTTGTCTCCTTCTTATCCTTCTTTGTATCATCCTTTGAAAACGTAGCTCGATGAATATTCTCGTGAATTACATTTTAATTTCTCTAAAGAATTTGCATTTCCCCTGGAGGACAGATGTATCACCTTTCAAAATTCACTCTAGATAAACTAATAGTGCATCCACTTGTCACTGTGCTTGCCCACTCAGAATCGCTAACCACAGTCAGGTAGAGCAAAGAGCTACCTTCCTCCCTCCTGGTTCCTTCCTCACTGCATCTTTCAGGTGAATGCTGTTATCTCTGGGGACAGCACAGGCCTGGCCTGTGCTATAGGTTCAGGGTTTGATGAGTGAATTAATGAGTGTCCTCGTATGTATACCAAGGATAATGGAGTCCATCCTGCCCATTGAACATACTGTTTCAATAATTAAATAAGGCATAGTCTAGGCAAACATTTTTAAAATAGTAAAATGATATATAAACATACAGTCTTATTAAAATTGCAGGCCTTTAAATAGTGCATAGAAAGAAATATTTGAAAGAAGTCGAGGGATAGGAAATACCTGTAGGTTCATAAAAATTTGCATAGCTTAAAGAATCTTGCTTGCCTAAAAAATAAATAAGTTAGTGCAGTTTCCTTAAAGCCCAAATTGAAAATCGAAAACAGAGCAATGCCTTTTTCCTTTTTCCTCTCAACTCTGACCCAGAGCCAAGCTCTCATACCAAAATTATTTTCGTAATTAAAAATTCCTTTTTTCAAGAATAGAATTTTGTAGCTTAACGTTTAAAAGGTACCAGTATAAGAGTGTCAGCAGAGAAAGACTCTGCTGCGTGTGAATCATAAATGACACCTGACCCGCTGTAACCAGCCATCCAGTGACGACCAGAAAATCTAAATAACTTGTGTGAGTGAATAGAATGTCCTCGCTTATATTTCCAGAAGCAAGTTTTAGCATTGCCTTTTATAATGTCCATCTTGATTACCTTGACCGGGGCAAGGTGACAGCAGTGGTGAGATGTAGGGACTGGGCCTACTGAGAGATAATGAAGCAAGGCCTTTCCTGTCCCGACCAGGAAATGCTCCTTTGCTTCCTCATTATGAATATTGAGATTAATCTTATTTTGGTTCTTTCAAGAGGAAATGCCCAAGCCTTCACTGTAAAATTGATTACTTCTTCATAAATCATTATGTACTATGATATTCGCATTTTTGTCTTTTCTCGGAATTTTAATTCAATGGTATCAAGGAGGAATAGGATTTTTGACCCAGTTGTAGTCAATACTAAAATACTAAACATCTCTACATTCATTTCTCTTTTTTCATGGGACTCTGTGTCTGTGTTTGTGCTTTTCTTAGGACGGCTGTTCTTATTGTTGTTCTAACGGGAAGCATTGCATGATCAGTATGTAAAAGGGAGTGTATAACTCTCAATAAAGGTCAAATATCTGTCGACTTTTGGTAAGCTGAAACGAGAGATTTGTTCTAAAGATTTTTCTAAGCAATTCCCCAGTGTCCTAGAAAGGAACTTCTCCGTTACTACTCAGACCCAGCCAGTAAAAGAAAGACTTCACAGCAGAGACCAGTAAAGAATCTTCAAAGTTTTGCAAATATGTTTTAGTTTTTAATTAATTATCATTTAATATTTGAGTTCCTGGAAATTGTTCCAGAAATTCCAAATAACTCAGCAGTTAGCATTTGCCTTGACATGTGAGACAGTTTTTTGAAACATGTTGAAACCATCTAAAGTGCTCTATCTTACAGAGTCCCTCATTTTTTTTAAAAGCAAAACACCACACTGCTTAGATGCAAAAGAGAATCGATGATGGGGAGGATACAGGATCAAAGCATAGAGAACTCCTGGAAGCACCTGTGTACCATTCTGCAGGAAGGAGAAAGAGAATTCTAGAGGAGGTGAAAATTAAAAGCAGCAGTATATATTTCAAGAACAGCCAAGGCCCTTGCAAATGATTTGTTGTATTTATTTATAACCGCATCTCATTGGCAGTTTTCTTCACATCTTGGTCAGAGAGTTGCTCTAAATATCATTGTTAAGGGAAGTAAGAAAACTAGGGAGTTTTTTGTTTTGTTTTGTTTCGCTTTGCTTTGCAGCAAACATGGTTCATGATCTTTATAGAGCCAGTAACATTACAGATAGACCTGTTAAATCAAAGCAAGCTAGAATCAATGTATTGATATATTCAGTAACTGAAAATGTGAGTTTCATTCAGTCCCAGCCGTATGATGGCTGACTTAAAGCTAGCCAGAAATTGAGACCCACCCTTGAATTTCACAACCATTGTAAATCCCCTCCTCTCTGTGTGTTTTCAGTAAAAGTTCTGTTCCTTTTGAGTGAAAACACATCAAAAACAAAGATAAAAAAAGTCTGCATAGTAATCATGACACGTTGTCACCTCTTGTCTAGGAGGAACACGTTTGGGGGAGTCATTCCACCTCTCTGGGCCTCAGTTTCCTCAACTGAAAATTGAATTTATAGTTTAATCACGAATTGTTTGACTCCTTGTGCTTTAAAAGTGCCAGGTTACACTGCGACCTAATGATGTGGGTTTTGTCAGTTGTGCTCTTCAACATGGCATTCGCGCTGAAAGGTACCAATTGTTCACATCTTTCTCTCGCGTCCTTGCCTCCTGTGTGTGTTTCTAGCCCAGGAGTTGCTATAAATGGCTCAAAATGGCTCTATGCAATTGACTTAATAATTGTGTCTGTTGGGCCATTTATAAGTGACAATGATTTGGATATGAATTTAGAAAGCTCTGAAGAGTGTGTGATTTTTAGTTTAATCCTAAATGTACAAGACAGCAGCTCTACTTAAAATGCTTCGTCCTAATTAGAAGTACTTTGCAACCCCTGTTTTAAGCTGCTTTGAAAACATGTTCCATTTCAGCACTAAGTTCTGTGAATTATTCTTGGGTTTACTTGTGCTTTGGCCAGAAGTTCAATCCTTAGCTCAATTATCGACTGTGATTTCCCTAAGGGTGGCTTTCTTTTTGTATTACTGAAAAATCAATTTTTTGTTTCTGGATATGAATTGAGAAGTGACTCTAATTAGCTGCCACTAACAGGAATAATAATAATAACTACACTGGTAAGCGCTTACATTTATACAGGACATTCTTTCTGTCAGAGGAGGGTAGAGCACTTTTCTCATTTGACAGGGTGACAAACAAACTGACTCGAAGTGATGGATTCAGTCTCCTCGGGTGAAATGTAGTAGCTGTTAAATAGCGCACAGTAATACAGGATTGAAGGCCGAAGAACCGAAAAGATTTATTTGCTGCCTTCTGGAATGTTTCTCCGCTGCTGGTGGTCCTCCTCACACTGTCAGAAACACTCCCCACTGGCTCGTAACGAATTTCCCCTCCAATAACCGATGTCTCCACCTTGGATACAGCATCAAGACTGTGTCGAGAGGGACCCACGTGCACTTGGAGCCGGGTGCTCCTGTTCTCTGACTCCGCTTCTTGCTCTACAAGCTTGCCAGCGAGGCCCACGCATCTCTGTGAGCAGCTCTGGCCCCACGCGGTCAGTGCAGGGTGTGACGAGGGCTCTCTGGGGACGTTGCAACTGTTAAGTGACGTACAACATTCAGGTTGCCTGGCGCCTTCTCTATACTCCACAGGCGATACTCCGTGGGGGGAGAAAGTGTGCAAGTGGCATCCAGGGCCAAGAGTGGCGCTGCGGGTCTTTTCCATGGTGTCTGGCTGGTTACTGCCTCCAGGTTTTCTGGCTTCCTGGCTCTCCTCTGTCCTAGTCTTTTGGCTGGAGAACAGACTTGTCTTCTGACATTGTTTTTGTCTCTTCCCATTGACATTTTTGGGTTGTCACTTTTGAGACAAAAAGAAAACCCAAGGGACTCACCACCATATTATCAATCGGGTGCCAAAGTACTCAACTGGGCTGCCTTTGTCTTTCTGCTTTTCAGGGTCTTATGTCTGTTTCATATACTTAACGTCCTGAGTGTTTAGGTATATGTGCTTAGCAGGAGAAATGAAGAGAAATGTGTCTACTTCATCTTGGTTATGAACTTGGAACACAGATTTTCTGTTTTAACATTTACTTAAAAAAAAAAAAGAAAACTTCTGAAGTATTGGCCTAATTTCCTATGTTTATAAGCACCTTATACGAAACATAAGTTAATATGTTTACAATTAAGAACAATTCTATTCTGACTATCTTAAGTGCATCATATAGTAGAAATAGATGCTGTAGGGAATTAGTCCCCACTGTAAGATAAATCCTAAAAATTACTTTCAGGCAAAACTAAATTCCCTATAACGGTTTAATCGGTTTGCTTCCATTTTCCTATGCCACTTTTTCTTTTCTTAATGCAACCAGCTATCCTAACTTTCTTAGAGATTTTTGTCCTTCCTTCCCAATGTTTCCCACTTCATCTCTAAACCATTCCACTTTGTACTGATATTGAACTAAATTCCTAGCTGGCTTTATAAATCCTCATCAGCCACAACACAGAGCATCTGCCCTTGATTGCGTTATAAAGAAAAACAGGGTGCCGTCTTCAAGATTTCTTTACAGTGTACAATAGCTTTGTCAGATAGAAAATTTTCTGTTTAATCCAATTCATTTTTATTGAGCACTACAATAAGCCAGGCTCTAAGCTGTGAGGGACACAAAGATGAATAAGGTCCTCCCCCAAATTGCTTGCAGGAGAGGGAGGGGGAGGTGACATGCAGTGAGGACAGGTTGAGGTGGCATGACGGATGCTGAGCTGGGTTAGGGATGGGGGGCTGGGGAGAGCCTCTGAGTAGAGGTGACCTTTGAGCTGGATCTTGAAATATGAGAAGGATTTTCTTTTTTATTTCAGATAAGTAAAGGGCTAGAGAAGAAAATGCAAGCATGAGCACGGGGGCATGAACGCGCTCGGGGCTTGGCACAGAGCCTGCTGCCCGGGACGCTCTCGGCGGGCATTTGCAGAGCTGTCGAGTTAGGTCACGTGCTGGATAGGAGCAGGCAGGAGAAAGTGAAGGGACTTTTGTGAAACATTGCTTCTGTGGCATTTTCTATTTTATTAAGCACCTGCCTCTGGTATATAGTGACGATACATGCACACTGCAGACTGTTCAGAGTGAGAATTTACTCTTTGGGGAAAGCACACCATAAGTAGGTTTCTCTCTCTATTTTTTAAGCCACAAGAACATGAACTGGTTAAATTATTTTGCTGCCTCTAAATGTGGAATATAGTTGAGTTCTGGAGGGGAAAAGAATTGATTGCCATAACAAGGTCTACTGCTAAACTGAACATATGTTGCTCATAATGTCACTTTCTAAATCAATGAAATTATCATTAGAGAACATGTCGACAAATTAGACATGTAAAGTGCCGGCTGTATGTGGGAGAGATGTAATTTGGCTCCATAAAAAGAAAATTAAACAATAAAATATCAATGACAGATGTAGTTAGCTAAAGGTTTTGAGGTTTAAATACCAATTTGTGTGGGAAAAAATTATGCAGACACACCGAGGATTCCAGATAGAAATACCGGTCTTCACGGGAGAGGGAAATTCAGTCTTTTGACTAGATACTCCCAGATGCCTATATGCGTATACTGAGAATTCCTAACTTTTTCAAATCCAAATAAGGTAGGTTTGTGACAGTGAAAGAAATAAAGCCAATCGGATATTTAATTCCTGTCCCCGTTTGGGAAGAGTGTGGTAGGTTAGCTCAGACTGGTACAGCCCGGTTCTTCCACCAGGGCGCCTTCGAGTGGGATTCGTTCTGGGTTTTTCTCCTTAGAAAGCAACATGCCAAAAAGCCACAGGTTCCAATGTTTGTCTAGCTGTGGTTACTTATTCTAACCATAATAGCACTGTGGGATTATATGAGTCTTAAAGATGAGTATGAAAATAATCAACACAGTTATTCGATGATGAACTTGTTGTTGCTGTGTATTACGACTTGGATAGTAAAGTAAGTGAAAATCAATCTCCTCTCACAGTCCAACAACAAGGGATATTCCTAGCGGGTCTCGGATTCATAATGCCCATACCTGGAAACGTAGATAGACCCCAACTTTTCTCAATATCGAAGCCTGGGACAGAACAACTGGATATTAAGCAGTAGAAACCACTTGGCAATGGCTTTTACAAAATCTTCAGCATCACCTATAGGTCAAGATAGGAAAAGCGACACATACCAAGAGTATAGAAATATTACATCGATACAATTTACTAAGGGACTTCTCCAATCTCTTGGAAGTCCTCTGCGTTTTTCTCCACTACACCCACCAACCTTGGGAACCAAGAGTGGGTTTTGATTCTGTCTCCCAGCACTTAGCACACTAACTTGCACACACTAGAAACTACATACATACATGTTGAAGTAATTTATAGATGGACAGATGCAGAGATGAAAGAAGAAAGGTTAAAACATCTCCCACATGAAAACCGTTAACCCCGTTTGTGACATGATTCCGCCCGTGCGTGTTTTGGGCGCTTGGGAGCGATGTGATCCTGGCCCCATAGAGCCGAGCAGAATGGCAAGGGTGGCGGTGCCTCTGCCAGTCAGTGGTGAGGGGTAGGGACCTGGGTCTCCTCCAGGCTGGGACCTGTAGTTGCCAGTGTGAGACCCTGCAGAGTGTTCTGTCCCCTTTTCAATGTTCGTGGCAGCTGCTCTGTCACCCCGAATCCCAGGTTAATTGTAATAAGTAGAGTCCCAAGCTAAACTGTCGACATGGTGCATAAGTGAGAAATAACCGTTTGTCTCTGAAGTTATCCTGGATGGCACAGGAGGCAAAGACAGACTGTCTACTAGTACTTTCCAAGAAGCATTGCTTCTACTATTAAAATTCCACATGGTGTACATCTTTGCAAGTGCTTACCCTCACTCCCAATCTGCATCTAATCTCCAAAAGGGCAGGTTTGATCTGATATTGAATATTTCAGTAGTCCATACCTGAAGATTTTCCTCCAGTGGAAAACTCTTTCTAAAGTGGGCTACATGCTAAAGAGACAAGGATGATTCTGCAGAAGATTACAGACACACACACACACACACACAAACACAAACACACACAAACACACACCCCTAAGTAACTTCACTCACTGTCTTCTCAGCCAAAATAGAAAAAAAAAAACATTACTTGAAATAAATAGTGAGATTAGGGTGGTCATTCAGGAAGATGTTATTTTCTTGAATTTCTATGTCTAATGTTATAAAGTTGGTGGTTCCATTATATTCTACAAAACAGAATTAATAGAAAAGATGACAGAATCATATAAAGTGGGAAGAAATGAGGATCTGACATAAATGACATTCCCATCTCAAAGCTGTGGATAGAAAACTTCTCCAGCATCTGTTATGGAAATATGGAAACTGGTATTTTTAAATGCAGTGTGAAATGTAAAATAAGAAATAAAATGTGGTTGGTCCATATTGAGGATCATTGCTTGTCAAAATAACACTTCCAAAAAGAAAACCATTTAAAAAGGTTACCCCTCAGAACACTGTCACCAGCAGCGCTGCTTTCAATAGATGATGTTTTTAGAATCCCCGTAAAGTATTCAGCACTACAAACCGACCACCCCAAGGTAGCCCGAGGGGAACAGAAGAAGGAATGCACCAGTGCAGATAGCTAACCTCCAGACAGCGTGGAAGGGGCCATATGTCAACAGGCAGTTTGGGCTCGGGGAACCCACCCCCGAAGTCCCCATGAAGAAAAAGAAGTTACGATGGGGGTGATTTTGCCAGCAACGGAAATTAGGAAAGAAACATCAAGCCATAAGGAATGTGATGTAGCACAGAACTGATCTTTGAACAACACAGGGGTTAGGACACCAGGCCCCCATGCAATCAAAATCTAAATCTATGTGTAACTTTTGACTCCCCAAAAACATAATAGCCTGCTGTTGACTGGCAGCCTTGCCAATAACACAAGCAGTCAGTTACTACATGTTTTATATGTTATGAATATGATATCCTGTTTTCTTATCATAGAAAAAGCTAGAGACAAGAAATGTTGCTCTGAAAATCATAAGAGAAAATACGATTGCAGTGCTGTACGTATCCAGTGGGGAAAAAATCTGCATAGAAATGGACCCATGTGCTAAAAACCCACGCTGTTTTAGAGTCAGCCGTGCTTATCTCCCGGGAGTTAACTGTAGGACCTTCTTCTCTGTAACTTCACAAATCGCATCAGAGTAGAATCTAATAACGATGAGCCGGGCAGCGGAGACCACACCTCTCGGGGGGAGAGACAGGGCCTGGGCTCGGTTCAGCACCTGCGTCCACTCGCCCACGGGCAGGACGTGCCGTGTGTGCCCCAGCCTGGGCCGGCTCCGCCTGTCAATTCCTCAGAGGTCTGCTTGCATCTGCACGCAGCGTATCCATCACCACATCCAGACTTTATGTTTTCCCCTTCAGACGCGTCCTCCTTTACCTGTCAATAGAGATGAATGTTCCAACTGCAGTCTCATCAAAGAAACACTTTAAGCATGTAAAAAAAAAAAAAAGAAAGAAAGAAAGAAAGAAGGAAACTGTGCCCGGGGGTGGCAGCAGGAAGCAGGGAGCCTGCGGAATATTCTCACCTGAGACCTTAGGTCCATCCAGGGATGGTTCTAGGTTTCGTGGGACCTAAAACTTAAAGTTGGGAGACCCTCTTTAAGAATAATACAGTATTACAAAAACGAGGTAGCTTAAAAGTAAGCACTTACTTAGAAAGAGAAATCACAGGAAATGAAAAATTTTGTAAAACATTAAAAATCCAGAAAATGTAGGATTGTCATTAAATTTGGCAGAACCACTTCAACTCTCTTTCCTAATGAGCTGTGCGGTTCAGAAGCATTTTCTGCAGCAGAGCCTCTCGATCTGTGCATCTCGCATCCTGTTTTTCCCCCACCTCCCACGTGCTTCTGGTGCAGGGTGCCACCGTGCTGCAGCCGTGTCGTGATGAGACATCTGTCCCCGCATCCTCATGTCACAGGGCCAGCTGGGCTGCCGGGCAAGCGCGGGAGCACTCCTGGGAGCCCTCTCTCATCCAGGATCACGGGCAAACTCACTGTCCACGGAAGAACCACATAAATGTGTCTCACTAACTGCAGCTCACCCTCCTCTTAGCTAAAACCCAAAAGTGTGCAGGGCTGTTCTCGTGACACGAGGGGCGATTAGACGAGAGAGGAGGAAACGTGAGGGGGGAAAGGCAGCCGTCTTAACCCACTGTGATCACGGTATCTCACTTTTCCACTTTTTTACAAACATATGGCCCTTTATGATAGGGTAGCCAACCAACCCAGTCTGCCAGGACAGTCCCAGTTTGAGCACAAAGCCCTGCATCCTAATAAACAGACAAACCAGGACAGTCGGTCAGCCTGCCTCGTTCATACACACATTTCCAGGGCAGGGCCCGTGCAGGTGGGGGGTCCAAAGCCCAGGCTCGGTGGCCTCATGGGCAGTCTCACTCTGGTTCCAAACCCGTTCTACCAGTCATTAGGGTGTGACACTGGGTAAGGTACTTTATCTTCTGAATTTCCTTCTTTTAACAGATATAAAATAGAGTTGCCTGAGAGGATTGTATGAATTCATAAATGTGAAGTATCTCACACAAGTGAGAACTCAACCCTCGGCAATTATTATTATACTACACTATGATCAACCTCAGGACCCAAACGACTTTCATGGATGGGTACATGGCTTTAATCTTTTAATATAAAGTCAGTGGTAAAAATTTAAAAAGTTAAATTCTGAATTTAACTTTACCATCTAATTTTCAGAACCCCCTCCATATCATATTTCATTAACTATTTCTATGTAGCAGTATGCTGTGGGAACAAAATGTCAGTATCTACACAGAAACACAATAGCTAAATTGTCCTTATGAGTTTTAACACCTCAGAGAGAGCAACAATGATATCTTTCATACCAAAAAATAACTTTGCAACTAAAACCCTTGATATTAGTAGTTTGAAAGGGGACCCCATGAGAAACAAAACGAATCATTTTCAAGAAAACTAAAGTTGAAAGCTGATAAACATGTATTGCATTTTATGCTATCAGCAAATTCCCTTGATAATTTTAATGTTTAAACACCATTGCATCCAAGAAGCGACTCATTTGTAACTGAAGTCCATTTTGCTGTAACATGAACCCATTTCTCTTGTGTTCATCCCTGTGGTGATAATAAATGGTCAAAATCTTCCTCAGAATATTGCATATCCTTGTGGACAGTTATTGTCCCTTGGCCTTTCCTAATCTAAGTCTAACAATATTTGGTCTTCTCCTCATTTATAAGAGAAGCAGTGTGACAGCCTAAATATAAACTGCATTGCAGCTTGCTTGCCACTTTCTTTGCAGTGCCTGAAATTCAGTAATACTCAATACATGCTCAATGCATAGCCAATAATTACCCGCTAAATGAATAAACCTTCCAATAGCTCAATATATGAATTAGGGAAGTCACCAAACCAAAACAGATTTAATCATTCTCATCTTTAAAATAAGGAAATTAGACTATTTTGTTGAGCATTCAGTTCAGTCCTGAAATTCTGCCATTTTAGAGTCTATTTTTTCACTCTCTCCTGGATTCTTTCTGGCAGCCAAAACAAGATACAAAACTCTTTAAAAACAGGGGGAGGGGGTGTATCTAGTCCAATATACAGACAGTGCTTTATCCTTGCCTCTTCTGGTATCTTCCCGTAAATGCTCATTAAAGCCTGCTCGCTTTGGAAATAAAGGTGCTAGAATGCAGTCCACTCTCTAGCTCAGAATTAAATGCCGCTAAGATCATCTCTGTTCAGTTTCTGCTTATCTCCTGTTTTGCACGCCCGGTTACAGAGATGTGTCAAGTGGCAAAATCTGAATATCTGTACATCACCTGATAAAGTACTCCAATGTTATAGATAACAACAATTTAAGAGAAATATCTTAGGGTTTTAGTCGTTTGTTTGCTTGCTTGTTTTGGCTCACAAAGCCATAACTCTGTGATAAGATAATTGGTGAAAGGGGGAGAGAAAAACTTTAAGCTGAGTCTTTTTAGCCATTTTAGTGGCCAAAATGTGCTCACCATAAATTTTGCAGGATTCAGTAAGATTATTTAATCGTTTAAGAAAAAGGAGACCACCGAGATCAATCCATTCAGTAGGGTCACATGAGTTTCACACAGAAGTTTCTGAGACTCTAGGAATTCAGTGGGTCCATGTGGAGGGAACTGAGGGCCAGGAGAGCTGCCACTCGACCAGTGAGCCTCAAAGCTCTGGTGCTGGGCTGGATGGAGGTCAAGGACGCCTTTCACAGAGGTTCTAAAAACATGCCACCAGCCCCAACCTGATCCTTGACCTAGCGTGGGGAAACCTCGGTGCGTCTTCACTAGACCGGACCACGATTGTGATTCTGAAAAACTCTTCCCATCAAAACCCTACGTTGCGCACCTACCCAGCTCTTCAGGAAAGTTCCCACACCAGCTGCAGTTCAGCAGATCGTCCGACTGTTTGGTCATCCAGCAGACGTACTCACATTGCCAGGACAACTGAGGAAAATGTTTCCACGTCAGTGTTTTCCACATAATGTGTTATGAAATCAATTCTGTGGGTCACAAAGGACATTTTTTTAAGACAAAACAAAATTTAAAATATCAAAAAAAAAAAATCAACGTGCCTTTCAAATAGCACAACTTCATCCCAGAGAGAAAATTACTCAGTTGGTGTGGAGCTGCCCTTCTCTGTGTAATTATAAATTATAAATAAGTAATTAAAGATTAATTCTGAATCTCAGTAGGCTCTATGACAGACAGGCCATCTGGTTGTCCCTGAGACGTTTGAAGAACCTTGGTACTTATATGTCCCAATCAATGGCAAAATGTATTGGTCTCATCGATTCCTTAAATGTTCAGAGTTTTCTGATGGGTCTGCTTAATGGTTCATATACTGTTTCTATAATTTTCTTTAATCCTCATTTTTGAAAAGCTATGAAGAGTTAGGAGATTCTAGTGCTTTAAATCAGCCATTTGTCATCCCAAGGGTGATAAACATCTTTGTATGAAGAATTACTAAGGCACCAAAAGATAGATCCAGTATCTCGCACAGAATTATCTCCGAACAGCTCTTTCTGATTCCTCCTTATGTTGTTCTTATCCTGGGGAACGCGTTTGCTGCCAAGATTCAGAACTAGCAGAAAACTGTCAGCTGTCTGGGTGTTGTTACTTTTATCTCCACATAGCGCTCCATGTGAAGACGGGACGCTGTGTGCAGCGGGCAAGGTTGGATTCATCAGCGCAGCCATTCAGACAGCCTTCGGCGGTGTGAAGGGTCCTCCCGTTCTTGGCCCCGTCCCTCCCCCCACCCTGCGCCACCCAGCCTCCTCCCCCTGAGTAAGTCATCCTGGCACTCCTTCTTTTTCAGTCCTGTATTCTGCACCGCCCCACTTGATGGCAACTTAGACTGGCGTGAAAAAGAATGGCAGATCATCTGCACGTTGCCTTTTTATTTCGAAAGCCTCGAGCCAAGGTTAAAAGAGACACATCCGGCCATAATCTAAGGGGCCATTTTAAGAAATGAAGAAATGGCCGCATCATATTAAGCCGATCAGATCTCTCCCCTACGAGCAAGGTTCCAGTGGCCGCCCATTACACTGGGAATGAAAGGCTAATTCTTGCACACCCAGCACAGTTGGGCCTCCGCCCACCCACCACCCCAGCATCATCTTATATCACACTTGCTCACTTCAGCTACACCCAAGTGGAATAGAGAAATGATGCACGCTCTTGATGCATGCTTGCTGGAGGAATTATGAGTTGCCACTTATATTCTGGAGATCCATTTTATACGATGTGTCAGAAACAGTGCTATACACATACTTTGACCCAGCAATTTCACTTCTTGCTTTTCATCTTAAAGAAATGATCAGTGATACCCAAGGAGATAAATGTTCTAGGTTAGGATGCACTGCAAGGTTCTTTATTGCAGGTAAAAGTTGAAAATCCTCTGCATCTCCACTGGAAAAGAAATTGGTTAAATACAGTGCGACACATCCACATTTCTGAAGCCATTGAAATTAAACTGTATCCTTACGTATGGCATATGCACGGTGACTTCCTTACAAAGAGCACCATGTGGGGAAATGGGGAAGAGATTAACTTTTACAGCAAACAAGCCTGATGAGCGACACCTCAGCCAGGTGATAAGTGTCAGTAGCAACACGTTGGTGTGAATCTTGTTGCTGGATGTAGAGGGGCCTCCAACAAAATCCTTAGCTCGCACTTCTCAACACTGTTGAGCTCATCAAAAATAAGCAAAGTTCGAGAAACTGTCAGAGTCTAGAGAAGCCTAAGGACACATGACAAGTAAATGTGTTATTCTGTATGGGGTCTTGGAACAGAAAAGGAAATTAGGTAAAAACTAAAAAAAAAAAAAAAAAAAAAAAAAATCCAAATAAAGAATGGACTTTGGTCAACAATAATGTATCAATATTGTTCATTGATTGTGACAAATGTACCAGGAAATTAGGTAAAAGCTTAAAAAAAATCAGAGTAAGGTATGGACTTCAGTCGACAACAATATGTCAGTATTGGTTCATTAATTATGACAAACGTACCACACTAATGTAAGATGCTACTAATAGAAGAAATGCATACGGGAATTCTCTTTTTATAGTCTCAATTGTTCCATAAATCTAAAAGCCTTCTAGAAAATAAGGCCTGTTTTTAAAATTTTATTTTTCAAGTACAGTTCACATACAATATCATGTTGGTTTCAGGCATACAACACAGTGATTAGCGATTTATATAACACACGAAGTGATCCCCTCATGAGTCTGGTACCCACCTGGCACGACGTGTAGTTATTACAGTATTACTGACTTTATTCCCTGTGCTGTATGTTACATCCTCACGGCTGTTCTTATAACTGGCAGTTTGTACTTCTTAAGAAAAAGCTATTTCTTCCCCCTTTATGTATTTGCTTTAGGATGACATTGTGCCATTCTGTGGGCTTTTGTCCTACATTATTGCTCAGCTTGTCCAGACTCTGCCATAGGAACTCCTGTGGGTTGACTCCTTTGTCCTTCTGACGTGCCCCCATCCACGTTACAGCGATTGCTTGCTTATGGCACCAAAGGTGTTCCAGGCTCCTCTTATATTTCTCTGTTCCAACTTTGAAATCAAACCCCTCTCCTTGGAGCCCTGGTTTCTTTTATTGGAAAATGGTGTTTAGAAACCAAATTTAAACCCAAGATACGCTATCAGTATTGGAAAATCATTGCTTCTAGGACCTCTGAGCAGAGATAGGAAATGTGTGTGTATATACAGCACCCACGTGTCCACACAAACATCTGTACTTCTCCAGCCATCTAGTTGCAGAGAGAGAGCAAAATTGATTCCAGTCCAACATCACAGGTTCATTTTTTTTTACCTTTGTTGTTTATAACTCTTTCTCCAACAATGAAAAACCTAGTCCTCATTATCTACAATTTATTCATTTATTCATTCAACCCTAATATACACATAAAGTAGTTTCAGAATTGCTAACCCATATTCTTATAACAAATTTAATAACCATTCGCATGCAATTGTGGGTTTTGTTTTGTTTTGTCTTTATGTTTACACCGTGCAATCAAAATGCTGGTTTCCAAATGTTACGTTGCTTAGTTCTTTTCTTCCCCACCTGCTTCAGTGTAGTTCTATCATGAACCTGTGATACATTTTTGGGTTCATTTGTTATTGTTGATGTTTCATTTCGGGTTTCCCACACATGCTGGTTTAATTTTTTCCCCCATTTTATTAGGAACATGAAATAACACTGTATCTAAGAGCCAGAGCTATGCAAGTATCCACTCAGAAAGTGTCAGTCCCTCCTCATCGGACACCCCGTTCCCATTTTTCCTCCCCTCCCCCCACCAGCCCCTGCTGGGAAACCAGTCTCCATAGTTTCTGGTCTTTCTCTCCTGTCTGTATTTTGCACACAGGAGCAGATACTTGTGCATTTTCTTATATCTCCTCTTTATATCTCTCCTTATATCTCTTCTTATATCTCCTACATAATGGTAGGAGACTATAGATTCTCTCGTACTTTGCTCTTTCTCCCAACAGTACATTCTGGAAATTTCCTCACATCAGTTCACAGAAACTCCCTTCGTTCTTCTTGAACAGCTAGCACAGTGTCGTACTGCATTTTATGGCTGCACAGGACTTTAGTTAACTATTCTCCTCTATGGGCATTTAGGTTCTTTCCAATATTTTGCAATTACAAATAATCCCACAAGGAATAATCATGTGCCTGTGTACTTTCCTATTGTTTTAGGTGTATCTCCAGAGTAAATTCCAGAGTGAATAAGTGTGTACGTAGTTTAGAGAGTTATTGCCAAATTCGCCTTAGTCATTGTATATCAGTTTACAGTCCTGCCAGTAACATATGACAACACGATGCATTAGTATTACATTTTTTAACCTTTGCTAATCTGATTCATGAGAGATACCTCAGGCTTTTTAAAAATTTTTTTTTAATTTAAAATTTCAAATTAAACTCTAAACATATTAATGTTTTTTTCATATATTGAAGAGCCTTTTTATGTACATTTTATGAATTTTCTGTTTGAATCTTTTCCTCCTCATTGGGTGTTTGATTCCCTTTCTTTATATATTAAGGCTACTGTCCTCTGTCCATGATCTGTGTTAACAATATGGTTTCTTAGTTCATCGGTTGTCTTTTGATACCGTTTATGGGAGGTTTTTGCTATGCAAAATATTTTACTTGTTATGTAGTCAAATGTGTTCATCTTTTATTACTTCTGGATTTTAAGACATAGTTAAAGAGCCTTTTCCTACCCTGGGAGTAACGATGAATTTACCCATCCTTTCTTCCAATGCTTGTAAGGTTTTATTCTTGTATTTAGATCCATAATCAAGTTAAAGTTTATTCCTGTGTATGGCCCACCCCACTTCTCCACCATCTACTTACAAGATCATTTTCACTCAGGTAAAATCAACTTGGGATAAGTCAGATTAGAGGAAGGATGTAGCATTAGGTTCACTAGGCAGAAGAGTAGAACTTGAACTTCAAATTGTCGGAGTTTGCCTGAGCTCGTGGTGGCTCACCGTGTGGCTGCGTCTGCTCCTGCCTCCCTAGCCTCCTGTCTCCACAGCCAGAGCCATTTCTCTATACTAGCCGGCGTCTTGTGTCTCACCGGAAATGTTCATTATGGCAAGATTTATGATTTCGTTTGGCCAAAAAGGACAGTGGCATCTTCTTGCGAAGGAGAGATTCTGGTTTATGTTCTATGACCTGAGGTTGGCATTTTAACTTCGTGGTGAAACATTTTGAAAGTTACATAGTAGGAATTTCTATCTTTGCTCTCATCATATCTATTGCTAAGTTCATTTACTCATTGACTTAAATACTTTTTGAGCAACTCTTTGCCCAAGACCGTTTTAATTTCTGAGTTTAAAAAGGTGAAGAAAAGGACCTTGGCTGCCAAAGAGGTTATCAGCTAATTTAGAAGATATTTCTGTAGTTCCTCGATCACTCTGATCCCATAGTGGTCTTACTTGTTACCCAAAAAGTGCCTCCAATCTTGGAAGGAACCCAGGATGTGCACCGGGGTCACTCGGGAGCCTCCACTGGAAAGAGAGGTGGTCTTTAGAGGCAAAACGAGCTTCTTTGGTCTGGAAGACATTGGAGTATTTTTGATGAAAAACGAAATAACAAGTTATAGATACATAAAATAATGCTGTTTTTCTACAAAGTGTTTCATGTTGTGCAGCCGAATAAGGGACTCCCCTCTGAGAGGCTGAGACTAGCTCTGATCTCTAAGTGGCTACCTTAGTTGGGCCATTGTCACTGCATGAGAAGATGCCATCTGCCCAAACTCACCTTGGAGGATTTCCTCACTGACTGGGGACTTGCAAGTGCGGTGAATTCTTTAATTGGAAAACACCGCTGCCCCATTTTGTCTATTTCCTACTCATTTATATGAGGCACAAGCAGCATCTTTGTCTTTGTGATGTTTTATTCCTGTTGTTTGTTCCACACCTGGTCGTAATCCTCTTTGTAACATTTGAACCCGTAAGTGGTTGCTATGGAAATGATTAGAATGTCACACACAAAGGATTATTACCTTTGGTTGGGTACCATCCAGACTCTATAAACTCTGAAAGACACTTTCTCAAACATTCTGAGAGACGCGAAGTCAAACATTCCAAAGAGTAACTAGGGAGAAAATACATTTCTGGAAGCATAGATGTGTTGATAAAAGTAAACTACTCCAGTCCAGCATCATTGGCCATCTCTGATCATTTTAAAGTGTGAAATATAGAGGTGGACTTTTTCTTAGTAACTCCTTTTCTCTCTTCACATTGTGTTCTACCCAGAGCTTTTGTTGTTTTGTGTTTTTTTTTTTTTTTAGGATCAGCTCACTCCTCCACTTACATATTGAGAATAGCTTTAGAAGCCACAATCTCTTCTAAACCTGTATTTTCCCTCTCTTTGAGTTTAAAAAAGATCAGTGTTATTTTACATCCTAAATCATTCAAATGCATATAATTTCAGTGCCTGGAAATGTTAGGTGTAATTATTCGCATTTGCAAGAAACATGAAGAAATCTTTTGGTCATAAATTAGCAGTAATTGTACATGCAATTTAGTACTTATTTATATTAGTGCATTTCCAAAGTGTTTAAAGAGTACTTTTCAAAGCAATTCCCTGTGATATTTACTTGTTCTCAATTAAGGAAAAGTTGGCACAGAGAATATATCGATCCTATGCCATACCGACCATCCTAGCCATTGAAACCACCGCGAATGGCACACGTACCTCATACCATCCGTCCAAGCACGTCAATCCCCAAAAGAAAGACACCGCCTTTCTTTTATACTTTAAAATATGCACTTATATCTGTGCCTATTCTGCTTGTGAAAAATGATTCCGTTATTTTTTTTCAGTGAGCATTTATGAGTACTCACTTTGAATTGGGCCCTTTCTTGTCTGACACTTAATTGGCCAATACAGCCATTAATTTTCTTTCCCCCTTATGCTCCAACTATGGAATCAAGCTATGTAAGCCAAAGAGGCCCTGTGTGAGAGGAGCGTTCTTTTCCTGCCTAAATCCACCCTCTACCTAAATTGGAAGCCAACTACCAGCCTTTCCCGGTATGTGGGGCTCACGTATGGGTCTCAGAACACCTCACTCACAGCCAGACTTCCAGGACCTAACCAGAGCACCAAGGCGCAGGAAAGCCCGCTTCGAGACATGAATATTAGTTTATTCCTGTGGGAAAAGCTTCTTCCATAAAAGACATGTGGAATGTGCTTGCTGTCAAATCCATCAGAAGTATGCCCTGTAAAGCTAGAGGGGAAAAACTGAAGAGATATTTGCAAAGAGGCCTGTTTTACGGACATGGCCTACTTGTGATTTTTTTTTTTTTCCTATCATCACTCAGGAAGCGAGCAGAAAAGTTCCAGAACTAGGGTTCAAACTCGTGTGCAAAATACACTCTGTTGGTCAAAGCCATTGCTTCATCACCTTGATTTCTTGCTAAATTATTGTCCTTGCTTTACTCATATCTCTTCTTAGAGTTTCCGAGGCACTTTTCTAGCCCATGTGAATTTGTTCAATCTCTTCTCCTCAATCCATGTAAATATTTTCACATGTTCATCCAAACTTTTTCCTTCGTCTGCACCCCTACGGAGCTGTCTTTGAAGCAGAGAACTTGGCAGATCCTTCTCGGCAGAGCAGCGTGCTTCCTCCTGTGGGGGGCGGGGAGGTGAGTGTGTGAGTGTGGTGAGTGTGTGTGTGTGTGTGTGTGTGTGTGTGTGTGTGTTTAACCTCCTAACTGGCCTGCTTCCCAATAGTTCCTATGATTTTAAACCGGTTCCATTTCCCTCCAGTGGGTAAAGCTATCCACACAAAGGCCGCCTAGCTGGGTTCTGCCTCACTGTTGATGGATTTTTTCCTGCTGGCCTCTGTCTAACGGAGGAAGAGCCCTGTGAAAGGACTATGGAGCTACCCGGTCATCAGTACTCCCTGCCTTTGACCTTGACATAGGTATCTTTGGGTAAGTCACATAACCCTCGCAAATTCCCCAGTCCTTCTGCACTTGAACAGGGACGAAAATCTGCTCTTCCCGTCTGTTTTGTGCGAAAGGAAAGAAAAGCGTTTTCTAATGTTGCCTGCGTCACGTTGATGTTATTTCCTGGCTGTCATCGGGATTAGATGGCATAGAGATGGAAGTGACATTCTCAAAGACAGTGTCCCTATTTTGCATTTGCGCCTGATTATTAATTCCCCAAACTGCTTAGCTTCTGCCTGTGCCATTTCTCATTTTAATTAGATGGCCAGGCCGGGGCACGAATCCTGTGTCACCCGGATCTTAACCATTCATCTCAGGCAGATCCTCCGCCTTGCCTTTCGCCGCTTTCTCTCCCTGTCTCACTTTCCCGTCTTGCAGCAGGATGGGTTATTATGAAAACCGAGTGGTCTGCGTTCTTGGGGGGCGACGGGGAAATCTGCAGAAAACCGGGGTTGCAGACAATACGGTCAATATTGACAGAGACTTTAAAAATCAGATATTTAAGATTCAATTAAGCATGTATTTGGCAAAAAAGTGCTATAATCATTCCGTTTGCATGTGGAGAATATAAAATTTGACTAGTGCTGGCAGCCTCTTAGAAAGATACTGCATCAAAAACCTCAGCCAAAAAAGACACTTAGATTTGGGATTGTGTAACCATCTGATACAGAGTTTTAATTCAAAACTATTAGAAGTTTCAGCAGATTATTTTAACTTTAACTTCTAAATGCGGCCAGACTCCAAAAGTAAGTTCCAATATATGTTGTAAGAGAATTCTCATTATCCTTCTGATGTTTCTCTGCTTAAAACTGAACAAAAAGCAACAATCGCCATGAAGCAATTATTTGATTTTCTTTAAAGCCATTACTAAATCTCTTAGATCTCAGAATTGGAGGTTTAGATGCCATTGATTTTAGAGTTGCTATTCTTAAAAAATAAATAAATAAAATAATAAAATAAAATAATTATTAAAGTATTACAGTCATAAATAGACTATCTCACACACTTTAAAAATAGATAACTGTCATAGCATGTCTGTATCACGTTCCTCACGGTTTTACAAGGATGGCCTTTGCTGAGTGGCATCGCCGTGTGTGAGAAGAAGCAGGGGAGGAGTAAATGGTCATGTGCATCTCTAAGCGAGAGCTGGGCAGCATCCGAGCGCGACCCCTCTGTGTGCTGTGGCCACCACGGAGGAAGTGCTTAGTAACGATGCAAGTTCACCAAACAGTTATCAAGATGTCTTTCAGGGACAGAATTCTTTGGGAGCTTTGAAAAAAATACTGACATGGTTCCTAGGGCCGCCCAACTCGGAAAAGCTCTATCTTTGGGAGCTGTCGGCTGGTGGTCCTACAAACAGGTCATTCTGAGTTATTCCTACAGTACCGTGGGGGTGACAGAAGCTTAAGGTCCTGTCTGTTTCTAATAGCATTGCCCAAGTGTCTCCCATGTACTGAGGAAAACACTGTAAATAAAACAGGGAGTGTGGCCCTTGCAGTTTTCAGTCAAGTGATGGAGACAAAGAGTAAACAAGGAAGCCAATAAATAAACGTATTTGGGGATTGTGGTAAGCAAAGGAAATGGAAGTGGCACATTCATAGAGAAGGGACAGTGTTGTAGAAGGTGGCACACTCTTGGACCTGGAGTATGAGAAGGGGTGGCAACAGTGCAGAAGGAGATTCAGAGCAGGAAAGGCCAGCCCGGGTGGATGACCCGAGAGGAGACACGTTGAGACCGCCACAGAGCTTAGCAAGGGGCCAGTGTACGATCAGGTGGTGCCTTGTGAGCCACCATGAGGAGTCTGAGTTTGCATTTTATTAAAAACACCAAGTGCAAAGGTCAGTGTCGTGCAGTCTTCAGAAGGGGAGAGGCATGACCCCGACTGTGTTAAAATAAAAAATAAAAACAAATGAAAGGAGAGAAGAAAAGAAAACTCTCTGGAAGAGGTCGGCAGTGGAGGTGGGAAGGCCAGAAGGAAGGACTCGCCAGGGAACCGATGGTGGCGCGGGCCAGGGTGGTGGCTGAGAGACGAGAGAAGTGGGTGGATTGGGAGTGTTTTCATAAAGGAAATAACAAGACTTGCTGAGCGGGGCGAGGGAGAGGAGTGTCAGGGACATTCCCAGCTCTCTGCTTTGACAAAATGTGTGAATCGTGGCCCATTTGCTGAGATGGGGAGGAGGGTCGGAAGGAGAGAGACGGGTGACTTTTTGTTCGTCTTATGGGAAATTCGTGGCAGTTATTATGAGTTCAGCATGTGGGCATGTTACGTGTGAAATGCCTGTAAGATGATAAGTAAAATGTCAAATAGACACTCGGATATTCAGTTTACAGATGGTTATTTAATGTCTGCTGTGTGTCCTCCACTATTTTATATGATGGAAGATGAGTGATTCTGGATCTAGAAGTTAAGGTTTGATAATAAAACAAAAAATAAAAGTCTATTTAGAGACGCTGTCAGTACAGCTTCATTACAGAAAGCACATCCCCTTCTGCTGCCCCTCTGGTAGGCCCTGACATGAGACCGGCTGAGCTCTACCCAGGAGTCCTAAAGAAGGCACTCAGTTACAGCGTTCTATTCTGTCCATCAAATTGTGGATTAAATGGCACCTGAGTGACAGGATCAGTCAGCCATGTTTACTGATGCTCAGTGTGCAAAGAATATTATCATTTATTTACAGTAGCAAAATATCGATGCAGTCCAAATGTCTAACACAGAAGGAAAGTTAAATAGGGTATCTCCGTGTAAAGGAATGTTAAGTGTCCATAAATAATAGCTTTGAGAAGCATTTAATAACAACGGATAAAATATTTAATGGCATGAGATAATATTTTAAACGTGTAAGACATGTTACAATCTCAGTCTTCTTTAAAGACTAAAAGTAATATATACGTAGAAAAAAGACAAAGGAAATGAGTAAAAATGTCAATTATACTTATTAATAGATGGTAAGACTTAAAATGATATCCATATTTTCTCTATAATTTTTTCTTTTCAAAATGTTTTATAATGAACATACTTTATAAATTGAAGGTGGTGGTTATTATTGAGAGAAAGGAGGACCATAATGGGAACTTTGGGGAAATAGGAGGAGCAAGTAAATACGACCCCTACTTTAAGTTAAATGGATAGGATAAATCTACAAAAATGGCCCATTACTTGCTCTTAAGTTGCTGAAACGGTGACGACTTCTATTGTTTATAGCCAGCCTATCATAGGGAGGGGACTCATAGGGAAAGCATATAAAAGATTGGAGATTCACCACAAGGGAAGGAAGATAAGACAAATGTGAAATTGTTATTATTGACTTAACATTTATTGTGCGCTTACTATGTGTCAGGCACTCTTTTAAGCATGTCACGTTGAAGAAAGACAATTGGAGATTGTTAAATACACACTGAATTTAAATTAAATACCATCTTTTTCCCCTCCAATTGCTCTGATATAAAACAAGAAATTGGAAAGGTTTAATTACTAAATCAAAAAAAATACATATTTGCAATATGTGTGTATGTGTATTCCATAACTTAAGCAAGATAAAGTTAAAATTTAATTAAAACTTTTGACTCTAATTCTAGTCCTAGTAATAAAGTGAAAGAATATAGTGGTTGTCACCTGTCTGTCTGTTGATTCATCATTAATTAAAGCCCCACTGATGAAGGCGTCCTTGAAACTGAAGTGGTCAGAGAAACCTTCGATTAGTGACATGGGTGCAGATAGCGAGGACCCCAGAGTCGCTAAATCCATCCCATTCTTATTCCATTCTAGATTCTAGCATGTATAAAATCCTAATTTATTTCTTAATGCAGATGAAAGACCTACAAACATAATAAACATCAAAATAATTGTGAAGATTTCAAAGATGTTTCAGAGATGTCTAGAAATCCCTGAATATTCCATGTGCTCTTCGTAGAATCCAGCAGGCTTATGATCCCATTATGCTGATAATATTCCTTCTCTAAGAAATATTGGTGTATTGAGCTTGCAGGAAATTTTTCTGTAATCTCATAATCCCGATTTGGGGATTCATTTATAAATCAGATTTTCTGATAGCATCTCCTCCTATCTTTTTTTTAAAAAAATAAGTATACCTACCTTACGAACAATTGTACCAGATGAAGAGACTGTCCTCTGTTTTCTACGAGACACTTGCTTTAAAGCAAGGTCAGCTGACTATAGTCTTGAGATGAAGGAGTAAACATTCTAAAAAGTGAAAGAACAAAATTCCAATTCAGATATAAATCCATGCCTAAGACACACTCAAGTTTGCATCAGAGAAGAAGAAGAATAATACAACTCCTCAAGACGCAAAAGAGACCACCACAGCTGTTATTGTGTCAGCTATCTGGGGATTCCGTCCAACTGTGCCTTTTGCCTTTTCCTTCTGTAGTTCCTTTAAATAGAGCTTCATGCTGTGAGGCAAAGTATAGCAGTCAGTCTCAGTATTGATCAAATTGCCAATCTTTTTAGGGCTGTAAATTTCACGACTAAGCTTTATTAATTGTTACCTCCTGCTCATAGAGCAATGAGGTGAAAATAGAGATAAATCAGTACAAATTTTGCACTGATTTTGGAACATAAGCTTAATGTTATACTTTAATGAGTTTAAATCAGGTATGTTGGTAAAATATATACTATTTCCAATTTGTGAGAGGAAATTTCAAAACAATTGAGTGAGTAATTAAATACTCAAGTATGGATAGTTTTCCATACTGATGTAGTCTTATGTTGCCAGGCTCCCCTGACCTCATTTTCTCTGATTAAAGTTTGAGATACATTCCCAAACCAAATGTCATTGCTAAGAAAGATGTGCTAGTAACAATAAATAATGGCTTGCTTAGGTCATCGAATTGACAGAAGTGAAAGTGTTACAGAGTCCACTGGTGCTCCAACTGAAAAGACTCAGATGTCTTGCTTTTTAGCATTTATAATACCAGGGCACATGCCAAGTCCAAATCGTGGTTCCATCTGACTTACTCTCCTCCTGGGAGAGACTCTGGACTGCAGTCCAGCCCATGGATACCGCTGGTTATCTGTCCATCACATCATTGACCATTGCTAATCTGTCCATCACATCATGCTCTAAGATGCCACTAGGAGCACGTGGACAGCTGGAGCTTTTAAATAAAGTTGGCTCTAGAAAGAGGGCTTGGCAAGAGTGAGCTGCTTCAGTGTGTCTTTACGTTTCAAAATATCTCTGGAAACCTAAAAGAATTTGGGCTAAATAATTTACTGATATCAGTCACAGAGGAGGAAAAAGGGCAGATAGTAAACATATTTCCACCATGATAGGCGTTAAAAATGAAATACCATGCCTTAGAATTATTCTAGTGGTAATCCCTGGTTCTGAAGAACATGAGTTCACATAGGCACAATCAGTATTACATGTTAACGCACGTTATGGTTGTCTACAAACATAACAATGTACCTAACGACAGTGCTTTTCACCAGTGTGACCAGGTAGTGAGTCGTGAAATCAATATTGCAACTTTTTCTTTTCTATTTTTAAATGAAAGATATTATAGAATTTATCATTATCAGAGTGCATCTCATTTTAAAAAGCAAGTATGACATAGTGAAATGTTTGTTTCAGTTTGTGTGTATTTGGTGGGTTGGTGTATTTTATTATAACATGAAATAAAACTTAAAGCCTGAGTCATAGGAAGTTTATGTCCTTTTGACAATAAAGGGTCAGACTTTATAAATTCCTCTCTAACACTGAATTCTAATGTCCAAAGCTCCGTGTCTGTGCACACATGCCGAGAGAACGTGGATGGGTCTTGAGTGTGTGTGGGCTTTTACTGTCCATTTGTGTGTGTGTGTGTGTGTGTATATGTGTGTGATTCCACATTAGAAAGAGAGATTCACAAAACAATAAATATTTGACCACAGAATTTCACCATCATTTCCAGTCCTATCCACTTAGAAGTAAGAGAGCATACTCTTCTCTTGCTCAATGGAATATTAGGGTAATTTGCTAACTACCAGTGCTTTATGAAAAGTAAACCCACTCCCAAAAAGGAAAGGTTTGATACAGCCCCATTCATTTATTTTTGCTTTTAGTTACCTTACCTTTAGGGTCAAATTCATAAAATTACCTATAAGACAATGGTTCATAAGTTTAGTACCTGTTTTCTTCTATGTATTTTATTGTTTCGTGTTTTATATTTAAGTCTTCAATCTATTTAGAGTTAATTTTGTGTTTGGTGACAAATGCAGTCCAGTTTCATTCTTTCGCATGTGGCTTTCCAATTTCCCCAACACCATTTATTGCCGAGACATTCTTTTCTCCATTGTATGCTTTGGCTCCTTTGCCAAAAAGTATTTGCCCATATATATGTGGGTTTATTTCTGGGTTCTCAATTTTGCATCAAACTAAAAGCTTCATACCAAAGAAACCATCAGTGAAACAAAGAGGCAACCAATGAAATGGGGGAAGATAATTGCTAATAATATATCTGATAAGAGGCTAATATACAAAATACATCAATAACTCATGCAAACCAACAACAACAACAACAAATCCAATTAAAAAATGGGCAAAGGACCTGAACAGATACTTTCCCCAAGAAATCATACAAATGACCAACAGATATGTGAAAAGATGCTCAATTTCACTAGCTGTAAGGGAAATGCAAATAAGAACCACAATGATTTACCACTATTGTAGCTGTTATCAACAAGACAAGTAATGACAAGTGTTGGAGAGGTTGTGGGGACAAAGGAACCCTCGTGCACTGCTGGTGGCAATGTCAGTTGGTACAGCCACTGTGGAAAACAGTTTGGAGATTCCTCAAAAATATTAAGAATAGAATATGACCAAGCAATCCTTCTTCTGGATATCTGCCAAGAAAAATGAAAACATTTATTTGTAAAGCTATATGTACCTCGATATTCATTGCAGCACTATTCACAGTGGCCAAGATATGGAAACAACTGAAGTGTCCTTCAATAGAGAGTTGGCTAAAGAAGCTGTGGTACATATATACGACGGAATATTACTCAGCCATAAGAGAAGTTGAAATGCTGCCATTTCTGACAACATGGATGGATGGATGAATCATGTGAGAATATCACACTAAGTGAAATAAGTCAGATGGAAAAAGTCGAGAATCATATGATTTCACTCATACATGGAATAGAAAACTGAAAACAAGTGAACAACAAATAAACAAACCCTCATAGACACAGACATCAATATAGTGGTTAACAGAGGGAAAAGTGGGGTAGATAAGGGGTCAAATATCCGGTGACAGAAAGAGATCTGCCTTTGGGTGGTGAGCACTCAATGCAATATACAGATGATGTATTCTAGAGTTGTACACTTGAACCTACATAGTTTTATTAACAAATGTCACCCTAATAAATTTAGTTGAAATAAGAGATGTCAAGCATTGGAAAACAGAGCACTGTTAATTGATTGATTCTAGCTTTTATTCCTGGGCAACTAACCAAGAGCAGCATTTCTAGTTCTTATATCAAGAAATTCACAATCCTTTTGGAAGAACTCCTAGGATGAGTAGTTGACGTTAGAAACCGTAAAATGTTTTTAAGAGTCCCCTACCCTGGGAATGCAGTCCCGTGCGCCTGACGTCTCAGATTAAAACTAAAGTTACACAGTGGACTGTGCAGAGAACATCAGGTCTTCCCAAGGTAATACACCAAATTTCCGAGCAAAAATCATGGCATCTGGGACACAAGCCACATCGCTTAACTTGGATGCTTCATTTGTATTTTCAGTATATACTTACAGGTAAGGGTTTATTATGATCAGGATGTTCATCAGATCAAATGCATGGATGTGATTAAATTGCTGCTTGTCGAGACATGTTTTATAACTCTTACTAAAAGTAAATATAAACATTGTTCAGAGAATCATGATTTCTTTTAACATTTGACTTGAGAAGCACTTTAAATTAACCATGTATATGATAAAGCAGAAGCACTATTATTCACGTTTCTGAGATACTAGAGGAGAAAAGCAGACACCGAACCAGCTTCAGCTGATGCGCGCGAGTGAGCAGGATCGTGACCAAATGGTTTTGCAGTGAACGCTGCTATCTTAGAATTTGATGATACAAGGGTGCTGAGTCAAGAATCTGTTTTTATTGTTCACAGGGTTAAGTCCAGATTCTCTAGATCTTTTTCCTAGGTTTCAACAGTATTTTGCCAAACTTACTCTCCTGCTCGTTCTAGCCTAAGCCCTCTTTGCAGATCCAAACTCTTTTTGTTCTTTGAAGCCCCAAGAAGTCACTCAGCCACTCCCGAGCCTCTCCTGGTCACCAAAGCCGCGAATGATGATGCCCTCTTCAGTTCTTGAGAGACAAACTATCTGCTTCATCAGTTGACAATAAGAATATACTTTGTATATTGCGTTAGTTATTATTGCTTTTAACGCTTGGGTACTTTGTTTCCCTACGTAGAGGAATCGCTTCCTTTGAGCAGTGACTATCTTCACTGAGTTCAACTCAGTAACATTAAATTTATCCTAAGGTCGTGTCTAAAAAAGACTAATACTGGGATAAAAATTTAGAAATGAAGACAAAATAAGGAGTGATAAAATACAGGCTTATAATCTCAAAATGTCATAAACATCTTCACATTAGGATATATGAGGAATCAATGGGTGATTAGCAAGTAATTAATATAACTTTTTATCTTTTTTATGCCAGTTATTTGGAATTAGAGTGAGAACATGTGTTTCTATCATTCTCATTTTTTATCTTTTATTGTCTCTTCATAGTCTACTAATATTCCAATTATTTAGGATGGCTCTAGTTATAAGTAGTAGAAAACAGCTCAAATTGGTGCCAACAGTGAGGACATTTATTATGGCTTAAGACACTGGAAATCCAGAGGTAGGACAGGTTTCAATTTTCTTTAATCTACTAGCTCTGCTCCATTTTCCTGCAGTTAGTTTGGCTCTGCCCTTGTGTGCCTGCTGGCCTCCTCCTCAGATCACTCTTGAGATGGCAGCAATAGTCCCATGGCCAATGTTTGTCAAACACATATTGTCCGAAAGGAAAAAAGAAAGCAACATCTTTGTAACTTTTCCCAGAACAGTAGGAAAGAACTTTCTAAGATGATCCTGCATGTGATGTTCACGTGCCATTGTATCAAGTTTCATCACATGACCTCTTTTATGAATTTAACCACACCAATCATGCCCGCTCTGGGAGCTGTGGGTGGGCTGAGATTCACCTGACACACCTGAGCTGAGTGGAAAATAAGATCTTTTAACAAGCTGGGGTTCTCTTGGGAAGAAGAAATGAGAGAAAAGATGTTAGATAGGCAACCAACAGTAACCCATACTCCAGCTTTTCAAAAAATCTTTTTTTTCCCAAGTAGGACCAAAGCATACCATTTTGGTGAACATTTCTCTCTGTTGTTTGGTATTAATATGTATGGGCTTTGTTAGATATTAATGCTCCCTGGGCAAAGAGTCTATGTTTCCCACAGTAATTGCATAAGTATAGCATTGGGAGGAAGTCATAACTAGTTATTTTAGAGTAATCCATCTCATGTAACCTCAGGAATAATTGTTTCTCTTCATTCTGCTTACCTGAAATAGTGCCAAGAACATGGTGATTCGGCAAAAGTACTGATACTGTTTTTTTTCCATTTCTGTGTATTTTCTTTTGGAAAAAGCTTACACTTCCCAGATCATTTAATAGTTTGATGCAGTAGATCTTGCAAAGGTGCTCAGTCTATATTTAAAAGTGTTTAAGAAAATTTCGCTCACTGATTACTAAATGAAAGTCCTCTCACTATTGCCATGATCGTCTTTGATAGTAAAGATGTTTCATTTTCATATTGTCATTTATAAGGGATACAATATGAAAATACCTATGCTTATAAGCACTAGTTGATAATATCTAATAGTCACATTGTTAGATACTTGAGGTAGATTCATTATATTTGGAGTAGAGGGGTTTTTCCTCCTGAAAATAAAAGTACTCTCACAGTTTTCAATTAGATATTTTCACTTCTTCTTAAGTAATGTTATATTACATCTTGATTTATAAAGTCTATATACTATATTACATAGGTTTATTTTATATTTGTTTAGTAATTTTTCACTGAACATCAGAGGTACCTCAAAGGAAGTAAATTCCTATTGAATGTCTCTCTGAGATTGACTTTTAATGGCGCAGTTATATTGATTCAATTAAGTTAATAAGATATTTTTATTGATTTTTTTATTTTTTCTTTTCTTGAATTACCACTTTATTAAAATTTAATTATGATTACTAATTTTCTCAAATCATTGTCCTAGGACACTCTAAATACCAAAACTGTATAAATCAGATTGACTTTTAAAGAATTATTTTTGCTAATCACTAGGCAAAAGGCCAATATCCAAAATTAAAAAAAAACTTTTATGAATTCATAGCAATGACAACAACAAATACACAGACATACATGTATATACACATGTATGCATATATGTACGTATGTGTGTACATATGTATATATGCATACGAAAGGCCATAGAACCAAATAAGCAAATGATATGGAAAAGTATATGGAAAAATATTCAATAGCCTAATGATAAAAATACCAATAAAATCAATCATGAACTATTTTCTAAAAATACAAGAATAAGCTACTGGTATTTATATATATACATGCTCACATATACACATATGTGTATATATACATATGTATGTGTGTGTGTATGTACACACATATATATTTTATATATCTGTAGTTTGAAGAGACCAAATATATATATACCTGTGATAGAAAACAATAATACATTATGGCAAATCAAACATGCTTTTTCTAGCATTAAATGAAAGCACTGTAGGGAGAAATAGAAGGTACAATTCTTGTCCTTGTTATCCTGCCATTGAATCTGTTACAGACAATTTCATTTTATATAGTTCAAAATGTGTAAAGAATTCTTCAGTAATGAGAGAGCAAAGCTTGTAAGCCAGGCCCACTGTATACCCAAATTATTAGAGCACAAGAACTCCCTCTCCATTTATCGATGGGTTCAGATGCCTACACTCTGCCTATAGGTACCACAAATAAAGTGTTATTAGTGGTGGAATGATATTGACAGAGCTATCAGCTATCTGTGGATTTTCACGGTGAACTGTGGCATCCTGAAATAAGTCGAAGCAGAAATAGTATCTCTGTGTCAAAAGATTTCAAATTCGTTTCAGTGACAGGTGAAACGCAGGACTAGATGTGAGTGGCCAAAGAATGCTTTGAGAGGGCAGAATGACAACTGGAGGGCTGACGACAACTGTAGAAGGGAAAATAAGAGAAGGTGGGGAAAACCCCACCAGGTATTTGGTGATTAACTTCACCTCCCCTTCGGCTCCTTATCTGCTTCTCATCAGGTTCACCTCTTTCCCTGACTCTCTTCCAAACTCTAGAAGGAATTATGAGCACCTCAAAAGTTTGGCGACACTTAGTGAGAAACCCCGGGAGGTCAGTGATAAGAGCCAGTGAAGTGACGTCTTCCTGCTTGAAACAAAGACGTTATTCATCACCGTTTAAGTAGACACACAGAGCTGCGAGACAGAACTTCAGCCACGGGTGGCATCAGTGTCCCATATGGAGCCAGCCCTTGTCCCAGTGTCTGCATGGAGCTGGAATCTCAAGGCTAGAGCGTGAGACCCTTTGCTAGAACTTCAGAGAAAATTAATGCATTAAATCAGTTGGTTAATTACCCATATCATTGACCTTGATGCCTTAAGGGGAAAAAATAGTTCAGACATTGCATGGCTGTAAACAAGAAATTATCATGTGGCATCCACTGCATAATTTACAGACTAGAGTGCATTTAAATAATGTGGAATGAAATAAGCCGCTCAGTCCAAAATAAGTGTCTGTTCCTTCTCTTCTTTTATTACATACATTTCTTGTTCTTCTGACATATGCCTCACTCAGTTTCCCTAAGATCAATACAATGTGTCTTCTAAATTCATTTGTCTTTTGATTAATGCTGCCTTTGTTGAACAGAGCTACCCAAAGCCATCTCCTAAGTGTCAGGCAGTCCTCTGAATGTTTATAACATTGCCAAGAGCCGAAGTTCTCCTGAGTTGGCACAGATCTTTGCATCAGAGTGATAAGAGATATCTAATCTTTGTTTGCTTCATAGCACGGTTCTTGCCATCCATTCTCTGAGCCTGAGAATAACATACAAAATCATCATTAAAGAGAAATCCCAATAGCATAACGCTCCACGAAACCAAGATGGAACCAAAACATAGAGGGAAGGGTGTCAGGCCTAGTACACCCAGCCTACAGATATCGGTGGCATTAACAGGACTCCGTGACCTCGCTCAGCTGACAGCCGTGGCTCACCCTGGGTCTCATCCCCAGCTGGAGAATCACCATGTCATAGAAGGTTCTTCCAGGAGATTTAGAAGCCTAAATATTTATATTAAATATCAATATCAGATGCGATTTTTCTCCTAGATATATATGCCTGTTGGAAAGCCATACAGAGCAGACAAACTATGTTCTTGAAAAGACAGTGCTGTTTATAATAGAAATAGTAGCTAAAAATAGCCAGGTGTTCATAACCCTTACCATTGTTCTCCTGACTCCGTCCCTTTGTGCCTTGGCACATCCGGACTTCCCATATACCCTGCCCTGACCTCCTCCTCATGTCTAAGAATGCGGGACTCGGGGCCGTCTGCGCTTGCCCTTTGAGTCTCCACGTGACCCAGGCTGATGCTTTGATGAGGAAGAGAGTCTGCTACTGGGACTTGGTTTGGTGTCTGATTGTGTAAGAAGAGTCAGCCATTTTATTGGTTTATTTATTGCATTCAATCATTTGTTGACTATTATCCGTTTGTACAATCAATGGCAGGACCTTGTATGAGTCCTCCTTAACTTACGAGATGCAAAGAATTGAGACAGATAAAACTTACAGCCTGGTATGAGGGACGGGCATTAAGTGTAATTACATACGCAGTGAATTAACGATGCCTGTGATTGGAGCTGTAATGGAGAAGCATGGAGTGCTGTGAGTGCACATTCATCTAATCACGGAGCTTGGGCAGATTTCCCAAGGGAAATGGCATATAGGCTGAGTCCTGAAGGCTGTATAGAACTCGTCCAGGCAAAGAGAGTAATAAACCAAGGGTGTTTTCAGCAGATAGAACAGTGTTGAGAAGAGAAAGATCGCGGTGTGTAGGAGGAACTGAAAAACACTCCCGATGATGCAGATAGAGTGAGAAAGATGGACAGGATCAGGGTACTGATGATGGCAAAGGTCACACCATGCAGGGCTTCCTAGGGCTTGTTAAGGAGTTTGGATTTATCTTAAGAGCAATGGAAGTCGCAGAAGAATTTTAAACCGAGTGGCAACACGACATAATGAGCATTTTAAAAGATCGCCCAGTACTTTATGGAGTATAGCCTTGGATGGTGGGAGTTAAAAGCCTGTAGATCAGTTCTGTCGAAAGTCTTATATTAGGATGGCTTGAATTAACAATAGAAATTGGAAGAAGTAGACAGCTGCAATACATACCTAAGCATTGAAATCGGCCAAAACTGATGATTTGGGGAAAGGGAGTATAATGTAAGTGTCGAATAAGTGGTAGTGTCATTTTACAGTTTTGAAGAATAGTTTAGGAGGAATAAATCTGAAGAAAAAGATTATATGTTGATTATTTTACAGGTTGAATTTGAGAGACCTATGTAAAATCAAAGTAGATGGGGGACATAGACCATGAGGAGTATATGTTTCTGAAAAGTCATGGTTAATTTTATACATCAGCTTGCTTGGGCCCTTGGGTGCCTAGATATTTGGTCCAATGTTATTCTGGGTGCATCCGTGAGAATGTTTTTGGGTGAGGTTAATATTTGAATTGGTAGACCGAATAAAGCAGATTGCCTCCCCGCCATGTGAATGGGCTTCTTCTAATCAATTGAAAGTCAGACTAGAACAAAAAGGCTGACCCTTCCATGAGAATGAGGGACCATCTCCCGTCTGAATGGCCCAGTGAGGACATCTGTCTTTTCCTGCCTTTGGACTGGACCTGAAACATCAGATCTTTTCAAGTTCTAGAATCTTTAATGCTGGCTTTCCTGGGTCTCCAGCTTTTCAGCTGTAGATCATGGGACTCAGACTCCATAATTGCATGAGCTAATTTCATACACACACACACACACACGCACACACACACACATATACATTTTACACATATATATTTTCGTGTGTGTGTGTGTGTATACATACATACATACATACAAACATACATACACACACACATATTTAAACCTGAAAACTCTGAGCACATAGTGAATGGGGCAGTGGAAATGATGAGATAGCCTAATATTTGGAGAGAGGGAAGAGATCCTAAAACTGAGCTCTGAGGCCTTTCGGGTAGAGAAGAGTGATTCGACAAAAGAGAGAGCGAGAGAAGGAGTGAGTGGAGAGGTGGGAGGCCAAGTGGGAGACTGGGCCGTCCAGCCGCATGGGCAGAGCATGCCGCGAGAGAGGGACGAGTGCATCTGAGGAGGTGACCAGACGGTGTTCACCCCGCTGAGTGACAGAAAAGTCAGAGCTCGTAGCGGTGTCTCGTTATGAGTTGCGCTTCCCCAAGTCACATGGGAGGAGTCTGAGGCAGGACTTGGGCACGAGGAAATGGGGACATTGAGGAGGAAGTTTACCTGCGAAATTGGTGTAAAAAAAAAGAATATATTGTAGCTATGCGGACCCTTGGCATCCTGGGAGAGGAATCACCTGTGATATATTTTTACGTGTCAGTAGAGTTCAAACCAGTACTCGGGAACTGAGACAACATTCCAGAATGCTCTAGCTTTAGGGGAGGTTCTCGGGTCTCCGGAATACTGGATTCGTACCCAGTATCTCTGCCAGTGGGCGTTTATATAAGGATAACCATTTACCCTCTCAAACAACTCCAGAAGGTAAAAGCAAAGACAAATTTTGGAAAAAGAAAATGATTTTAGAGCTGTGATTTCTAGTTAGTCCTAGACGTTTATGTTAGAAGTTAGAACTCATGTTAGAAGTCCTAGATTTTAATCCAAGATTTTCCACACACATCTTAGCTTCTCTGAGCTTCGGTTTGCCTGTTCCAGGACAGCCTGGGTGAGGCTGGCCTGTGGCTGTGAAGGTGGGAACCCGTGGCATGGCGGACAGGAAGGCGCGCTGCTCCGTGGAAACTGCTGGCCGCATTTGCATTCCTGGGACACCTGCTTTCCTCCTGCTGCAGGAGTCACTGGAGGGCCTCCATCCGTTTGCCGAGGTGTTTTAACCTCGTATTTACTGTACTCAGAAGCAACCGTGTCCTCTGCGGTGAGCCTCGCGACATTGGAGGATATTTATTTGATAATGGACCTGGAAATTGAGGTCCCAAAGAGTCCAAGAGTCTGTAATCATGAGATGGGGGCCCCACTCACGCAGCCCGGTCAGGCTGCCTAGGTCGGCAGAACCCTCTCCGAATATCTTAGTACCGAAGAGTCCTTACTTAGGGAGCTGTGTGCCCGCTGTAAGTGCCCCGAATGTGAAAGAAGAGAAGGAGGAGGCGGAAAGGTAGATAATGGCAGGTAAAAATTAAACATATAACATAGAGAGATTCCCCTCGCGTGTGGTTCTCACAGTTGTGTGGTTATTCAGACTGGAGCTGTTTTAAATAGAATGAGGCGTGAGCATGGCAACAGAGGGTCAATATATTTTCACCAGTGAAAATATAAAACCCAGCTGGAAGGAGGCTGTCGGGATATAGGGAAGGAGGACGATTAAAAATACAAAACAGGAGGAGACTGTCTCCCCTAATACTTATTTGTGACAGGGATGCCAGTCCATCATATCACCTGAACCATGGAGAATTGTGCCATTGTATTAATTACTCTCTTTAGTGACTCTCTGAGCTGCGGACTATTTAAATTCCAGGATGAGAAGGCGCTAATGGATATGGCATTGTAGGTGTAATGAATTAGTATTTCATGCTGTGCTGCTGTCTGAAAGAGTTTTAAATGGTAACCCACAGACGAGCAGCGCCCCATGCTTTTAGTGTTCATTCAGCCATTTGTTCCTGTTACTAACAACAACTCCGAGGTCACGTAAAAATTTAGAAAGGAAGAAAAGGGAAGTGCATGTCTCTGGAACACCTCGGGGGGCACTCGCAGGTTTTGCTGCGAGGCTATTTATGATACACGGTATCGCGCATATTGACAATAAGACCCCAATAGTTTATGTTTGAAAGGGAATCGTGTGTCCTTCGCAAATTCCAAATCAAAGCTGCTTGGAATGAGTTTTTTCTCAAGGTTACTTTCCATGAGACGTCCAGTTGGCAGGCTGGCACAGATCGCACACCGTGCCTTCACGTGTGGCCGTTTCTACCCGCCTTGCCCGGGGTCCCCCACAGCGGGAGTATCAGCAGACACGGGCACAGCGGAACCCTTCGGAGCCCCTGCACGCTGCTGAAAACCTGACCCAGCAGCAGGGGTGCCGTGCCCTGCACAGGTGGCTTCTGAGAAGTGGCAGGGCCAAGAGTTCCAGAACCAGGAAGGAGCCGGGAGATCAGTGTCTGGGGCGGGAAGGGCCGCGGGCTCACGTGTGAATGTCAGAAAAAGGCACTTAGAACACGCCCCCCCTCCACACGTCTCATCACCTGAAGCGCCGCTCATTCTAATGTCGTTTTAATCATGTTATAAGTCATCACGCCAGTTCTCCTGCAGAATTTCTTGAATCAGAAAGCACAGTGGGAAAGGACAGGCATTTCCCCGTGTTCCAGTCGTGTCTGTCCCACGCCCACTGCCTGCTGAACGTCTGCTTCTGGGTCTCCGGACAGACCGGACCTCTGCTTCAAGTCCGCATGCTTCTTCCTGTGCTCCCTTGGCCAGGGTCCCCAGAGAGCAAGGCCTGAGGCCAGAGCTTACGCGCAGTATTTCTTTAGGGAGTGCAATCCCAGGAGAGCAGGGTCCAGGGGAAACGGCCGTAGCCAGGGCTGCGATGAGACTGGACACAAGGCCAGGCCATCACTGCCCGGCCAGCCCCCTTTAACGTACACGTTACTACCTTATTAGGGAACGTGATGCGGGGGACACGGGATGAAGGAAAGGGGGGTGAGGCAGAGAAACAGCACGACTGGAGTGTGTGAGCGTGCCGCTGCCGGTATTCAGCATGATCGATCTCTCAGTCTCGCAGGAGTGTCTCCCGAGGGGCTGTATAAGGAGTTTCATCTTCAGATGATCCATCTGTGGGACGTAGCGGGTAAGAATTTATCCTCCAGCAACCATATCCAGTTGGTCAGAGATTTGCCCCTTGCAGCGGTTATGCTCAGTCTTCTGGGGTTGCACGTGAGTGGGCTCTCGGCCCACGAGGGGATCCTGGGTCCCTGGTGCTCGGGGCATCTCACCCCTCAGCCCCAGGGTCGGGGACAGGAGGCAGTGTGGAAGGAGCGTGACACAAAGTGCAGCCGGCCGAAGCTCCGTGGATTTGACCGGAGCTCAGACAGAGTTTGCTGAAGCAAACGCTGGGCAGAGACAAGCGGCCAGAAACCTTGGAGACCAATAAGGTCAAGAGAATCTGAAGAAGGCCTGATACCGACACTTTCAACCTCTGTCATTTTTCTTCTCCAGATTCTGCTTTTTCTTCCCTGATTTTTGTTTTCTACTAGAGTCTATATCCCTACAAATACCTGTCATCTACAACAATAATAGAGCATCCTCCCCTCCACCCTTCCTTTCACCCCCCCAACTCTATGCTCTTTTATCAACAAAATTATAAAGTAAGCAAAGGAGAGTTTTCTTCCTTCTCACTTCTTAATTTTTCTATATTCTCTTTATCTCTTGGGGATTGTCTCACCAGGATATGTTTAATATAACAGATATCTATTATTGGCTTATTACGAGCTTGGCGTTTATGCTTTGGAATAAGATTGCACATTTACAGCCTATCAGGAGATACACTGCAAAAGTAAGGTGCTTCTCCTGACCTAGAGGACTAACCGCAGTTTCCTGGAAAAGAGGACCCCTGAGCTTAGTCTTAAAGGATGAGTAGGGCTTGGTCCAGCAAAGCATGGTGGAAATGCATGTGAAGGAGAGAGAATCACCTGATCAAGGCACAGAGGCTAACACGGGGTCAGCAAGAAGTGCGGTCAGTTTCATGTAACTTTCACATAAAATGTGATGCAGTGGCTGGCTAGTGGGAAGTAGATGATGGGAGATTGCCCATATCATAATCCCTATTATGGTGTTTATTCAGATGCTCATTCAGCAAGCGATGTCAATCCACTGTAAAATTTTAAACAGAAAGGATAACCATCAGAATTACTTTCTTAGAGGCTTTACTCTGGCTGAAGAGTAGAGCATCAGTTTATAGCCCCGGGGCAGCTAATCCTAGTGTTACTGCAGTTGCCCAAGTAAAGGATGATGTCAGTCTGAACCAGAAATGCAGTGACAGTGAGTTAGAGAACAAGAATTAAGGTAGCGATACATTTAAGTGTTAACATCAGCAAAATGTCATAATCAATTGAATAGCGGGATTGAGATGAACAGAGGTGTGTTGGGTAACTTGAAGGTTTCTGACTTGGGATGTGGTCCAGTTGGCTGGGGTTGAGACCGTGAGAGACATGGGTTTGGCAGAGAAGGTGATGCACCCGCTTCTGGATTTGTTGGTCAACATGCTGTGGAACATCCAAGTGAGTGTCTAGAAGGAAGCCAGGCTGGACATACCTGTGATCCATCGGTACAGATTTGGGGGTTAAAAATGTAAGAAAATGTGAGATCACCCAAAATAATTATCACAAGGGAGGAGCTGAATTGGTCATGAATATATTTTTAACTGCATCCAAAATTTGTAAGGAGTGGCTGGGCAAAAGGTAACCCATAAAGAGAAAGAGCAGGAATACGGAGGGAGATGAGACGGGACCCAAGGGCGAGTTTTGAAGGTCAGAAGAGAGTAGAGACGCCAGCCGCGAACGAGAAGAAAGCGTCCCTGCATGGGGATAAAGAGGAGATAAGCAGAGGTGCGGGCCTAGACACAGACAAATCTGATATCAGAGCCGAGCAGGACGGCCCGTTTCTCGGTGAAGTAGGGCGTGAGGGTTGTGACAGACACGAGGTGTGAGGGGTGGGCTGACGAGAGCAGGGCAGCTATAGCCTGGTCTCTGATGGCGCAGGAGCAAACAGTGGCACGATAAGTCACACGCTCACAGACAGCCTTGAGGCCAAGCTGATGCTACGCACCACGATTGGAGTGTCTTCGCACAGTCTACTCAACAGTGAACGGGAGCTGGCGGGCAGGAAGGAATACAGCAAACTATGGGCCTGTTAGTGGGCCGAGGTCTGGTGCGAAGCAGGCACTAGTAGGATGAGGTCACAAAGTAGTCCAAGCAGCTCTATGCTCCAGAACAGTGGTCCCTAACCTTTGTGACACCAGGGTCCAGTGCTCCTGTGAGAATCTGATGCCTGAGGATCTGAGGCGGAGCTGAGGCGGTGATGCTGACACTAGGGAGCGGCTGCAGTTGCAGATGAAGCTTTGCTCGCTCACCTGCCACTCACCTCCTGCTGTGCGGCCCGGTTCCTCACAGGCCATAGATTGATTCCGGTCTTCAACACAGGGTTTGGGAACCTGTGCTTTAGGGTAGTGGGGGAGGAAGCTGAGGCCAGTAAGAAATCATGAACTAGAACTATGAGGCTGGAGAGAAGATATAATAAGAAAAAGGATGTGGGAGAGCTGGAGTAATAGACTGGTCAGAAAATCCTTAAGATCGTTCTTAACTGGATGAGACCCCACTGTAAGGCCACATACTCCCTCTGTACCCCAATCCCAGGCCCAGTTTGTGCCAGTCCCAATTCCGCTTTGCTTTTTCATCAGATTGTATTCATCCTCTATCTTAGGCTTTTGAAATGCAGCTAAAAGAATTAGGCTAATCTGTTGAACTAATTCATGATAAGAAAGATATCAATGGTCGATGAATGCTTGATATGTTATCCATCCTAGAAAATAGACTCCTGATGCTAATGACTTAAAACAGCAGCTCCTCACCGGGGAAGTGGCCGAGCCCCCCGTGGTGCCATTTCCATAGCACACCTCCCTGGGCTCCATCCCAAGGAATCCAGATCCAGTTGCTCTGGGACGAGAACCGAGCATATGAGTTTTCACAAGGGCCTCCATTAAAACGGCAGGTCTGCGGGAAAGCGACTGGGCAGTAGCTGCGCCTTCTGCCAGCTCTTCACATCAGTGACCTCTTTTACTCATAACCGGCCTGGATGGTCACTGCCCTTGTCTCTCTGCGAAGCTTCTCTGTGCGTCGTAACTCCAGTCGTGTATCCTCCCCTGACCCGGCTCACAGTGACCTAGGTGGCTCTGTGTCCTTGTCCTCCGGACACACGGAGGCATGTGACCTACGCATAGTCAGGGACTTTTTATTTTATTTGAGACTCAGAAATAGATTTGGATGCCATTAAGGATAGCGGTGTTGCAAACCTGGTGTGAATCTCAGGCCACTGATGGCCGTCCTCCCAGATGTTAGCGGGAGTCCGTCTGCAGAACGAAGCCAAGCAGAGGTAAGCACAAAATGATATTTGAGTCCTTAATCCTGGCCCCGGTTCTGGCTCCGAAAGCTCTTCCTTTAATCCCGCATGCTGTCACACTATTCTTCGTAGTTACGGGAGCCAGAAATATCGATTTCAGCCACTTGCAGCTGGAAAAGCCGCGATTCGTACGCCTGTGTGAGGCAAATCCTTCCTGAGCACATCGACCTGCCATTCTTTTCTCTGAGTTCATTCATCTGCATGGCCACAAAAGCCTTTCACAATTGCAGGTCTTACCGGAGCAGCGAGAGTAGTCCCCCGTCAACGTGACCGACCAACAGGAAGGGAAATAGGAAAAGGGCCAGAGTGTAGGATGTGTTTTATGAGACGTATCATTACATGCAAGACCAAAAACAACTGGAACTAGCATAAGAGTTTCCTGAGGACCTGTTTTTGATGAATAAATAGGAAGGTGGTGTGGCTTAGCAGTGAGGCTGGAAATTTGCCTTCTAATCTCTTTTGCTCTGATCCAGACACATGATTGTGGGTAAATCTTTTGAGCTGTCTGAGTCCAGTTTCAGCTGTAAAATGTAAATCGTGTGATCCTGGATTTTATTTTAAATCAGTTTAAATTATGAAATATAAATTATGTAAATGCAAACATTACGTCATTTTTTAAGAGTTTGAAGTTGCGTAACATTAGTTTGGTCTCAACGCAAATGCTATCCTTTATCTTTTATATTTTAGTAATTTGCTAAGCAAACCTTTGTGATAATCGCACCGTACAAGTCAGCCATGTCTCAATCTGAATGTTCACAAATTAGGGTCTGAATCCGTGAGCTTGGGATGTACCCGGGTGAACAGGTGGGATTCGAACCATCACAGAGGGACCTGTGAGAAATCTCTCCCAACGGCCAAAAGCTATAAACTCACCATTGCTTCTTGTTCTTCCTTAAGGCAGAGCTGTGGGGTGCCTCCTCTATAGCTTAAACGTAGGTCTGGATTTCCCCCCTTAAATTGTCCCCATGAGACAATTAAATACAGATCCTTCATTTCCCAGGAAGTCTCCCATATGGGCAAAAGATGTGAAAGATCAAGGCAACATATGTGAAGATGTGTCAAATAAAAAGAAAATTCACTTATTTGAACATCTTTTAAAAATCAAGATAAAAAAGAGAGTAGCCAGGGAGTCATGAAAAGTGAGCTCTAGGCCAAAGAAATGTTGCTTTTAATTTCTATACAGTGGAATAAAATTACTCACATGAATACCATTTCATTAAAAGGGATACGTTTAAAAATTTATATTATCAAATTTGAATAGGAGAGACAGCATAAGGTGCTTTAAATTGAATTGGCACGTGCCCATTGAACATTTATTCAGTCAACAGGACCTACCACTTGCTATAAAAATATATAGGACCTCTACACACACAAATATGGTGTGGATTTCAAAGAATGATGAAAAAAGAAAAGAAAAATGCCCCCCATCCCATACACACCTTTAATTTTTACTCTCCTTTTAAGACTATCTTTGACTAAGTGGCTCATCGTGTCCCATATGCCTGTGTCCTTCTAAGGAGCCCATCAGGCAGGCTCTTGGACAGACTTGGGTAGTACATACACACATAAAGGTGTAAAAATTGAAAGTGAGAAATTCTCCTACAACTTTTCAATCTGAAATACGTCAACCGAAAGCCTTTTTTGCTTCATTTCATAGTTCAAACTCCAGCATTATTTTCACCGGCTGATGTAATTATGACACTGAAAATTCCTGTAGGCATTTGTACGTATATGGGCTTATTCCTTTGATTTAAAGCTTAGCCTGTCACATCAGTAAAAATAAGCCATTGGGACAATTCAAGGCTCCTGTTTGCGCAGTGTGCTGAGTTTTAACTTGGTCAGTCGGATGCATTTGTCTGCTGGCTTCAGCGTGCTTCACCTCTGGCTGTGTGTGAGAACGGAGTGGAGCACGGACGTCGATGTTTTTAAAGCACAGGCCCGCATCGTCCCATCCTGTGACTCATCATCCTTGGTGGTGGCCTTTCCTCTGGCGACGAGTACTCTCCTCTCATTTCTTCTGTCTTCACCCGGCCCAGACCCCACCGCCCATCTGTCCCATCCCTTTCCTCCCAAGATTTACAACTAAACTACATCTCCAGTCCCGCCCCTCACTCCGCAGTTTCTACCTAATGGAGAGAATTAGCTAAGGTTGGTGCTCTTAGTGAGTCATAGTCTCAAATCCAAACCAGGCCTTCAGTACCACCAGGTGACTTTTTAAACGAGTTTCTTTATGTGTCGCTTTCACTTTTCAAGCAACCAAGAAATATTCACATTCACTGAACCTACACTCAACATAGTTTGGGGTGGAAATGCAATTTCGGACACAGTGGAGGAGCTTAAATATGATGGAGGGAAATATGTAATAAATATAGACAGATTGTGGATTGCTGATACGGAGAGCTGATCCACACTGTGAAGAAGCTCAATAGGATCGTGTGGTAAAACGGCGACAGGGACTTGGGTGATGGTGATTGTCCTCCAGATTTCTCCGGGAAGAACTCTCGGGTGAGGTGACTTCTGAGGTGACAGCTGAAATATGAGACAGGCCTAAAAATATCTGGATAAGAGCATTCCGGGCTGAGGAGCGGCCAGTGCAAAGGTCACAGAATAGGATGAGCATGTGTGTTCGAGGGACAGAAAGGGGGCCCCTGTGGCTGCAGGTGGTAAAGGGAGACAGTACGGAAAATGGCACCGTAGAGCAGGACAAGGGACAGACAGATCGCGGGGACCTTTCAGGCCATGAGGAGAATTTGTGATGTTATTCCATGTGCGATGGAGACCCATGAGGGCTTCTAAGCAGGGGACCCATGTGATCTGACGATGGCTTCTTCACGTCCCATTCACACCCTGGCCTCTGGCTCTGGTCCCATCAGCTTCTGACAATGCCCTGCCAGAGGTCACTGCATCTCCCTTGAGGCCAAGTGCGCCACAGTCTCGTCACGTCTACTCTAGGGCATTTGTCCCGGTCACCCAGTCCCCTTCTCCTGAAGTCCCCTCTTCCCCTGAATTCCACAGAATTTCATTCGCCCACTTCACCCACGACCGGACGCCTTAGCATCTTCTGTGGAATCCGCTTCTCCAGTTACCTTCACGGTTAGTCTTCCTCAGCATTGCGTTTCAGCTCTAATCTCTCCTTGCTTTTAAAATCTCTTCTACTCCGCGGTCTTTAAATACACTTCTGTTCTGATAACACCAGGTGACGGGTTCGGCCCAGCTCTCTTTGCCCAGCTCCAGGCCCATGCGTACAGCTGGCCTCTCCACATCCTCACGTGCTGGCCACGGCACTGCGAGTTCTCCGCATGCCACACTGCATCCCTGAGCATCTCTCCGAAGCCCGGCCTCCTGCCCACTTCCTTCTAGAGAATGCCACCCCATCCAACAAGCTGCTCCGGCTGGAATCGGAGACGCCCTACCTGACCCCTCTCTCCCCGTCACTCAACATCCAACGGGTCTCTTGGTTCAGTCCGATTCTACTGCTATAGCACCTTTGTATCCACCCTCCCCTCCCGCCGCAGCTGCCGGATTCTCACCCTCTCCCATCTCGTGCCGGGGTCAACACCACACCCCCTGACTGGTCTCCCTCTCTTGGGTCTTGCTTCCTTCCAGTCCGTTTCTCAGCTGCGGTCGGGGCGATGTTTCTAAAGTGCAAACAGATCAAGTGCTCCCTGCCTATAGCTTGTAAGCGGCCCCCTATCCCAGCCCCTTTGTCTCCAATCAAAACGCCAAAATGTGACTTCATAGCTCACTACGGTCTGGCCCCTGCCTCCCCGTCTCTCCAAATCTATTTTTATTGTAGGGCACACATATTAGGGCAGAGTGCTGCACACACCACTACAAATCATGTTTGGGAACTCCACACCCCATGATTCACTCCTGGCAGCCCCTTGACTGCCCACCCCACACTCCGTCAGAGCTCCCCCCTATATCTGCACAGCAGTCTTTAGGGCACACCTCTGTTCCCTTTGGCACCTTACGTCTCAGTTACCTCCTTCAAGAAGGCCCCAAACTCACCCCCTACCTTTGTTAGCTCTCCCTTCTTGTATGCTCTTGTCATAACATCATGGACCAAATTTTCGAGTGAAATAAGGAAGAGAGCATCTTCCCTCCCCATTTATACTGCTACACCCCGAAGTTCAGCCTCCCAGTGAGAGTAGACACTGGCACAGCCGGATTGGCATAGCTGGGTCCAGGAGAGAGAAAACTTGTACCCCATTTGATGGAACGAGCCCAGCACCGTAGCAGCAAAGCTATGAGTTACTGAGACCAGAGAGGAAACAAGGAGTGTGGGCGCATGGAGGATGCGTGCTCCTTTCTGACGCTTAGTGACAGCCGGGGTCAAGTTCTCAGGGAAGCGTCGGCAGGACTTTTAAGCACATGCGATGACCGGAGAGAGGGAACTGTCGAACCTGGAGGGGCCGGGTAGGCGAGGATGTGAATTCAAGCGTCAGGCGACCCTCTGCTTCCAGACCTTAGCTAGCTGTGAGTTCCAGAAACTTACACCATGCCTAGGAAAAGGGGGGGAAACCGTGAATGAACTGAGATTTAAATGAGGGTAAACTCATTTAACATGCCCTGGCGAAATGGGAGCTCAACAAAAAAGCAAGTTAAAGAAAAGAAGAAATATTTCTTGCGCAGCTGAGTTATGGACTGAGATTTGTGTTGCCCTACTTATCACTCCGAAGAGTGAGTCATCACCTGTTTACTTGTTTGTCTCTCTAACTAGACCCTAAGTACCTCCTGGTGTTACGTCCCCCGTCTTGCCCAAAGCATAGAACCTAGCTAATATTGGGACTAATAAATCTATGTGAAGAGTATAAACAAATGAGCACATGTTTGGATTAAAAATGAATCATAATTAAGAAATCTGAGAACCTCAGTCGGTTGGAGAGAGAGATGAAGCAGGCAACTCTGGAGCAGGGGGCTCTAACGGAGAGTCGCGGATGGACCGAGGCGAACACTGGCAGGAACAACTGAACTGCACAGGAGGAGGCCAGGAAGGCTTCCTGGAGGAGACGACATTTGAGCCTAGATGTGAAGGTGACAACAGGTCTTGATAACCGATCGGATCCCGCATCGGGCCTACCTAGAGAAGTCGTCCTTTCATAATTTAAATGCACGCTGTCTCCACTGAGGGTTAGCGCAGAAAGAACGGAGAGCTCAGGGAAGGCCCAGGGCACAGGCCCCAGGACGAGGCATTTGAAAAGAACCTGACGGGATAGTGTACTTTTGACCGCGTGTGAATCACTTTCTTTGTCCTCCCCTTTTTTCCACCTACCTCCACGGTGTCATCTCTCCAGAACTTACATGGATTACAGTTCACAAACTGTGTTCTTCCTTGTACCCTCCATGTTCTAGCATATCGCTAAAGTTTAAGGAATGGGTTCAATACTCAAGAGCCAGAAAATTTTAGGCTAGTGTCACTAATATTTCCTATTAGTGCGGAGCAAAGAATAAAAATGGGGGCCAAGCACTTTGCAAATGCAAAATCCGTATTCACATGAGGGCCCAGCTCAAGGAGCAGCAGGCTTCTTTATTGCTGGGCCCTTTCCACTCCAGCTTTGCAGACCTTCCCGTCTGCTCTTCCTTCCCGCTTCTGTTCTGCCCTCTTCTTTCTCCTCTTCTTTCTTTTCTTCATGTTCTTTCTCCAGCCTCTGTCCCCATTGCTTCCTGGGGCAGCATGAAGCTTCCTGTCAGCGAGCAGCGGTCCCAGCCCTGCTGGCCACAGACTGGCTGGCGATATCCGTCTAGCCCGGTGGTTCCCACACTTACTCTTCATCAGGTTCATCTGAGGCTTTGTTTTTCTCTTTTTCTGAGCCGATACTCATGTTCTTAAGAGCTTTAGATTCAGATATTCTGGGGCGAAGCCGAGGCACAGGTGTTTGTAGACACTCCGCCAGGAGCAGCCGGCGTTGAAAGGCGCTGATCCGACGTCCTCTCCACACCTTCGTTTCCTTCTCTGTGAATCGGAGTCGTGGGCCTGGGTGACGTTTAGGAAACCGTTCATCTTTCCAGTGCACAGTGGCCCCCGCAAAGGCCCTCGCTGGTGAACCCCTGGGGAAGGGTTTGGTCCAGATAGAGGGTCAGAGAGGACGAGAGGGTGTCAGGTGGATTCAGGTGAGATGGAAAGTGAGGGAAAGCCGGGTGGATTCTGACAACTTTTATCTTCACCCTTAGTCCTGATATTTCTGATGGTAGAGTTTTGTGGGGTTTTTTTTGTTTTGCTTTGTTCCCCGCCCCCCAAGGAGAAATAATCCACACTTTCTTTGAGGAAAGTGCCTTTAAGTCATATATTTAGACATCTGATATGATTTAAATACTCCAGCCGTTGTGTTCGTCATTTATTTTGTTTTGCCGGAGTCTAAAGCCAGAGCTGTCTCCTAGAGCCTCCCGGTCCCGCCCAAATCCCATCCCTGTGACTATCTGGCAAGAATCAGAGATTCTCGGAGGCTCTTACCCTGGGCATCCTTAGTAAGAGGGTAGACACCGGTGCTTCTCATGTTGCCCAGTCAGTCACGCAGCTCAGTCATGCCAGCCTCTCCTCCCTCCCTGACCTAAGAGCCGTTCGATAGTGGAGGGAAGTACATGGAAAGCCAAGGAGCCCAAACACCTCTGGTCTGTGGATCGCGAGGGTTTCTCTGTGTGACACTGTTCTCCAGCATCCGACACGTCCGCACAGCCCCGCATCCGTGTAACCTGTCGACGGCTGTGGCCGTGGGTCACGACAGACCGCGGAGCTGGCCCACGCGGGGCTCTGCAGGTTTCAGGGAGTGGCACACCTTGCTGATAAAACCTTCCTCTCCTGTTGAGTCAGAACGGAACCACTGAGCAGTCGACTGATTCCATCAACAAAAGCATTTTGTGAAAATGAACCCAGAAAAGTGAATCTTCCTTTTTCCTTCTGTGCGTCGTCTTGAATGTCCCACTTTCTGAGGGAGAATATATTCACCTTCTTTGCCTTCTTGCAGCCAGATCGTTCAGGTTCTTTGCGACATCAGCCCAGAAAAGTTTTCATAGCCATGGCGCCTCATGTTTGTGATGGGTCAGGCCGGACTCCTAACTTATCTGGGGGAGAACAGAAGTTATGGGTGGAGATGGATGACTGAACTCAACCAAGGACACCCCCCTTTATTAGTTGCGTGGCCCCAAGTGTTTAAACTCCCTGGTTTTAAATTTACTTAGTAAACTTAAAGGGCCACTGTGAACATCATCAGAGTGTTTATCAATATTTTCTAAGTTTTAAAATCCCATACACATTTAAAGTATGCTTCTTATCTTAGAAACACTAACAAGTTTCCTCTCATTATGGATAGTCACAATTTCTGGTGAGTGATAACTCTTTCAGTTGGCAGAAAGTATTTGTTATGGGTTAAATTGTCTACACCTACAAGACGTTGAAATTGTAATCCCCAGTGCCTGTGGAGACAGGGTCTTTGTGGGTGACCCCGTGAAGACAGGTCCATAGGGCGGACCCTAACCCACTATGCCTGTGTCCTGTAGAAGGGGAGGTTTGAACAGAGACAGACACCTAAAGAGAGAGAGACCAGCGACAAACCGAGAAAGGCCTGCGGCCACCAGCATTGGCAGGAGGCCCGGGACGGTTCTCCCTCTTAGCCCTCAGGTGGAACCAGCCTTGCAGACACTTCCATCTCAAACGTCCAGCCTCCAGAACCGTGAGATAATAAGCTTGTGTTGTGTAAGTTACTCGGTGTGTGACATTTGTTATGGCAGCTCCGGAAAGCGAACACGTGATCATTTCCCGAAGACTGAAATGCCCTGCCGTGGAAGTTCTGGGTGACAGTCCCGTCCCCAGCAGGGCTGCCCCAACCAAAGTGAGGACTGGAGGTCACGGGCTCACACTGGCTGCCTGGGGCAGTGCTTCTGGGGTTGAGGTGGCTTGAGCTACAGAGCTAACCACACTCGGACCCATTTCCCCTGGAGGTCCTTTGAGCTCTTTAACTGCAAAGCAAGGGCAAAACTAACACACACCTCTGAGTGCTGGCGTAAGCCTCCAAAACGAGAATGCGTGTCAAATGCTTGGCTGTGCTACGTGTTATCGGGAATAAACATTTTCTTTGGACTTTCTGTGTATTGATTTCTGGTCACGTTGGGTGTTCATAGGAGGGGATAAAAATGACCCGAAGCTACCCCATCAAAAAGGCACACAGTTGGCCAGTCGTAAAACTTAGGTCTGAATGCTAAGTCTTCAATCACACTTTATAATTGATTCCTCTTAAAAAAAAAAAAAGGAAAATCCCTATAAAGGGTAAATTTATTTTAAAGGATGGTATAGAGCTGAAACCCTTGAACTATTTCTGTATTTCTCAGTCTTCTCTGTCAATTTTCTATACTCTGTGATTCAACTCAAGGAACAGACATCGAGTGAACAGAAAGTAAGTGGACTAACTTTATCTGCAGGCGATCGTAAGGGGATGATTGGGAAATGCGTTTTCATAGTGATCAGACGGTCGCCACCTGAACGCCAGTGGAGAAGCATTCCACAGTTAAGCAAGGCGACAATCATAAACATAGTGAATTTAACCTTTGCACCCTCTCCCTTTGGGAATACTTGCCTCCTACTCATTTCCATCTTTATTTGCCTAGAAGGATTATGTTATTAAAACACGTAAATATATGCACAGTGAAGAAAATACAGTAGTAGAATAAGCTACTCCATTTTTATAGCGAATTCATCTCAGAAAAAACTATTTTCAAGTTTTAAAGTGAGTTCTATTTCACGAAGCTAATTTATAGAGAGAAAACATGGACAAAATGGGGCAAGAATGGCATTATGCGGTGTGTGTGATAACTTTAATATGTGCTAAATTAAAGATTCAGTTATAAAAATTTCCTCCGTGCATTTGTAATTATAAACTGACATGCTCATTTAAACACTGTCAACAAGAAATCAGAATTCTCGCTCTTTAATACTTCAGTGGGAAGAAAGCCCTCAAGGTTTGATATCACACATTAAAAAAAAATTCTCATTTTAAAGGCGGGATCAAAACTTTCTTTGAAAGTGAATTTACACAGTGTCCTGGTCCAATACCGTCAGCCTAACAACAAACACAACACGTTTGTTCTTGTGCTATCATAATACGAACAATTTTCATTTTTCTCTTTTTATTTAATACTTTTAAAAACACAATATGCTTCCAGTAAAATGGAGGAATTAGAAAAGGCAGTGGTCGGTTAAAAATGAAAGCCAGATTTTTTTCTCTCTGTTTTGCCAATTTTCATAAAATACAAGCTTTATAAACAAGAGAAATGGTCAGACAAGCTTGTTTCCAAGAAGCCTCACCCTTTAAACATAAGATACCGGCGGGGGTGGGGTGTGTATAAAGATTATTGTATGTGTGCAGCAGTGATTCTGTAATTAATTTGTTGTGAGCTTTGCAAAAAGCATTCTTTGTCCCTACATAAAGACAGGGCTTTGTAGTTTTTGCCAGTTATTTTATCATAACCCTCAATCGGTTGAGCCTGTTACATTCTTTTTTTTTTTTTTTCTAGATTGAGTACTGTACTTGTTGGCTACATTCCTTTTTTCTTTTTTTAATCCCCTTTTGTAAGGTGACTTACCCAAAGAAGCCTGCATCTGAGAGATGGCATGGCAGTGCTAATTAAACCTTAAACTTTCTCTTCTGTTTCAGAAGCCATGCCTGTCCAAACAGTTATGAAATGTCCTAATATTTTAAATAATAAAAGACACTTTGGCCAGTGAACTGCCAAAACTGTACCATCAGTGGACTCTACCACTAGATAAGAAAATTGCTTAACATTATCTAGCTATAACTGAGAAGGGCGGATAGGATTTAAAGGAGAAAAGAAAAATGCAGCCAAAATTAAGCCCAAAAATGATTAGGGTGAGCCACAAGGGAGTTACAAATGAGACTGGTTTTTAAACCCATGTTTTTCAAAGAAGATTCCAACAGTTAAGAAATAATGATTTTATAAATAACATGATCTATAACTGTGTAGGTTTGTGGACATATTCTGAATAGGACCCTTCATTTTTAGAAAACTACTTCACAGCTTCTAAAAGGATTAGTAAATAAATAAAATAATATGAGGTCTTAGTTTCCTCATTATAAAAAGAAATATATTGAGAGAACTTAGAAAATAGAAAAGTTTTAAAGGAAATAAAATTAAGATGATTGAAATTATACTAATAATTGTATCATTTTTGTATTTTTCTTTCCAGTCATATTTGCATACATATACATTAATGCAAAGTGTGAATGTTGGAAGTTACAAACTTGACGCCCCTCAATGTGTCTTGTTGGACCTTCACTATATATGATTATTTGATATGTAGAGATATCAAAAATCAGAATTCACATTTAAAAATTAGATTTCTGTTATCCCTGATGAATAAAGTGCAGGATTTGGCAACATTTAGGCCCGCTCTGTGGTGGCAAGAATGGATGGGAGCTGGCTAGACACTGTCTTCAGGTGCTCCTCAATCCGGGTAACTCCCCTTGCTCCCCACATCCCCCTCCCTCACCCAACCTCCTCACCCCATCCCCTCCACCGCTCTGCATGCTGGTCCTTAATATGGTGCTGAATTTCCATAACCAGTAATTATACTTCCCTAAAGTAGAGATAAAAGGTGGGTGGTAGGGGGAGGAAGGAAAATTGTAAAAGAGAAAGCTAAACCAATAAGGCTGCATGTTTCTTGAAAAACTGGAGAAAGGAAGATGATTGAATTTTAATAGGCATCTTCCCTGCCAGCTTTACTCTCTATGACGCCTCTGTGGACTGTTGGCAACTGAGTTTACAGTCCCTGGTAGCAATGCAAAATAGTGATAATACATCACATAGATCATGTTATGCCCTGCTTTTTTAACCTATTTTATTTTGAACATCTTTCAAATGTATTCCACCAAAATATGATTTTAATGGTTTCATAATATTTTAATCGTTAGCACATTGTATGCATACATATTTTTAATGCTTCTTTAATTGTTAAATATATAAGTTGCTTCTCATAGTTCATGAATTTGATTAGTGCTATGATGAGTATCTTTCTACATAAATCTTAGAAACAAAATCTTTTAGAGGTGAAATTTCAAGGTAAATAGTGGGAATATTTTAAATTTTGATTCATATTATCAAACATGAGTGGGCACATTTAACTGTACCTCATTCTGCCTTTACATATAATCGTTTAAAGGTAATAGCAAGGTAAATTGTCAATTTGATGGGTAAACATTATATATAATCTCATTTTATTTTAACTTATATTTCTTTGATTCTTATGTAGATTTTATATGTGTGTTTTCATTTGAATTCTTTCTTCTGTACATGTTCTGTTGGCATTTGCCTACATTTTTTCTATTATTGTATCCACAGGGTTTTGCTCTGTTATACATGCATGTTTCTTAATTTTTTTCATATTTCAATGTTATAAATGATATTTTTGATAAATGGTGTTTCAGGGACTCAAACATGTAAAACTTTTCTTCATATTTTAATAATTGCTCCTATTTAATTTCCTTTATAATTCCTTTTACATAAAAGCAGAGAAATTTGATCAGAACAAAGATTTGCTTCCACTATATTATCCTCTAATTTTCTGTAGTTTCACTCTTTACATTTAGTTCTTCAATTTATCTGGTATTTATTTGGGCTTCCTATATAGGGTTTCGAATTGAGGACATAATATTTTTGCTTCCATCAAATTCCCACAATTTTTTCAAATGACATCATTATTTCAGTTAGTCATTATTCCAGTTCCTCCATTATGCTTTCTTTCATTATTTTTCTATTGAAGGAATGGTGTGAATATGTGCGGGCCATATTCTGCCCCAGTAAAGTATTTGTTTAAATTTCGTGCCAACAGAATCCTACAGTAATCACTGTAGATATGTCTTCTTTCCTTCCTTCTTCCCCTTTGGGAATCGCTCCTTCATAATTGTACTTACACGCATGTAGGTTTTGATTTATATATAGCAAACAGTAATCCCCTCTGGGTCCCCGAAATGCTGGATGGGTTGTGTCGCTGATGCACTCAAAGACTTTGATCCTTTGTAAGCTCTGGTAGAGCACGTATAAATGATATAAATGTATAAATGATGTATGTATGAGGGTTAGAGCAAGAGATAAATGATACTTACGAGAGGGTTAGAGCAGGTGTCGTTTTCTCCTTTAAAAGACCAATTAGGGATGGATCTTTACAAAGGGAGCTACGAAGGCCAACGGGTGTCATCATATTACCACGGTTACTCTACTCAGAAAGGATGCCGGGAGAAGTGGCTTTTAAAGGGAAGTGATATGATCCACGAATCTTTAGTGTTGATCTAAAAAGAATAAACCTGTGGTTTCTGCCTTGATCTATGAATTACACATATTCATGGGAAAGTTTTCTTTAAATTTCAATGCCCATTGATTTCATTGTCCAGTTGAATTGCATTTAGGGTTTCGAAAACGCTTTACAGTCTTTCCAACTGGCAATGAGAAGACGCCTCTCATGTGTGCACAAGTGTGACTCTGAAACTTGGCTTCATTTTGCAATCTTGCCTCCGCCAAAGTACTCACTCCACCAGTCACATACCCTCTTTGTGCTTGAGTCTCCTCACCTGTGAAATGAAGACAAAGCTAGAGTTTGGCTCAGAGGCTGTTATGAGGGTTTAGTGAGTTACTTTTTGTTTACAAAAAGGCTTTTAGCCTTTAAAACAGTGCCTGACACAGCGATAAAATTCTCCTTTATTTTTATTTCTAGTCCTTTCTTCTTATAACAGTGTTGCAATTGTTTAGTGACCTCTTCCCCCCCAAAAAAATGCTTAAATATACTAGCGGAATTTAAATACATTAGGGACCTTCTGAAATATTTTGTAATATAAATGATATTTTGGGGAATGCATTTGAATTTTTATATATTGACACATCTGAAATTGTGGCGAACTGTAGTTTGGTTTTCTTCTCTCTAATGTAGACTAGGAATAAAAAAGTAAAATAGGAATTAGAGGAACCAGTTGGAGCTGTCTCACTGCTACTAATTTCCAGCCCTGCCAGTTGACAAAGAAGTATTTTCGATGAACTCAAGTCCCAATTTTTAAAGCATGAATTTAATTATAAATAATTTTTAAATTTGTAATTAAATGGTGACTTTAGGATATTGGGCATCAGGTGGCTATTAAATTCATTGATTTTAATTTTCCATTTTTTACTGGAATGATTTTGTGTATTTGTTTTTTTTTTTTTTTTTTTACCAACAGTATAAACAGGTATAGTTTCAATTTACCTTAGTTCACAGAGGGTTATGTTCAACACAGATCCTAAAACTAGTCCTTAAAAGTTTTAATAAATTGTTTTCTTACTGTTGTTGGATACTTTTCATCAGTACTCCTCAGAGTGTTGTAAGCAGACCCGTGCAACTCTGTTTATGACAAATTATAAGCAAATTTAGGATTAAGAATTTAGCTATGCATGGCAGTTTTACAGAGTAATTTTGTATCTGCTAATCCAATAATTTAGAAAATTGGAGGTTGCACATATGAATTTGCTTCATTTCCTAGTAATTTAATTTTATAATATTTTGCAAAAGTATTGTTCAACAATGTACTGGAAATTTAAAAAAAAAAGAAAAAGACACGTGGTATTTCACTGTGGTGAGAAGCAGTGCCTCACCTATTAGACAAACGGGAACATGCTTTCACACGCTAATGGAGTATTTGATTGCCACATAAACACTTTATACAATCAATTAATAATCAATATTTTTGTTTATTGTGTTTACTACTTGGAATGAAATTAGCAAGTCCGTAAGTATTTAAGTCTGTGTCATTAAGTGAATTTGTTGCACACTTCCGTTCCACTTAGGTTAGCTGATGTTTGCTTGGGGAGGGAGGTAGGGGAGGCTGGAATAATGGAAGCCTTATCTTTTCCTGTTGATGATCCAAGGGTGGGACTCGTGGCGAGGCGGCCCTTCCCCAGGAGCAGACGGTGGCATCGTTTCATTGACTGGACACTTGGTGATATTGTTTGACTTTGCTCTAAAACACCATTTTGCCTCTTAAAACCCTATGGGGAGTCCTGTCTTTAGACACACAAACACCAGAGTCCTCTGCAACTGCCATTTACAGAAAAACAAAGCACAGAACGATTATAAGATCACTGTTGCAGGTTTTATTCCCTGGCCTGGGATGCGGGGACTGTCTGAACAAGATGTCTTCCTTCTGGGCATTCCTTTGTCCATCGCGGTGCAAGCCAGGGATGCTAGTAAAAGCAGACCGATGTTAAAAGAAGGACATTACACAGCTTTGAGAAAATCTCATCTTCCTTGGCAGTATTGGAGTTAAAGCTCCTTTTCTTTTCTTCCCCACTGTATGCACCAAATTTGGCCTGTGATTTCTTTGAATGGCATGAAAAGCAGCCGGCTGGGTGTGAGTCTCCTCCCCTCTCTTCCTTTCTCACTTTTAAAATACGTGTGGCAAAGACCCAACACTCCCCCTCCTCCAGCTTCAGTCCATGTTGCCCTCCTGTTCAGCTGACTAAGACTCCCAATGAAAGACGCATTCCTTCCCAAGTGTTAGGGGGCCTTTGCCTGGCAGAGAAAATTCTGTACATACGTAGGCCCTGAACAACGCATTTGGTCTTTCCCTGTACTTACCAGGTTGTGGAGCTCTTTAGAGACCCTTTAGAATTTTTTTAATTTTTTTTATTTTCATAATAGCAATTCTCAAGTCATTGATGAAACATCAAAAGGTCTTTGTTCATAAGGTTTTCGTTGTATCAGCTGGTGTGAGCCAAACACAAAAGCACTTGAAATTCCATTAAAGTTATAAATGAATGCATTTATTTCAAAAAGGAAAAAAACAAAAAAAAAAGCAAAAACAAAAAAACATACCATCTTTGGAAGTTTGTCTCTATAGACATCATTACAGTGAGAATATGTACAATACACATTTTATGTGACTAAAGATGAGTGATTATTCAGGTGTCGACGTCTAACGGTAGAAGCTGATGCTTGGTGCAAACACAAGAAAACACAGCAGCTGAATTAACTGCCAAGTCACTCCGCATAAATAAACATAACGTAGAGATGCTCCAAAATTTTATAGAACGTCAGCTTCAGTGCTTTCAAGCATATCCGTGTTCCCAACACTTAAAAATGCATTCAACTAGCCAGTCTAAAGACAAGAAGGCCACGTGTCATTTTCTCATTTCCAATATTGGAAGATATGGGCGTGCTTTAATGATGTCATTACTTGGTCGAAAAGGCATCCTCGAATGAGGCCTTTTATGTTCGGCTTATAACACCTAAAACGATAAAAAAAGCTTTAAGAACCTTTAACTAAATGCACTTTGATGCCCAGTCAGTGACATCAGGGTGCCTTTACAGAACTCCAGAAATGAAAAATAATAATCACAGCGATGTTGCTATTTTTATTTAAAAGTCAGCCTAGTGCAGGGTTGCCAGATTCATAAAAAGACAGGACACGGAGTGAAAGTTGAAGTTCAGATAATAAGCCAATAATTTTTTCAGTATAAGTATGTCTCATGCACTATCTGGGGGCACACTGATACTAAACATTCACTTTTTGTTTTTCTGAAACCCCGCTTTCACAGAGCGTGCTGTGTTTTATCTGGCAACTCTTGACTATCGTGGTGCCACACTGTGGTTTGCTATGAAAGGTATGCGAAGCTGGATCCTATTTCCAGGGTCAAGAACAAGTGCTGGAGTTTCTGAGCTCACTCCCTCTGCCAACTTGAGAACTCTGGCACATCAACAAGACCAGGAATACTTCTTTAACAGAAGTAGAATGCATTTCCAATTAGTCATTTCAGTTTCTTAAAGGGAGAGAGAGTCCTTACCCCCTTGAGGAGAAGATAAGAGCTAGAAAACAAGAAAGAAAAACCTTGGGAGCAGAAAGAGAAAGAATTTTGATCAGGAAGAACTGGGCACAAATGAGTTGGAGGCCAAACTTTCTAAAAGAAAACAAAATATTTAGGATTATCAGATCTCTAGGAATCAGAAATTGGAGACAGAGAGAGAATGAAAAAAAGGATAGAACATTTTAGATTTTTGCTCTAGGAAGGCTGCATTTAAAATAAAATATAATAAAATAAACATTTTTTTAAAAAGGAAGAAGAAGAAGAAAAAGAAAGAAATTCCTGAGCATGAGGAAGTTAGACATTTTGTGGGCGAGAAGTTTCCTGAGACAGCATCCCTGTCCTTCTGAAGCTCTGTTCCATAGTTGCCCCAACAACCAGCTGATGGAAACCCTTGTTCTTCTCTCTCTGGCTGATGCACACACCTCCAGGTGATGCCTGCCCCTCTGTAACATATAAGATGAGCTCCCACCGATCTGCACCCATGGCTCCGATGGCCCCGCCCACAGCCACATGAAAACCCATCAGGGATGCTGTAGGACCAGGGTGCATTTTCCGCTTCTCCACCCTCCCCTAGCTTTTCCAGGGGTGGTCTGTGAGTGCCTGGGTCTTCTGTGAAATGCAGATGCTTGGCTCCTGCTGGTCTCTCCTCGCTGGGATCCTGCATTTCAATCTGCTCCCTAGGTGACTCTGATCCCAGTAGTGTGGGAACACAGGCTGACCGGACTTGGGGCTCGGGGGTTTGTTTGTCTGGATGAAAGAGGTACAAACAGTGAGCTTGCTTGGAGTTTGGATTTGGGTTTTGGTTTTGGTTTCTGTACCTGGGAAGAGGGAAGACTATCACAAGAAACTCTATTTATATGAAAAGGAGAATTATGAGTCTTGTTGCTGGTAATAGTAGGACAATGATGAATGTTGCTTTTAATGGGTTGATTTTTTTTTATTAACACATAGGGAGGGACCAGTCAGAAGAGCCAACTCTTGAAGAGCCTTTATAAGCAACAAAATAATTTGATTTTTTTTAAAGGGGTACATTTATCAACATGTAAGAAAAAGAAGACAGATGAAACTTTATAATTCATACCACGGCATAGAGGAAAATTATATTTTTTATCTTAGGTTTCTCAAGGCTCAGCCTTTGAGTTTTACATATAGAAAGTTTATTGCTGCTTTTCTTGAGTTATGGTTGGACAGTTGGCCCAGTTTTGAACAGGGCAATATTTTCATGTGTGTGTTTAGTGAGCCTCTTCGTGGTGGAAGGTGAGTGAATCATTCTGAAGGCCTTTGTCTCGGTAGGAAATGAACCCATTTGCCACGAAGCCGCCCAGAATCGGGGGACGCTGAGGGAACGGGGAAAAGGAGGAAATCCACAGTGTATAAAGCGCGGAATTCATTGACAGCATATTAAGAAAACACTTGGTCCTCAAAATTAAGGAGAAGAGCAAAATACCACTTAAGATCCTTTAAGTCCCTCATCATCAAATACTCTCAGGAAGTGGATTTCAAAGTGAGTCCTAAAGGTGAGAGTGTCTCGAGGACACCTCAGGGTGACAGCATGGGACCCCTGCAGTCCCCTGCAGAGGCTACTCCAGCGGGGCCATTAGGGACGTCCTCTGGGTCCCACACCGCCCCCTGCGGATGACCAGCCCTGTGAGCTCAGGCCGGTTGCCCCGTGATGCATGCCCAGATGTCCTCATGTGCATGAATAAGACGGGGGTGCCGCTGGTAACTCACCTCATTAGCGAGTAAGTGATGAGGACTGAACGACTTAACGCACCCAAAGAAATTAGAACGGTTCCTGGTAACTTCCTGACAATGAACTTCCTGACAATGAACTTCCGCTGTTATCTGTTTCTGTATGCGAACTCGGTGCAAAGATTTTATTTGAGGGAAGGTTCCAAAGCCTTTTAAAAGTTTTTGGAAGGGCTGCTGCTTTAGAACAGCGCTTCATAATTTATGAGCGTGCTTTTGTCCTTTTGTTCTTTGGCTGAAAGCCAAGTTCCCTCCCCCTCTCACATATTAACCTTGAACGCCAAGGGTTAGAGACGCACTTCCCTTCCTTCCCCAGATCTCAATTCAGGGGTGTGGTGGGTTCATGGTATAAGGCTGATGTCATTATAGTCACAGAAACTATTTCACGATAATCTTTTGTTTTTCCCTCGCTAACTTTCGAGAGGGAGGAACATTTTATTCATTGTCGAAGCATTCGGAACCCTTTGGAGGTGCACTCAGCACGAGTGCTGCTGTTATCACCACGTTTGGTGACGTGCTTGGAGACTGGAAGCGTTATGTAAATGTTTACACGTTACTACAGTGTGGCCCAAGACCCACAGTGGGACAGCAGGCTAGGCAGAGAAGACGCATGAAGCCCCAGAGAGGCAGAGGTTTTGGTCAAAGGGAGGACATTCTCTTTAATTTTAGCACAGAGGTAGTCGCGTTTCTGAAGAGAGTCACTTAGAGCCCTTAAGGGAAGTGGATATGACTGTAAAAGAGAAAACACAACTAAACTGAGGGTTTGCTGCCTATTTTAAGGACAGGGACCCTTAGAGAAAAGGGTAATAGGGAACAGCTTTAAAATGCTGTGAGGGGCGTTTGGAACGAACTAGAACTTCTCGACAGTAAAAGCAGCATGCTCCCCAAAGTTGTCACCACGCCCCTCCCTGGGGAAGGAACTGCCTCTCTTTCTTGCGAGGCTCTGCCTTAAGGACAAGACTTGGAAACTTCCTCCTGGCTGAGGAGTTCACTTGGTGGAGTCAAGGCAAAGCTGACTCCACCTCATTCTCCTCACCGCCTCTTGTGAGGAGAGTCTCTGTTTGGTGCCAGGGTGTCCTTAACCACCACCCCCCCCCCCACCCCCGAACACACACTAAACTCTTTCTAACCAAGAGAAAGAAGACCTGGATCAGTGTCTTCAGCCAGGTCAATAAACATGGTTTTGCTAGGCTAGCGCAGCTGATTTTCTATGTATGGTAGGGATCTTAAAAACTCCTTTTAAAATAAGTGTGAGAAAAGGAAGGATTGGACATAGAGAGAGAGACTGTCGAGCGGAGCGCCTGTGGCATGCAGGTGTAACGTCCCGATGACCGGAGGGGCCGTGGTGCCACGGCCTTCACGTTCCAGGATCCGTGAGGACAAGGTAAGGGCCTCCGCTGTAGGGCCTCAGGTAGCACCGGGGAAGGCGGAAAAGCACGCTTATGAAACCTGCCAGGAGCGGTTTCAGGTGAGGGCTGAAAGGATGCCTGGGTTTCAATAAAGGACAGAAGATAGGCAAGTGGAGGGAGGAAAGCCCACACCCTTTTCTCTTAATGTTTACAGATATTCTGCAGTCTGCCCTTCATGTCACTTAAAAACACAAGAAAGGAAAGAGAAAGGGGAACAAAAAAGAAAGAAAAAAAAACAGCAATGTAGCAAAATCTCTGCCACACTGTAAATTCTAGCTTGTTAGCAACCTGGTTCCAAATTATTCTTAAAAAACAAATCCTAACAGTCACGTAGCTACAGCCTCTGAGGGAAGCTCTAAGCCCAAGGCTGGGGCCCCAGAACCCAACCCGCAAAAAGAAACAGGGAAGGGAGAAACCCAGCCGGGCTCCTGGCAGGGATGGGGGGCGGCAGGCGCGCCCCCCTCAAGGAGGAGAGGGCTGCAGCTTGCAGTAATCTGTAAATGATTGCTGGTAAAGTCTGGAGGCTTCGGGCTGGATCTGTGTTTGTTCCAAAACAAAGCCAAGGAGGACGGTGTTAATAAAGAGAGATTTAGCGGAGGCCAGCGCTTGGAATGAAGTGGGCTCGGGAAAGGTCAAGTTGGATCAGTCGGAGCAGATTACAGGGGCTTTCGGGGGCGGTGTGCGGAGATGAGCCGCGGCTGGGAAGTAATATAGCGCAGGGGTGAGGTGGGGGGTGGAGAGAAGCCGCGGCCGGCGCTTATCAATCCCAGGAGGAGGGAGAGCCGCGCGGGGCGCCCCGTGGCGCGGGCCGAGCCGGGAGGCGGTGGCGGGTCCCTTCGCCTGCACCCACCCCTCACCCCGCCCCTCGATCGCGTCCGCCGCCGCCGCCGCCTAGACAATGGTCTCCCTAATCTCTGACTTGGATCCACTCAAAGACTGGAAAGTTTTAAGGTAGGCCTGCTTTTCTTCCTCTCCCACCGCCGTTTCAGTTCACGGCCAAGTTCCTCCCCTCCCCCAGCCCCCGCTGGGGGCGCCGGCGGCGGCGAGGCGCGGGCGCGGGCGCCGGTGGCATCCACAGCGGCGTGTGCGAGCGACCCGGTCTCGATGGGGAAACCGCTTCCCGCTGCCGTGCGGGGCCAGGCGGGGCCCGGGGAGCCCTCGCTCGCACCCCAGGAGGGCGACAGGGGTGCGTTTAGAGACGAGCGAGTGCCCAGTCTCCCTGCAGGGACCCCTGACGCCACTCGCTCCCGGGAACCCGTGCTCACGTCCATGGCCGTGTTTTCCGGGGCCCTGGAGCGGTGAGAGGGGCTGTGGCAAACTTGCTGGGGCTCCGGAATAAGAATAAAATTTTTTTTAAAAACACGAACTTTTTCGGCAATGTTATCTCAGCTCCTCGTGCAGAGGGTCTGCGACGCGTGTCCGCCTCCTGCGGCCTCTGCTGCTCCCCAGGTGACACGGGGAAAAGCCAGGGGAACTCAGCCCACCCCTCAGAGCGCGCAGAATTTACGAAGCGGGGTCCTTCTCTGAATGCGCCTAAAACGGTGGACTGTGACCTTTGCGGCCATCAGTGGCCCGGGACAGGTGGAACCAAGGCGCTCCAAGCGGCAGAAGCCAGGTGTCCCTCCACCTGAGCCTCAGCCGAGGCCTTGGAGAGAGCTCACGGTGAATGCTAGCTTTGACGGAGCACCAAATGGGAGTTCCCAGCACAGTGCTTTTTGCTGGGAAATGGAGGTGGTTTTGTTAAAAGTGGTTGTAGACAACGTCGTGTTGTCCCAAATGCCTATCCCAAAATATGATTCCATGGGCCCCAAACCTAGACCCAAATAAGGAACAGAAGTAGAAGTGTGTGTTGCTGGGACTGCTTTTTCCTTTCATCTCGTATTGATTAGCCATTACTTCTTTCTCACTCCTGAGCTCGGCCCCTGTGTGTGTCTGCTTCTCCGGTTTTTAAAAAGCTGTAGCATTATAGAAAAGAGCAAAGAGAAGAAAAAATGGCCAATATCCAACTTTAATTTTTTTTCTTTTTATCAGTTCTTGCATCTGGCTTCCTAGAACGTCACGTGTATACGTGCTGTGCCTCATATAGATGCACCCTTTTATAATACGCCCCTTTCCCAGCCCAACAGCAAACACATTTCAGTGTTTCTGCCTAATTTCATAACCATGATTTTAATAGCCAAATAAAGCACCGTAATGTTGGTGTACATTGTTCACTAGATTGCCATTTGCTGAAAATTTACATTGTCTCCAGTCCTTGGTTTGCATTAACAACAACACAGTGAACATCTTTGTGCATATAGATGGCTCTTTGCTTTTGTTAAGTAACTCCAAGGATTTCTAGATGAAAATGCACGAGCAGTTTTATGAGCCCATCAATGATGTTTCTTCAGTTTATAGGTTTAAATTTCACTTGTAATTGAGAGATGGGAAAGTCTTTCTGTGAATGTCCTCATGATGCTGCCATTAGGATGGATTTCATTTCTTTAACTGGATTAGCAACTTGTTTCTAAAATCGAAATGCTTCTTAAGAGTGCTTTTAAAAAATTGTTTGTGTTGATTAACTTATTAATATTATTGCGCAAGAGGGTAAGGCAAGCCCTAGCTCTAAGAATGTGTAATGATGGCTACAAATGTTGAAAATATAGCCCTCCAAAGGCCGTTTCTGATAATGATCTTGAACCTTTACCCATTTAAAACTCAATGATGATGTTGCCTTTCCCCGAAATGAATCCCTAACATGAGTGAAGTTTATTTTTTGGCTTGTGTAAGTAAAGCTTCCCAAACTTGGACTGGCAAAGACGAACGTTTTCACATCCACCACTGGGGTACACCGGGCGCTCATTCTGTCCACACCTGCTCTCGGCAAGCATTGTTCTGTCAGCTTCTTAACTGTATAGAACCCTTTCCTGAGGAATTATAAAAGGGATTGTGTTTATGAGTTTCTTTTTAAATTCCTTAATTGTTTACATCGAGGCATCCTTTTGGCTAATTCTGATTCAGTGAACCATTGAGCCCCTGGCAGCAAGTCCCTGCCTACATGGTGTGATCCAGCGGGAGAAGGAGGATGCGTATGCCCTTGTCACACAGGGTCTTGGTATGAGGTGTGTCACACAGGGTCGTACGTGATATGAGGTGTGTCAATAGAGAACGCTTCAGAAATCCAGAGGTGAGAGACCCCTTCCACTTAGGAGAAGGAGCCCTGTCCCCGCCCCCGTGTGGTTAGCAGATGAGTGGAATGCTTCGTTTTCAACAGCGGAAGGGCGATCAGAGCTGCATAACCTGGGATGTTTTCAGGTGTTTGCTCCGGGCCTGCACCTGGAGTTTCTGCCAAACCTGCTGCTCACGGAATGTGATCACAGGGAATAATTTTTGAATCTGCTGACATCATAATTTAGTGTTTGAACATGTGATCTGGTCGGATGCAAGTTCAGGTCATACACTTTTCTCGAGAGCTGTGTGTTGGACATCGTCCTAGGGCTCTTCTGTCAAATGGAAAAATCGAGGCAGGGAATGGTGCTGTTAGCTGTTTTTACTATAACGTCTACCTTACGGGGCTTATAAAAATCCTAAATTTCACCGAAAGAATCACCATCCATGTTCATCATTCCCCTCTTCATCATTGGGAAAGTACAAACGTGAAAGCTTCACTCAAGGATAAGAATCAAAATCAGCCAAATCAAGAAAAAATGTTCTTAGTGCACGGAAGAAAAAGGAAGTGACGATGGAGAAGACCTATGATAAAAAGAATGAAAGACAGCACTGGCAATGATTAATACAGGGTATGATGTTCATTGCTATTCCTTAAGGGAAAAAATGTTGACAGGCTGGAGCTCTGAACACCTCACCTCTGCTCAACCCTCCCCAGCCCCTGCATCACCTCTGTGCAAGAGTCCAGAGAATCCCTAATCTAGTTTAACTCTCTCATTCAGAGATGAGGGAACTGAGAAAATGAAGTGACAGCTAAGGTCACAGAACCCCATTAATGGGGCAAGTTGTCTCCCCAACCCTCCCCTTTAACTCCATCTTGTCTGCTGGAGGGGTTTTACCTGCCTTCACTTTTCTTCACATCTCTGCTCCCTCAATTTAAGACAGCCCAACCCAGACCCCTCCTCAGAGCTTCCAGACTTCTCAGCACATGCACAGCTAATGGGATGTCTTCAAGATGACTCAGCCTCAACAGGTTGCAAACTGTATCTGTAATCTCGCCCCAGCCCTGGTTCATGACCGGTGCTCGCAGGCGTGTGAGTCACACAGCTATCCCGCCATGTACTCATTGGAAAGCTACTTATCCTCCCCAATCCCTCATTTTCCCTCTTAAGTTCATCCACACTGTCACCGGCTCCTGTTGATTTCAACTCCTGAACATCTACAGACTCCCCGCTTTCCTCCACCTGTCCTTGCTATCATCTTGTTTTCCTCAGAACTCCGTCTGACCTCCCGGCTCCTCTTCCTGCTTCAGTCCGTGCTCTCGGTCTATTTTCCACACCGGAGTGAAAACACTTCGGAAGCCATGGATCAGACCCTGTGACTTTGCTATTTAAAGCCTCCCCTTTACTGTTTAAATGAAAGCCAATTGCCTTCACCTACAGGACCCCATCTGCCCTGACCCTGACGACCTCTCCAGCCGTATCCTGTCTCTCTCTCCTTGGGATGCACGTTGCCGCAGCCGCTGTGGTCCTCGTTCTCTTCCTCCAGCAAGCCATGCTTATTTTGGCCCTAGGACATTTGCACAAGCTGCTCCTCTCCCTGCCCAGAAATGTTTGCTATTCGCAGGGTGGGGTGCTGCTTGTCATTCAAGTCTTAGCTCCGATATTACCTCCTCAGTGAAACTGTCCCAGGCCCCCCCATTTAAAATTACTCCAGAGTGACTCTCTGGCGTATCTCCCTGATAGGCTGAACTGTATAAAATTACCAGCATTCAACCATTTTTGACCTATTAAAATATCTCAGTTTCACATGGCTTAATTAATAGCCTCATCATAGTAGCACAGTACCTGCTATTTTTATAAGGACTTATTTATTATCTCTCCCCCGCCCCCAGTAGAATATATGGTTTGTTTGGTTATCTGGTTATCTGGTATATACCCAGTACCTAAAATATTTCCTGGCATATAACAATGAATGAATGAATGATTGAACGAATGAATGAATGAATGAAAAAATGGTCACTTTACACTCCTGAGGCCAGAAGCGTTACCTGTTTTGTTCACACTCTGACACTAGTATTTACCGCACCGGTGGTGGTGAATTATATAGAATGAATGAATGAATGAATGAATGACTCATTCCCAACCCTCAGCTAAGTAACCTGTCTCCAGTTCCTCATTTCTGTTCTAATCAGCAAAGAATCTGGATTTGATAACATGGAATTCTCTGAAAATATGATAGATACCTATTATTCAAGTGGATTCCATTTTTTCTGTATAAGAGAATGATGTAGATGGGGATTGACAGATTTCTTTTATGAAGGGCCGGCCAGGTGGTAAATACTTTAGATTTTGCTGGCCACACAATTTCTGTTGCAGCCACTCAATTCTGCCATTCACAATATGTAAATGACTAAGGTTAGATGCAATCTAAGAAAACTTTATTTACCAAAACAGGCGGTGGTCTGGGTTTGGCCCCTGGGTCATTTTCTACCCTGTCCTCTATTATCTAGGCCAATGATTTGACCAAGAAGAAAATAGAAGTGTCTTAAGCAGATGGAGGGATGTTTTTAAACCTCATGTGACAAAAGGCATATCATAAAGTTGCCTCATTATTGGGGGAAAAAAACTTTTTTAAGACCTTGATAATATTTCAAAGGTCAGCGAGGTTTTGGATCATGAGCACTTTATCTCACAAAGATGATTCTAGTTTGGAGAAAATCTGCGGCTTACCGCTTCCCTTAAGGTTTGGATGAGCCTCTGTGGTATCACAAAACATGCTTTGGCCCGGTCCCTGAGCGAGTGTGTGAGAAACGGCCATTAATGAGAACAGCACATGCCGATGGAAAAAACAGACCAGACCCTGACATGTTCTAAGTCACTGCTTGGCCTCAGTGCTTTCTCTTTCGTTGCTTTCTCTCGCTCATTTAGGGGACGTTTCCCTTTCACATGCCTGATAAATCTCCTGTGATGAATTCCAAATCCTCCGAGGAAGGCTTACCGTGCCATTTTGAATGGATGCCATGTGCAGATACTCTTCGGCTCCCGTTACATGACGTCCCAGAGGGGCCGGGAGCAGGGAGAGGCTACGCGGACGCTCTGCTGGTGTCCGCTGAGGGTAGGCCGGCCCTCTGAAGTTCAGGTATTCGTCTTCTCAGAGGACGACATGAGAATTATTAATGTGTGCTCTCTGCCAGGCACTATGCTAAGTGCTCTACCGTTAATATCGCGTTTAATCTCTGCAACAACCCTATGAAATAGATGCTCCATCTCCCCAGGGGGGACTTGGATTTTTCTCACTGAGCCAGAGCACTTAAGCAAGGATGCCATATACTGTTCTGACATAGCACCTTTCCTTGGGACATTGGTAACTTGACGAAGCACGTTGCCTTAACTGTGCCCCAGATGGGAAAAATTTGCACCACATTATTCTTCCTCTTCCCACAGGAAAGTCTGAAGAATCGTGACCTACTTACTACAGGGTCCTTTTAAAACACCATTGCAGAGCAGGCGGGAAGTAGGCTGGGAAAATACAGACGAGATCCCATAATAATTCTCTAGGTAGAATGAATTACTATATATGCTTATGAAAGTGAATACAAGATCTGGGCCTTTTAAATAATTTATTATATTGGAGAATAATCTATTTTTCACAAAGCGTGACTAATGTAGCACAGGACATAACTAATAATGACAAAGGTTATTATCAGATCACATAAAAATGCCATTGCATTTTCATTTTCTTCTCATTCCATCATTCGAAACAAAACAAAACAAAACAAAACAAAACAAAAATACCCTCCTGAGTTGTTTCCACTTCACTGACAAAAATAATCACTAGAAAAATATTCACTCAACTATTATTTTTTTCTCCTCCTGAGTGGGTCTGTCTCCCTAAGTGGGCTGAACCAGCAAAGTATCAAGGACAAAATCAACAAATCCAGATCATTGGAAATCTCTTTTTGGACAAGCACAAGAAGAAATCGCTCACGTGATCAGGTACATGTCTCCCAAAAGTCAGAGAGCGCACCGTGAAGTTATTGTCCCACTTTTATGCCACCATTTGGGAACGGAAAGCAGAATGTGCCACGCACTTCCCAGCGCTCCCCAAATACGTGTTCAGGCTCAAAGCCCCAGAACACGAGAGTCAGATGCCATGGGGCTCACTGTAAAGAGAGGACTCGGTGTCCAGCTCCCTCCCTGTTCTCAGCCAGAGCCCGCGTTCCCCTCCTCTCTGCATTTTAATGCAACAGGAGAAGGCACCTCAAGAAATCAACTGATCACTCTCTTTCAACTCTGTTTAAAAACTTCTCCTCTTTCCACACGCCAGACTTTTCATGAAGCCATGCACTGTCTTTTTTATCACTGCGCCTCCAGCAGTGTCTCGTCCTGACCCAGGTTTGCTTCTTAATTTCAGCTGTGAAGTTCTCACTGAACCTCGCATCTGCCTTCCCACTGCACCCCGCCACCCCCAAAGGATGGACGATGCTCTTCTCTTGCATGCTTATAAGCACTGAATCTAAACCTGAGATTCTCAAGTGCAAGTGCGTATTGTCTCCTTTGTAATATTTAGGTATATCTTTGTTCCCTTGATAGGCTATAAACTCTCTGAAGATAGATAAGGTCCCTGTCCGATTCATCTTTGTGTCTTCTTGCATCTTTTGTATCACAAGACACTGCATTTTGCCCAGCTAGTATCTGAACAGACATCTGGACATGGCTCGTTTATAAGGTGAGAGATTGAACCAGATTGCATCTGAGGATCCCCACCCATACAACTAGGCGACCAGTGTGAGGTAGAACAAAGAAGCACCCTCCCACAGGATCCCGAATCCCACTCAGCCGTCCATGCATCCTTTGCCCACACCGCTGAGCTTTTCTTGAAGCAAAGCAATTCTCTATATTGATCGTCATTTTGTTTCCAGGCTTTTATTTCCAACATTTCTGTAGAGTAGATGGACTGAAGTACAGACCTATTTTCAGATGTTCTGTCTCTGAACGAAGGCTGTAAGGTAAATCAGCAGTTGCAGGGATGAGCTCCGCTGACACGTACTGACACGAGCCATCACGTGTCTAGTCCTCTGGGGCTGAATATTGAAGTCTGTCCAGGTGGCAGGTGCAACCCTTAACCGTGGCTTTCGGACTCCATTTTGTTCTTCCTTGCACTAGTTTTTCATTGTCACAGAGACACAAATGCCTAAGCCAGAACAAAATTGTGAAAGGCCCACGGAAAGAGCTGTTTCATATATTTTATCATGTTTCCTGGCAGATAAGTGAAAGATTTTATAAACTGGAAAAATGTTGTTTTCATTTCAGTTTGGCATTTACAAGGGGAACGTAATGCTTCTTCTGAGCCTCGGCTCGTGACATGCCTTTCCCACCATCATTATCTTCATTATTGACCGTAACAGCCATCGCCGAGTGTCCAAAAGCCGGGATGCGCTCTCTCTCTCTTCTCCACAAAAACGCTCGTGTTTAAAAGGTTTGCTCTAACACGAGGCTCCTCAGTGTAACTCTGCCTGACAACCCTATTCAGATCAGCCACCTGCCTCGTTAGAACCTGCCCAACATTTAGTTGTCATTCTACAGAGAGAGAGTTCAACTAACTCTTTGGAATGTGGATTTTTAAAATAATTGACATATAACATTATCTTAGTTTCAGATATAGAAGATAATGATTCAGTATTTGTATATATTGAAAAATGATCACAGTAAGTTCGATTAACATCCATGATCATATGTGGTTACAAATTTGTCTTGGGATGAGAAATTTTAAGATTTGCTTTCTTATCAATTTTCAGATATACAACACAGTCTTATTAACTATAGTCCCCATGCTGCACATACATCCTCAGCGCTTATTTATCTTTTAAAGAGAAGAGTGCACCTTTTGACCCCTTCGCCCATTTTGCCCACCCCTCAAAGCCCCTTCCCCACTGATAGCCACCAATCTGTTCTCTGTATTCATGAGCCCATGAGCCTGGTTTATATTTTGTTGCTTTTGTTTTGATTTTAGATTCCACATATAAATGAAATCATGCAGTATTTGTTTTTTCTCTGACTATTTCACATAGGATAAGGCCCTCAGGGTCCATGCATGTTGGTGCAAATGACAAAATTCCATTCTTTTTTATGGCTGAATAATATTCCACTGTGCATTTATTCTGCGTTTTCTTTATCCATTCATCTGTCAGTGAACACTTAGGTTATTTTCATATCTTGTCTATAGTAAATACTGCTGCAGTGATCAAGTTAGTGTTGTCATTTTCTTTGAATAAATACCCAGAGCAGATTTGCTGGGTGGCGTGTATGGTAGACCTATTGTTAATCTGTTGAAGAACCTCCATACTGCTTTCCATCATGGCTGCACCAATTTACATTCCCATCAATAGTGCACAAGAGTTCTGTCTTCTCCACATCCTCAGCAACACTTGTCATATCCTGTCGTCTTGGTAACACCTGTTGTAAGAGATGTAAGATAATAACTCATTGGTTTTGATTTGCATTTCCCTGATGGTCAGTGATGTTGAGCACCTTTTTGTGTACCTCTTGGCCACCTGTATGTCTTCTTTGGAGAAAAATCTATTTAGATTCTTAAATTGTTTTGTTTTTTTTTGTTTGTTTGTTTTGCTAGGGAGTTCTTTATGTAGTTTGGATATTAACCCCTTATCAGCTATATGATTTGTGAATACTTTCTCCCATTTGGTAGGCTGGCTTTTCATCTCGTTGATGGTTTCCTTTGTTGTGCAGAATGGAATGTGTTTTTGATTTGCTTATCTATTCTTTTTTTAGTACAAAGTAACTTCCATGGAAGCAGAAACCCCATTGGAAGGCCCACTATGATAGGTTATTTATGAAATGTGCACATTCAAATGACATAAAAATGTCATTCTTTTACACGCAGGTGGACAGTAAGACTGGGTGCTAGTAAATGCCATTATGCTTAGGGAACCCAAGGACACCCGGGTCCTGATCTAGACCCTCACGTACAAGTTTCCAGTGGGACCAAAGATGGAGGGACCAAGATGGGGCCCATCAGTTTCTCCGTCGAGGATTCTAAAATCCATCTATTTGGGGATTCATAGAGGGGCTGGAACAGTCTATAACACGTAGCCAGCCTTCTCTACTGCTAGTTCTGCCAAACCCAGACCCTCCTAGGCTGAGAGTAACAATGACAAACTGAATCACAGTAATAGTTTATAATTAAATGTGCATTGGTTCAAAATCCCAGTATTTGTGAACCTGATAAGTTGGGCTGGACTACTCAGAACACCCATTTTCACCTCTAGTTTAATCGAGGTGGTCCCAAACAACTTCTGTTTTGTTTCCCATTCAGTCTAGTAGAGATTTTTTAACTGCAGGTAACCCAATGTTGACTATTTCAGCTCTGTTTTACAATGGGCTAAACCAAGGGTTGGCAAATTTTTCTCTGTAAAGGGACAGTTAGTAAATATTTTGGCTTTACTGACAACACATATGGTCTCCGTCACAACTACTCAACTCTGCCATTGTAGCACAAAAGCAGCCAGAGACAATATATAAATAAATGAGTGTGGCGGGGTTCCAATAAAACTCTTTATTTACAAAAATAGACGGAGGGCTGGATTTGGCACACGGGCTGTAGTTTGCTGACTCGTAGTCGAGCCAACGGACCGTATATGCGCCACTGACTGTTAGACCTTTCTGTGCCACGAAAGCCAGGACAGCAGTAGGGGACTTGAGCCGGAGAAAGCAGCGAGAGGGGCTGTGTGCCCAGATGCTGCGCGCGGACCTGGCCCCGGCTCTGCTGGGCTTCAGCCCCCGGGGAGAAGCCCGCGAACAGGAGTGAGGGAGGGCGGTTGGACTCTCTCCCACCCAGGACCGCCTTTCCCTCGGCGGTGCCGAGAAGGGGAAGAACACCACCTTTTAAGGAAGACCCAGCACTTCCACCCGCGTGTTCTGGACAAGGATCTGGAATCTCGTGAGGTCATAGCAGGGCTCATCTCCCTGGGGAAGAGGGACAGATCGTGAAATGAGACCGAGGGAGGGAAGGAAACAGGGTCCTTGCAGAAGCGGCCCTGCAGAGATGGTAGGGATTGTGGAAGCGAGGCAGCTGGGATCATTTACTGCCCAGTGCCCAAGAGAGCCAGAAAATGACTTGTGAGGAAATAAAACTTAACTCTCTGTGCCTTTGGTCTGCATCCACAATTGCTGTCTTCATTACCACAGAATCAACCTCATCTTTTGGATGTGGTCACATATTTTATTATGAAACAAAAAGAAAGGTCATTCCCGGATTGAACGCTAGATTGAAACCATACATGATCCCAGCAAGCACAGAGACTGAGCATCTCATAGAAGCCCCCATTTCCTGCTTATAATAGGTACCTCTTTGCCCCCACCCTGCTGGGCCATTCATCACTATCACTATGGAGCAAAAATAGTGTTTTTGAAGAGATTTAGGATTAAGAACTGGCCCTGGGCCACATGAAGAAACATGGCTTTTCCCAGCTTCCTCCTGCCTTGTAAGGCTCTTCAGAGAGACCATCAGTGATATCTTCCTGTGAAATTAAACTAACATAATATGACTTCAGGGAATTTAGAGTTTAATGCTTACTTCCGGCTATGCAGCATGGAATGGGAGGAGGGGCACAGGAATTCCGGGTGAGAAGTTTGTCCATAGCACTGAAATCAAGCCCCGAGGTTCTGCCTGGAAGACCCAAGTCAGGAGCAGACTGTGAGCTGAGTTCCTCCCAGGATATGAGAGCTCTCCACTCTTGAATCTTAATAAATTACCACTTCACGATAAATTGCCCTTAAATTACTGGATCGAAAGAGTCAGTCTCCTTTGTCGAAGAACTGGAATTATACAAGAAAGAGCCTTCAGAAAGCTCATTGGAGAGGAAAGTGGTTTAAGGCTGAATTTATTTCTTAAAGACTTTAATGTCATTATAACTTCTTCCCGAATGACCACAAAACCGTCTTGGGCACCTGCTCTACAGGTGGCCCAAATGCCGATCAGGTCTTCTCTTGGCTGCTGCCTTTGCCCCCTTCTTTACCCCACGGTCCCCTCCTGGAGCAGGAAGCAGATTTCACCTCTAAGCACCTGGCATTGGTGATGAGGGGCAGGAAGTGACAGGTAGTAACAGAGCTGCCTAAGGTATAATGAATATTTCTCTAGGTGAGGAAGGAAAGAGTCTTTATTTTCATCTTTGAAAGGAGGGTGAATGCATTTGAGGAAAACAGCTCCTGAGAACATATATTTTTGTTTCATTAAAAACCAGTGACTGAGTCAGAGAGTGAAACCTGTGTCCCTAGTCCCCAGACAGGTATCTGCCTCCCTGTCTTCTCCCATTGCAGAAGGCGGGCAGCAAACATGTTTTTCCATTTACTGGACGTATCCTGGCCACAGCTCTTGAACTAGTGTGCTGTGCTTTTGAAACCTGGTTTTAAGTTCTGTCTGCAATCAGGCAGAGCTCTCTAGAGGAGAAAGCTATATTCAGCTTTAATTCTCTAGTTAAATTTTTTTGTTTGCCTCTGTAAAATTGGTTTCCTCGTCTTCTGCTTATTCTCACCATTCAGTATCACTGCACTCTCAACCTGCCCAGTAGTTAGATGGGGACCAGAGAGAAATATTTTGTATTTAAACTTCCAGTATTATAAAGTAGGAAAAGAGAGAGTAAGAGGATTTGGAGTCCTGGACTCTATTTCATACCTTGGGTTTTTTGCTCTGGTACTTGGCTTAAATCCCTTCTTTTTTTTTTTTGTTTTTTGTTTTTTGTTTTTTGTCAATGCTTTTTCTTTTATAAAAATAGTGAATGTTGTTTAACTTGTGGTAACCGCATTCTCCCACATAGATCTTTTACTTTCATTAACCCTGTAACTGTATTTGCTTTGAACTTTAATCTCAAACCGTAAAATAAAAGTTTAAGCTGCATCCTGAGGCAATAAGTTTCTGTTTTTGCCATCGGAAGGCTCAGAGGCTTTGTTAATGAGAGTTCAGATGAGGGAAAAATAAACCTGTTCTAGAAGCTCTCAGGTGCCCTAACGTTTCATAAATCTCTTGATTTATAGTTTAACTACTCCTCATAGGTGCTCCTTAAAAACTCAGAGGCAAATTTAGTTAATTCTGTGTTGTAAGGTGATTCTGAGAGCTGCCCCTCGGCTTCTCAATTTAGAGGAAACTCTGTTTAAAAAAAGGTATTTGCTGAAAACCTAATCTACCTGATTATAGCAATCAAGATGTTTCAGGTATATTGAGTATATTTTGCAAATGCACGGCTCAATTATGGCATTCTCTGTGTCTCTCTTCCTATCATTATTTCTCTCTGTATTTTGCACATATTGAATAGCCAAAGAGCAGCCCATAAAGGGGGAAATGAATAACTGGAAAATTAAATGTCCAGTTAAGTAGCGACAAGTGTCTGTACAAATACAGAGAAAAAGTTATATCTTAAAAATACAGCCCATTCTTCTGAGGGGCCTTGGATAAGCGAACTTAATATGACTCAAGCTAATCATATGGCACTAATTTGCTGCCTTCTTTTCCATTAAACTCTCCCCAGGTGACTCCATAGAACAATTGGGTTTAGGATATTCCGGATTCGAGTAATGCATTAAAGTTAAGCAGATATTCTTTTTTAAAGGACAGCATGTAACCAGGGCTGTACTAGGGTTTCAACATGAAAACCTCTAGATAATATGTTAATATGCACTATTCTGACCCTTCTCTAAGAAAGAAAAATCGGGAGTTGGAAAAAGAAATGGAAAAGTCTGTAGGTTATGTAGTGTTGGCAGCTCAGACAGGTGACTTGGGAGCTGGCTTCGGAAGTTTGCGGATGGCACACAACACATGTGGCGGGCAGAGGGGGCCAGGGAGCCGTTGCCTGATGCCTCATACGCGTCGAAGTTAGACGAGAGAACGCACATCTCTCTAGTGTCTGCGACCGGAGATTTTTGTCCTGACTTTGGGGCATTCACACTATTATGTAGCGAGGTCATAAGGTTCGTGAGCTCGCTCCCTCCTCAGCATTTCCAGTTCTGATTTGCCCCTGAGGCCTGACATGTGGGGGGACAGTGGGCTTCAGAGCAAGACAGACCCGAGTTCAGATGTGGACTGCCGCATGACAGCTGCGTGACCCCAGGCAGGTGTCGTCTCTGAGGTGGCCTTCCTGGAAGGCTTGCTGCAGAGCTGGCAGGTGATCTTTAGGACATCAGGACAGACAGTTCTCACTCGACAAGCGAGCGGTGCCTTTAAGATCACTCACGCATAAAACCAAATGCTTCGGGTGGCACCGGGATTTACTTTGAGGGTAAATAAAATTGTTTAGGCAGCATCTGCTCAGAAACTACATTTTGAGCCCACCAAGCAGAATTTTAGAAGGCACTCATATATCATCAGTGTCCATAGGCCATAAGCATCCTCAAGGCCTGTAGGAGCACGCTCAGTGACCCTCACGCCTGCTCTGTCAGAATGAGGTCACCACGTCACGGGCACACCGATTATCTGTCCCAGGGCCGAGAGCAGAGGACACCAGCAAGTTCCGTTTCCCAGCCACCCGAGTCACACACCCGGAGAAGGAGTTCCTCACCAGAGGTGAGGTTCACTTCCATGGAAGACAAGACATGATTGTAGGAGCTACTTACTAATAGGGGCAGATAAGGAAGAAGCAGGCAGTCTGTTTCCTGGGGTCTGAAGGGGGTCCCAGCCTCCACGGCTCCACCAAGCAGTGTGGCTTTTTCCAAGTGGAAAGTCAGCCTTCTGAACCATGCTCAGTTTGGCCTGCTCTGTGTGTGTGTGTGTGTGTGTGTGTGTGTGTGTGTGTGTGTGTGTGTGTGTGTGTCCTCTGTGTCCAGTGTGCTTGATTGACACTGCCAGTAGCATATCACAAAGTGGACTAACCAGGAAGCATCTAGAATGGCAACATGGGAGGAGCCCAAATGTGATCGGGGCATGTGACTGGTTGTGTGGTCCCTGACAAGCCCTTGACCTCCTTGAGCTTGCATTCTTATCTATAAAAGGGGGTAATACCTATCCTATAGACCTGTCCACGTGTCTGGATATTAAAATTATAATATGAAGCATATTCAAAATTACTCTCGCTTTGATTTAGTTTTAGTTGCATTTTAAATTTTATTTTGATTTTTAAAATAACATTAAAGGAGAATGTGAAATACTTATATGTTCAGCAAAAGGGGACCTGAGTCCACCAAAGATCAGAGTGAGTGTTCTGGGGTGACCCGATTTTCAGGAAACGTGCCAAAGTCAACCTGGCTTGAGAGCTGGAAACTTAAGAATTTTAGCATGCGTTCAGCATGAAACTGCTTTTGCTCAGGTAACTGATGCTGAATCCTAGTGGCGAGTTCCAGTGGCCTAATTTTAATCCTCATCATACTTGAACTCTCGGAGGCATTAACCCTGTTGATTCACCGCTTTCTCCTCAAGAAGTTCCCTCCCTCGTCTTCCGGGAGCCCATCCTCCACGGCTCTCTCCTCGGTGAACATCATGCCTCCTCTCCGTTGCTGGCTTCTCCTCTGCATACCTCGGGCGTTATCTTTGACCTTCTTTCCCTTCACTCTCCGTGATGTCAAGCAGCTCCCTCCAAGAGGGCTGGATGGAATTCACAGAAGTGTTCTGTTTTGCTGCTAGGAAGTTTTGTTTTGATTTTGCATGCCTTACAGCGGAGCGCACACCCTCCGTTCACACCCATCACCACTTGTCTCCCGCCTCACCAGTTCACAGTTACCGTTTCTCGTTTCTGGTGGTCCCTGGAGACGTCTGAGTTTGCAGTTCTTCTCCGTACCTGCCTTCAAGTACATCTGCAAGATGACTCCTAGTTTTAACTTCTCTCTGGAAAGTATTTTTTTCTATTCCACCACCGCCCTGGGTATCTTACGGAGGTCTAAAAATAAAGTCTAAACATGTCCCAAACTGAATTCATCTGCCCAGCTCTCCATGGTCCAACTCTCTCCTCAACTTTTTCTTTTCATATTTTTATTTTTTCAACTATAGTTGACATACAGTATTAGTTTTGGGTGTACAACACAGTGATTAGACATTTATATAACTTACAAAGTAATCACCCCAATAAAGCCAGTAGCCGTATGACACAATACATAGTTATTACAATACTGCTGACCATATGCCCCATGCCATACTCTACATTCCCATGACTGCTTTGCAACTGCCAATTTGTACCTCTTAATCCACTCCCCGCTTCACCCATCTCCCTAGACCCCCTAATCTGACAACCATCAAAATGCTCTGTATCCATGAGTTTATTTCTGTTGTTTGTTTGTTTATCCTGTTTCCTAGATCCCACATATGGCATTAGTCTTTCTCTATATTATTTACTCCACTCAGCACAGTACCCTCTAGGTCTATCCATGTTGTTGCAAATGGCAAGATTTCATTCCTTTTTATGGTTCACTAATATTCCATAGCATATATGCACCACCTCTTCTTCATTCATCCATTGATGGACACCCAGGCTGCCTCCGTCTCTTGGCTACTGTAAATAATGCTGCAGTGGACATGTGGATGCACATTTCCCTTCCAAGTAGCATTTTGCGTTTCTTCAGAAAAATACCCAGAAGTGGGTTAACTGGATCTTTTTTTGTCTCTTGTTATAGCCTTTGTTTTAAAGTCTATTTTGTCTGTTATAAGAAATACTATTCCAGCTTTTTTCTTTGTTTGTTTCCATTTTCATGAAACATCTTTGTTTATCCTTTTACTTTCAGTCTGTGTGTGTCTTTCGATCTGAAGTGAGTCTCTTGTAGGCAGCATATGTAAGAGTCTTGTTTTCTTATCAATTCAGCCACTCTGTCTTTTGATTGGAGTATTTAATCCTTTTTCATTTGAAGTAATTGTTGATATGTAGTTATTACCATTTTGCTATTCATATTTTTGTCTTCTTAAGAAATCCTGCCACATTTCCTGTAATACTGGCTTGGTGGTGATGAATTCCTTTGGCTTTTCCTTGTCTAGAAAGCTTTATCTGTCCTTCAATTCTAAATGATAGCTTTGCTAGGCAGAGTAATCTTGGTTATAGGTCCTTGCTTTTCATCACTTTGAATATTTTGTGCCAATCCCTCTGGCCTGCCAAGTTCCTGTTAGAAATCAGCTGGCAGTCTTATGGCAGCCCCCTTGTAGGTAACTAACTGCTTTTTTCTCACTGCTTTTAAGATTCCCTCTTTATCTTTAACTGTTGGCATTTTAATTATGGTGTGTCTTGGTGCAGTCCTCTTTAGGTTCATTTTGTTCAGGACTCTGTGCTTCCTGGGCTTGTGTGTTTATTTTCCTTACAAGGTTAGGGATGTTTTCAGTCATTATTTTTTAAAATAGGTTTTCAGTTTCTTGTTCTCTCTCTTCTTCTGGCACCCCTATGATGCTAATGTTGGTACGCTTGATGTTATTCTCATTTTTGGAGGGGGATTATTTTTCTTGTTGCTGTTATGGTTTGGTGTTTTCTAACCATTCAGTCTTTACCTTCTGAATCACTGATTCACTCTTCTGCTTTATCTAATCTACTGTTAATTCCTCCTAAGGTATTCTTCTTCTCAGTTATTGTATTCTTTATTTCTGACTGTTTCTTTTTAGTTTGATTTTCTATCTGCAGTTTTAAGTTTTTTATCTTTTTGTTTTGAGAACTCAGTTCTCACTGAGTTCATCTACTCTTCCCCTGAGTTCATTGAGCATCCTTATAACCAGTGTTTTGAACTGTGCATCTAGTAGATCATTTGTCTCCATTTTCTTTAGTTCCTTTGTTTTGTTCTTTCATTTGGGACATGTTTCTTTTCTTCCCATTTTGGCTGCCTCCCTGTGTTTATTTCCATGTATTAGTTAGATCTGCTGAGTCTCCCAGTCTTAGCAGAGTGGCCTTATGTAGTAGCTGTGCTCTGCGTCCCAGTGGCACAGTCTCCCTGGTCACCTGAGCTGGGCGCTCCATGTGATTCCCCTGTGTGTGATATGTGCCCTCCTGTTTTAATTGAGCCTTGGTTGCTGTTTGCTCATCAAAGGGAGGGACTGACCCTTGGGCTGATTGGTTAGGAGGACTGGCCACGACCAGTGGAGGTGCTGTTGTGCAGGGGCTGACCCCATAGAGCAGGATTCGCTTTAGCCAGGCTCTAGTGCCTGCCTTGTCTTCCCTTTGAGTGTGTCATCCTCAGACGTGACCTTGGGTGGTGCTCCAGCTCACACCTCAGCCAGACACTGGTCATGCAGGCCAGGGCCTTCTGGGAGGGGCCTTGCCGCAGACCAAGTTCAGCCGCAGCCTGTGCCTTGCGCAGAGCCACCCAGCATGAGCCACCATGCAATTCGCAGATGGCTGCCACCCACACTGGGCTTGGAGGTGCTTCAGGAGGTCAAGCCACAAACCAAGGCCAGCCGCCGCTAGTGTCTGGCTTCTGAACTTGGTGAACTTTGAGAGAGTTTAGGAAAGTCTGCAGCATGAGCCGAGACAGGCCGTTTGTAGGAGAAGCCATTGGCGGCACCTCACGTGGGCCGCACGTGGAGAGGGCGGGGCCTCGGGAACCACCTGGGCCAGAGGCAGCTGCGCAGGCGCCTCGGAAATGGCGGACGCCCCGGTTCCCGCGCAGGCCGAGGGAGGGCTCAGCAGAGGAACAGGGGCTCTGCCGGCGTTTCTGTCCAGGAGGAGGCGCCCCTCCAGCCCTCGCCCTGAAGCCAGACAACCCCGTTCCTCCCGCGTGTCCCCGGCGCCCTGGAGCAGCTGCCCCAGCGTCGAGCCCGGAGCGAGCGAGTCCGTCAGCGGTGAGTCCCCGCGCGGGCCCCAAAGACGGCGCCTGCGCCTCCCGCCCCTGCGTCCCACTCCGCCACAGTCCCCGCCGGTTTTCACAGCCCGAGGTCACAGGGCCTCCTCTTCCGGCCCAGGAACCCTGGCTGGGGAGCCCCACCTCACGCTCCTTCAGGGGGGCCGCCACAGCGACGTTCCCCTCCCGTGGTTGTGGGACCGGCGCGCTTCGCGACTCCTACCAGTCTCAGGGTGGCCTCTTCTATGTCTCTAGCTGTAGGACTGCAGGTGACTCCCAGTGACGCCGGTTTGGTAGGTTAGCTGTAATCTAGACGTGGTTGTGACAGGAGCGAAGCACAGCGTTTACCTTCCCGCCATCTTGTCTGGAAGCCCCTTCTCACTTCAGTTAATGGCTCCATGCATCTCTCTGTTCTTCCTCATCAGAAACCGTGGACTCGTTCATTCAGTCTTTTTTTTAATTACAATATCTATTGAGTGTCTAATATGTACCAGGCTGTGTGTTAGCCCAGGGGTCCCCATCTCCCATGCTGTGGGCTGTTACTGGTCTGTGACCTGTTAGGAACCGGGCCCAGCAGGAGGTGAGCGGCAGGTGAGCCAGCCAAGCTTCATCTGTGTTCACAGCCGCTCCCCAGCACCAGCATCACCGCCTCAGCTCCACCTCAGGTCATCAGGCTTTAGATTCTCACAGGAGCACCAGTGTTTGGTGCCACAGAGTTTGGGGACTCCTGTAGAGAGTTCAGGGGTGAGCATAAACAGACCCAGCCCCTACGCCAAGGCATTTACCACCTTGTCAGAGAGAAAACATTAATGAGATAACCCCCAAAATAAATACAAAATTGCACCTGTGCCAAGTGCTGTGCGAATTATATACGGGTCCCTGACCTGGGGAGGCACATCAGGAAAATAAGTCCTGTGGGAAACTGAGATCCAAACACAGTGTAGGACTTCAGCAGAGAGGACGAGAAAGGGGTTAAGACACATTCTTGGCCACACTGAAGATTGTGTTCTGTCAGCCCAAAGGCAAGAGAAACCACTCACATTTTTCAGCAGAGAGAGTGTCATGAACAGATTCACATTTCCGAAAGTGCGTTCCCACAGAAGTAGGGAGAGCGAGTATGGATGTGGGAGGGGCATTTTGGAGGCTAGTGCAAATGTCCAGAGGTGACAATAATCTGGGGAGGGATGATAACAGGGGGTGTCTGGATATAAATGGACAGATTCAAATGCTACCTCGGTGGTAAAATCTGAGGACTTGGAATGATGTTGGGTATGGGGATGAGGGAACAGAAAGTGTCAAGGCTGACACATGGGTTTCTGCCTGGTGGGTATGCCATTGGTGCAGCTGAACCCTGCGAGAGAACTAGATTTGAGATTGATTTTAGACATCTCGAGTCTGAGGTACGTCTAATAGACCTAAGGAGACATCTCAAGCTGCGAGTTGAGTGTATGGATCTGGAGTTCTAAGGAGATGACTGGAGAAATCTATTTGTGATGCATTTGTGTAGAGGAGATAATTGAATACATACGGGATGGTTAAATGCATATATGTGGCCTTGGCATGGAAAGAGAAGAGGGCTCAAGACTGAGGCTTGAAATCTGCCTGGCGCCAATGGCTTAGTTCTTGTACCTCATCACATATATTTAATTGTCATTAATTCACTTTCTCCTCGGAGACACCTTCTGAGCTAAGGTCCTTCTCTTCTTCCTTATTCCTCCTGCCAAATTTGAGGTCTTTGTTGTTTCTTTCAAATACAGTTAGATTATAACAGGGCTTACTGCCACTCTCCTCCCAGACCCCAGAGCCTCCCGTGCTGCTCTGCAGTCATCTTCTTAACACACTAGTGTGATCTTGCTTTGCCCCCACTCAAAGCTCCTGGGGCTGCCCCTGCTCTCCAAGCTCACTGCTTACATGACTGCCTAGCAAGAATCACCCTGTGCTGTAGCTGCTTAGAGCAGAGCCTTTGTTTCCTCCCCAGCCAGAATGCAACAAGCTCCCTGATGGAAGGGACAGGACTTCGCCCACCCTTGCCTCTGCGAAGCCTAAAAAGGCATCTGGCATCTAGGAGGTGTGCAGAGACTGAACCCTGCTGCCCTCCGATCCTGACCAAATCAAATCCTATTATCTGCTTCTGCTTTCATTTTCCTCTGTGCAAGTGTAGATATAGCTGTTGGCCTCTTACCTCCCTCAGAGACATATTTTGCTGCAAGTTTAAGACACCTCTCTGCCTAAGGGAGAGGCATTATAGAAACAGTGCTTAAAAGAAATAACAGTAATACATATGCAGTTATGCACTTTTTGAGTCAGTAGTTTAAACTGCTTTACAAGATATGGCCGGTACCTTCTGGAATTGTATAGCTTATAGTTGAAATTACATATTATTTAGTCACAATTCCATATCTGAGCACTATCTCAGAGCATTTTAGTTGCACCAATTCTGCATTTCCACACCTTGCCAGCACAGCCTCGTGGGATGAGAGGGAATGAATAAGTGTCAGAAGTTGTAGGGATGGAAAATGGCTATAGAACTAGAACCCCATCTGAATTGTAGGAATGGGGGGCCATGATTCATTTCATGCTATTTCCCTCTTCCTCTGCACCTATGCTTTTTAAACTATTGGCAAGAGAAATAACGTAAGAGGCTTTGTTAACTGAGGGGTGTGTGTGTGTATATGTGTGTATGCAGGTGTGTATTTTTCTATAGATAAAAACAACTTTACGCATTTAAAAATACTAAGCTAAATATGGTGAAGATAATAGTATTAATAATCTATCCTTTTTAAGTCTAGTATCATATGCCAAGCCGTGTTCTAAACATTTTACACCTTTTATCTCATGTCATTCTTGCGATAATTCTATGAGGCAGGTATGATTATTATTCCCATTTTACAAATGAAAAAAAAAAAAAACAAGACATAAAACTTGCCCAAACTCATACCATTAGTGTGTATGTTTGTTTCAGATATTTTGGTAAATGAATAACAACTTTAAGAAAAATATGTATAAATACAATTTATATATATTTACATATAATTATACACAGAGAGAGAGTTCTTTATGGCTCATAACACTGAAGCTCACCACAACTAAGAGATTAAAGTTCATTTTCCCTTGAAGTACCGTATAAAATTTTCCCTATTATACAAATAATCTTAGTCATTAGTTTAAAAGTAGGAAGTCTAACATATTGATATCTATGGAAGAACTTCATGAAAATCCTTTGTTTTATCGTCTAAATAGTGAGCTGTGTTAAATGGGTCAACTGCAGTTAGGGGTGCTATTAATAGTGTGTGGTTGTTATTCATTTAGCCCAGAAAGACAGAGTTTTCCAGAATTTTTAATTTGTCTCATCTCACAATATTTGTCACCTCTCAATTTTATCAGCAGAACCCCAAAAGTTCAAACACATGTCTGGAACCTGAGATATTCCATCAAAACTGGAGAAAAGAAAAAAAAAAGTAAACTAAACTTGAGGCTATTTGAAATTCTTGTCAAACCAGCCTTCCCATCTCAGATCGTCCCACTTCCTTAGCCCCGCGTGACTTCGGAGTAATAATTGTGCCCAGTCTCTAACTGGAGCATTAACGCTATTAATGCTAAGCCATATTTTTCGTAAGAATGCAAAGTGTGACCCCACTTGAAATGACTGCTTTCTTAAGCAATGTCAGAAGTATTTAGTCCTTGAACAAACTGTGAGCCAACCTCAGCCAAAGGAGGTCAGCTCAGATATGTGCCTGCGCATTCAGAATACAAGCTGCCAGAAAACATGAGCAAATGTTTAGAACAGTGAACCTTCAGTTAAAGGCTTCAGCTCTCCTGGAAAGTTAACGCTCCAGCACTCTGTCTCACCTCCTTCAGCCTCTGATTAAAGACAGAAGATCAGAGATGGAGCGTGGAGCAGGGCCGCCTCATGGAAATATCTCATCAGGCGGTGACCTTCCCGCGTGTCATTGTTTATCCTCTCCGCTTTCTTGGGCATGCTGTTTTAATAAGCATTTGTAATTTTAATATGCGCAAACATTTTTAGAGTTTCCAAAGAGACTCAGATAGTCATTTGAGCTGTTTTGCAATTGAAAATTGGCAGTCGTCTGGAGGCGGCTCTAGCGGGACCATTAGCGTCAACCCCCCTGACATCCCCCTGTATGATTTCAGTGGGTCTTTTTTGAGAAAGATGCCAATGTTCTATGCTTCCAACAGTGATCGTAAGATTTCTGCGTTCCTGTAAACTCTCATAACTATGCAGTTAATATTTGCACACGTGTTTAAATATGCCTGATATCTTTGCTTTGTAGGGGTAAATCCTTCCTGAATTATGTCTGCTATCTAGATGTCCAGAGTGTCCGTGTGCCTCTCCACGAGGTTGCGTAGCATAATAGCAGAGGGCACTGAGCACACCAGGCTGTGCAGCTGCCTGGCTAGGAAGCTTCCCGTAAACCACTCATCTTCCTAGGCCTCAGTTTTCTTGTCTATGAAACGGTAGACCAAGTCACCTCTCAGATCTGGAGCTCTGATTATATGATCCTTGTGACTCCACCTTCAGAAAATATCTTCAGGTTTGGGGTAGGTTACTCGTATAGAGAGGTTTTAAGAATAACAATATTACCTGCCTCTAATGAGCATGTACTCTGTACCAGGAGCCATGCTCACAACTTGAAGTACAGTCTCCAGTATTAATCCTTACAGATTCAGATTAAGGGGCTTAATTAAACAAACGCCAGGGTAATCAAACTGTAAGAGGTTTGGTTTTTGATAAATTAAAACCTCTCATTTGATTTATTATTAAACCTCTCATTAATTCATTATTAAAATTAAACAGCTTATTCTTACTTTTACTGAATAAATTCCATGCAAATATATAACAAATATGAATTGGATGGGGAAAAAATCGTTAGTCTTTTCAGGATCCCCATTTATCTTCAGCTGACCCTCCTTTGAGGACGACCGTCATTATTCACATTTGACAGGTGGGGAAGCCAGGGAGCATGGAGGTTACGTAACCTGCTCAGTCATCCAGCCACACGTGGCCAAGATGGACTTCACACCCACAGGACTCACACTCTCAGGGTTACAAGATTTAGCAAACAAACGTAGAGGACATCTGATTGAATTTGAATTTCAGATAAGCAATGATTAATTCTGTAGGCTCTCTCAGACATTGCATGGGACATACTTATGCTGCAAAATTTTTTGTCGTTTGTCTGAAGTTCAGGTTGAACTGGGCATCCTGTGTCTTCATGGGGCATCCCTCTCTGTGACAGAATTCTGTGACAGACTCCGCATCGCTACCTTTCGTAGATGCACTGGGGATGAGCAGGAGGAGGCCTTCTCTCTGAGAAGGCTGAAATCCTGATGATGAAACTGAAACAATAAATGGAGTGAAAATGGAAGTATCCACCAGAGCATCCTGAATAGTTTTAGAAAATAAAGAGCAGTTGCATTGCTTTAGGGGTCCTGTTTTGGTTTTTGCCTTTTGAGCATAGACTTTGTACTGCCGTGGGCACCAGGGCAGTCTGGGCGAGGTAATCATGAGAAGCAGGCGTATAGAATCTCAGTGATGAGAGGTACATGGCCTCAAAAATCCATCGGTTCAGATCCCTTACTTTGTAGGTGGGGACACAAGCTACGCGCAAAGGCAAAACTAGTTGGGACTGAAACCAAGGTCCCTTCCCGAGGACCTTTCAGGGAATGGCAAGTGAGGGAATGTTCCAGGTGGTATAGGACTAATCTGATAGGGCTAAATTACATGGCCTTCTGGAAACTGTTGTGATACAAGTGTTTTGTAAGTAGTTAAGTAGGGAATTCTCCTACCCTACTCGCACCTCTGGGCCACCAAGGGGGATGTTCTTCTCACTTTGCAGATATTTTTATATTCCCATGAACAGATGCTGTTGTCTGGCCATGAGTGCTCCAGAGCTAAATATCTAAGTAGTGGGTTACCCAGAAATTTCTGACCTTCTTTCCTCATCTTATTAACTTGCTAAGAATTATTCCGTACCTATCACTCTAACCTCTCTTTCTGAAGATAGGCAAAAAAGAAGAAAACAATAAAATGTAAATTATATATCTTTACAACCTGAAAACACCCTGGAGAAGCATTAGAGAAGAACAGGCATTTAAAGAAATAGCTACACAGAGTTTGTCTGTAGATTTTGCTAACATGTTGTGTCCTTGACCCTGGCTCCCAGAGATGATCCAGAACAGACTCCGGCTGTGCTTGCCTTCCTCTGGGCATGGCGGTCATTCATATCCCCTGGGGTGCCACAGTGGCGCTGGGTTATGCTTGGGAATCCTAGTCAGCTCCTTAAAACATTTCTTAAAAATGTGCATGTGTCACAGCCAGCATTAATTTCATTGTCCTGTGTGCAGAGAATGTTTTACACAAACGTGTGTGTACGTGTGTGTGCGTGTGTGTGTTCTAAAGCACGTGTATGTGTTTATTCCAAAGATGAAATAATGAAAGCAGAGGGTGACGACCACGAGTGGAGAAGTACGAGTTCCAGGTCTCATTTTTCACCAGTGTAAATGTCTCCCTAGAGTAGAATAAAACACCTTTGGAAATAAAACTAATTTGGATTAGGGAAATGCAAAATAAAACCACAGGATACCACCTCACACTTATTAGGAACACATTATCAGAAGAATAGAGCGCAGCAGGTTTGGGCGAGGGTGTGGAGAGTGGAACCCCAAGTACTGTTCCTGTGAATGTAACAATGGTGCAGCTGCCATGGAGAAAAGGGTGGCGCATCCAAAAAATTAAACAGAGAATTGCCATACGATCCACTATTTCCACTTCTGGTTCTTTACCCAGAAGAATGGAAAGCAGGTTCCGAGAGAGAGAATTCTGTGCCCATGTTCGTAGCAGGATTCCAGCCAAAAGTTGGAATCAATCCGACTGTCCATCAGCCGATGAATGGATAAACAAAACGTAGTTTAAACACACGAGGGAATATTATTCATCTTGAAAAAGAAAGGAAATTCTGACACCTGCTACATCATGAGGGAACCTTGAGAGGCGTTATGCTGAGTGAAACAAGTCAGTCACAAAAAAAGCAAACCCTGTACGAATCCTCTTACCTGCGGTGCTGATGGTCATCAGGTTCCCACAGACAGAACCTAGAATGGCATTCCCAGAGGCTGCGGGGCGAAGAGGGTGGGGAGTTGTGTTTCGTAGGGGTCGAGTTTTAGTTTTGCAAGATGAAAAGCGTTCTGGAGATCGGTGTCACAACAGTGTGAATATACTTAATGCTACTGAAGTGCACACTTAAAAGTGGTTAAGATAGTAAACTTGTGTGCATTTTATCATAATTCAAAATGAGCAAATAAGTGAATAAACTAATTTGGTCATGTGCTCATTTATTAAACCAATATTTATCAAACGCCTGTTATAGCCCAAACCACATGCTCGACCAGGAATGTCCAGGACCAAGGCCAACATTCTGTGGGACCACGGTGGGTACTCAATAAGTAATTGTGAAGTTAAATGAGAATTCAATAAGAAATGTACAGACTCACTGGAAATGACACTGAGCCTAATTAGTAATGTTTTGCATGGGCAAGGGGAAAGGGGAGGTGGACGTAGTGGCACGTATGTATTTGCCTTCCCTCACTGTCCACTGAGTCAGAAAATGAGGGGCAGCATGTGCCTCCAAGAAGCTCAAAGTCTAGAAGAGGAGGTAAAAATGGACAAAAATTTGTAAAGTTACAAGTCGTAATATTCAGAATTAACTCATAATGATTTCCTGTGTTGAGCAGTGGTTAATTATTGTCAATCTCCTCTTACATTTGTTATCTTATCAGTATATATGGACTAATATTTATCTTGAACATTGATTTTCCAACCCTTTCTTTCTATCCACTTTTGATTCATTTTTAATGAAGGCTAAAACAAACAAGCAAAGAATGACATGTTATGCAAAAATAGTCACTGGTATTTGCTTATTAACAACAGAGCTGTTTAAAAGTACTTTTCATTGGAAATCAACCCTAATTCAGAAGTCAGGAAGCCTATATCTTTGTTCATACCTAATCATTAATAAGCTCTAGACTGTAACTGCAAATACCACATTCTCTCTGAGACTCGTGTTCAGATCGCTCACATCTTTAGACTTCTGGAGAAGGTTCTTCCAGAGATGGCTTTTTGTTCATGAATTTAAGATTTTGATTGATTTTAATCAGTTAATGCTATTTATATTTTATATATATATATATATTTATATATATGTATATATAGGCACATTATATATATATATGTATATATACATATATATGTATATGTACATGTATATGTATGCATATGTGTGTGTATATATATACACATTGTGTGTGTGTGTGTGTGTGTGTGTGTGTGTGTGTGTGTGTGTGTTTAATCCTTAATTATTTTATGGAATTTGGATTCAAGTATCTAGATTTTCAGTAGAGGTTAATACAAGGAAATTGCTCTGTCATATTTGTAGTTACAGTAGGCTTTGGGGTATAAGGTATGAGGGTGTCTTCTGGCTTCCGTACTATTGAAAGCTTTTAAAATGCACTTTTGCCTCTAAGCTGTTGGGCAGCCAACATCACCAGAGACAAGAAGCAAAAGGGAGACACTGAGGTGATGGGACACAGGTGCAGTGCACACAGTGGCCCTGGCAGGGCAAGACTGGCTGACTGTGGGCCGCACAGAGGCTGACTTCCGTGGGAGTGATGCAGATGTCCCCGTGGATTCCTTCGACCTTTCAGGTAGTTGGTTAACCTTTGGAACTGATGCAATAACACTTTTAATGTACAGTCGCATTTTCTGAAATCAAGCAGGAGCAACCCGTAACCCACGGGCTGAGTGAGTTCTGCTTGTTTCTCCCATCACTGTTTTTGGTCCTCTGCCTGGCCTGGCATCAGTACGGAAAGCTTACTGAACTATACCCAGGTCAAGATACAGCTATTTCTGTTGGGAAGTTTTATAAGACTCCTTTCTTACGAACGCCTGGGCAATGTACAGTAATGGAAATCTCCTCACCTGTATACGTAAAAGCAGTTGTTTAGCCTAGGCTGTGAAAAGATTTCCATGGGCATTACAAATTGCAAGCTATTCAATGTCGTAGATTTAAAAAAAAAAAAAAAAGATCAACAGCAAGGTAGCCTAGAATTACAATAATAATACAAACAATATTTATAGCAGATTGTTGCAAGCCCGAGTTACAATGTAATCACAGCTATTTTATAGCAGTGGTCTTTGCTTCAATGCCAGTTTATTTCCTGAAAGCTTTTTAAAAAATTGTAACATAGTTCACATAATGTGTCACTCAATAATGAAGCCAAGACGCCTCATTTCATGTTATTTTTCCTTGGGTCCTTGAAGGATATTTAAAAAATAACAAATAAAAAAAATAAAAGACTAGTTTACAATCCATTCCCTTCTTTTCTTCTTACAGAACGTCCCTCTCCTGACGCCCTTTGCGAAAGACCAAGTCAGAAAACAAAGGGACCTAGGGAGGGAAGGCAGTCAAAAACGAGCCCTCCACACTCGAGGGACTGTATTTCTCTCATTATTTTTCTTTTATGTAGAGAATATTCACATAAAGAAATCAAGAGATTTATAAATCCCATCATTTGGCTAGAAAAAGCACCCAAGTACACACTTCCTGTGTATTAGTCATTTTTGGTTGCCTAGCTGCAAAAACACAAATATATTGCAAAACTGTTTTTTTCAACACAATTGTACCCATCTGTCAATGAATCTCCTCCCATAACTTGTTTTTTAGTGTGTTGAAAACAATAGACGTCACCACGTCAAATTCCAAGTTTCTGATGACTCCAGACTACCTTAACACTATGTCTGATCCCCGATCTGGCCTTAACGGTGGACTTGTTGAGGCTGAATGGGAGAGGACTGCCTAAAATACACCAGAACTGCTGGAAATGGGCGAGAGTGGGCGGTATTTTGGAAGAACTTTTATACACCCCCCCTCTCAAGTCAGTAGAACAAAGAAAGAAATGTTCTTATATACTGAGATGAATTCAATTCCCAACAGCGAATCTCAAGTATGTTAGCATTATTTTAGAACAAGTCGCTCCAGTGTTGACTTCGGATGGTGTAATGAGCGTTCTGAGAGCCTGCACCACGGTCCCAGATTCCCCGGTGTTGACCCGCTCAGGGTCGGCTGAGGGTCACAGATCACTCAAAGGGTGCAGAGGCGCTTCTGGAGCAGGGTTCACAGAGCCCCTCTGTCCTCCCCATGCCACGTGGTCGCCAGGCTGATGTGCACCAGCTTCCTGTGAAGCCCCACAGCCTGAAGGGGTGAGGGGCTCCGGGAAGGATGCGTGTGTTCGGTGACAAGCTCGGTTTTCTTGGACTTACCCTGTAAGTCCACTGTGTATAAGGAGACCCAGCTCACAAAGGTGCCTTAGGGACCTGTGATGTTGCACGGGAAGCCTGACCTCTGCCCTAAGCAACCTGTCCTGTGTCAGTGTCTCCCCCAGAAAACGCGCACGTGCCTGGCACATAGTAGGCTTTTAGTAAATATTTGCTGCATGCACACCACACTGGGGAAACTTTATAGAAATGGGGGGCAGCACAGGAATTCTACAGCGTCTCACAGACAGATTTAAGTGTCTTCAAGGCCCCCTTGTGAGATCCCACAAACACATGAGATCGCCCACAGCACAGGAATCATCTTTAAAGGGATGAAAACCATCCGGGGTCTTCTTTTGCCGTGTCACATGGGACTCTCCTTCTTGACAGATGTGATTCTGACAGTGACCCTTTCTGAGCGCGATTACAGATTTGTGACGGGCATGCAGGTGAATCGGTTCGGTAAAATCAGTGATGACCCTCAGTCGGCTGCGTAGTCCATGAGTCAGGGTCGAGGACCCGTCTTCATTTCAGGATCTTCTCTCTAGAGCCCTTGCTAATAGCCTCAGAGTTATTTCTTCCTTCCCCAGTGCCTTGATTTAGAGTAGAAATATTGTTTAAAAACAAAACTAAGAACAATAATTTTTAAAAAACACCTGATATCAGGCATTCATTGTACTGGAATTGGAGGGGAGGGAAGATGAAATGGAAATTGAGCCTATGACTGAAAACAGTAAAGAGTAAGATGCCTCAGTAATAAAAACCAGGTAATCACCCTAGGACACAATTTTAGAGTTCTCCATGTCAGGTATATCAACTGCGTATATCACTTTTTGAAGTTTTTGAGCCTCACATATGCACAGAAGTTTATAACTAAGTATTTTAATGTGAGGTCTGCAAAGCAACAATTTTAACAAACAGGAAGAGTGAAACTCCTTCTTACCCTTCATAGTTTTGAGGATTCGTCCTTACGCATAAAACTTTTATGACAATGCCTTATATGCTGATGGTTTATCTTCTCTCCGAAAAGCATTTTCAGAATATGGCACGTAGCGCATTTGATCAACCTGGTTAATATGAATGAAGCGATAGCAGAGCAGACATAATTCAAAACCACAAATACTTTTAAAGGACATCGACGTTGGATTCTGGAATGCACATGGCATTTTTCCTTCCCAGTAGTGTTCCTTCCCATAGCTCCTATCAACCGACTGTATACAAAAGCTGCCAAGATATCTCCTCGGGCCAGGAGAAGGCCAAACCGCATGTAAGAACTCGCTGTAAATAAGCTACAACCGGGTAATTAGGAGCAGACAGCATTATCTCATTCATCTTCACGCGGTCCCTTGACACTGGGCAGAAGCAGGGAGCGGACCTGAATTAAAGGATGGGGGGCGGCCTGGGATGTGAATCCTACCTGCAGGGCCCATGCCCTTCCAGGCCATGCGCATTACCTAACCGTAATTCACACAGCCAGGAGTTGTTGTCCCATTGTACAGGCGAGCCCAAGAATCGGGATACACACCTAGGAAGTACCCAATTTTTTTTTACTTAAAGCTTTTCCTCTTTTTTTTTTTTTTTTTTTTTTAATAAGAACTAGTAAGCTCACTAGACATCTTAAATATCTCACTTAGGACAGAAATTTCGTTCTCTGTGCTATGTAATAAAATTATAGAATTTATTAGCAGCCCCGAAGGAAATCTCATATTTATGAGCGATTTCTCATCGCTCCTTTCCGAGTCCTAACAGGCAGGCCGTTCGGGGAGTGTTATCCTGCGGCCTCCCCAGAAGCCTCATCTCGGCGATTACCTAGAATGTCTTCTCAATGGCATTCTCACCTTAGAATTATCTCTGTTTCTTCCCTTCTCTTTCCCCCAACCTTAGCAAATTCGTAACAAAATTCTGTCTGTTTTACCTTCTTAATGTCTCAGTGCCTCTCACATGGTGCCCTGGCCCCTGCTTCCCCAGTTATATAGGAGGCTGGAGTTTAAGGAATGTGATGCCTGGGCCCCTGCACTAGCCTCCAGACTGCTTGGCATCTTGACATTACCTTCGTCTTGTGGCCAGATTCATGTTTTAGTGTTTGAGTCCTTCCCAGGCCTCGGCCCCTGAACTCGTATGCGATGGTGGGCAGAACAGTGCAGCCCTATCGTTTTAGAGTTTATGATCTAGTGGGGGAGAGAGACAGAGACATGTAAACAAATTCATAACGATAAGACCATAGATGTCCAAAGGATATAAATAGGGTATTCGAATAGAGAACAGTGAGGACTTACTATATGAGGGGCAGGGGCGACATCTCTGAAGTGGTGATATTTAAACTGAGATGGAGCTGATCTTATAGAAAGTCAAGGGTGAGAATTCCAGGCAGAGGTAACAACGTGCAAGAAACCCCAAGACAGAAATCAGCTGGCCTGGCTGCAGAGTGACGGGCAAGGGGTCGTACCCTAACACGAGAGAGAAAACGTGAGCGTGGGTCCAGCCACACGAGGCCTTGCAGTGCATGTCAGAGTTTTGTGTTTGGTTCCGCGTGCGACGCGAGCCACCGACAGTGGGATCTCCGTATGGTGAGACTCAAGCTTTAGAGTCCAAACGTGTGGCGGAAGTGTGGAGAGCAAGGGAAAACGCGAAGCCAGGGGAGGCCAGAGGTGGCGACGGGGCCGGACGGGGCAGGGCGCCCTCCTAGGAGCCCCAGGAAGCCCCAGGAGGATTTTAAATAGAGGGTGACTCGACCAGAGTGGTTATGGCGGAGAAAAAGAACTGAGGGAGGGAGACGAGGGAGGCCCTTTAGGGATTCGTGCAGGGGAAAATGATGGCTTGGACTAGGGCAGCGGAAGAGAGGGGGCAAATTAAAAGCAATTATCATTTTTTTTTTTTTTTTACTTATTTTTAACATTTTTTCTTCTGGGGAAAGCACTTAAGGTAATATCTAATCTCTCAGAAACTTTTTAAGTGTATGGGCAGGACTGTTAACTATACACCCCGTGCCGTGCTTGTGTCTGTGGAACTGTTCATCCCGCATGACGGGAACTCGGGACCTTTGAGTGACACCTCCCCATCCTCTCGCCCTCGGCCCCTGGTGACCACCATTCTGCTCTCTGGTCCCATGCCTGACTACTTTAGATTCCTTTGTACAAACGAAATGACACAGTATTTGCCTTTCTGTGTCTGGCTTGTTTCCCTGAGCACAAGGTCCTCTGGGTCCCTCTCTGTGGTTGCGAATGTCAGGGTTTTCTCCCTTTTTTCTGGCTGAATAGTGTTCCATTGTATGTATATACCACATTTTCTTTAAGGTAATTTTTAAAGGTAAAACTGACAGGACCGGCTGATGGATAGGAGAAGGGCGACGCCACTTACGAGTGTGGAAGACTGGGAGACGATTGAGGAAGGGGACACGAAGAGCACAGTTTGGGGCGTGTTAAATTTGAGATCGCTTTTACATAACCCGTAGGCGTCCACACTCAGGGGTCACATAGGCAGCTGTATCTACAAGAATGGAACTCGGGTAAGAATTCCGAGCTGGAGATACCAGTTGTGGAATAAAAGTCAAGCAGATGGAAATGAAGCCCGTTGTGGGAATGAACGAGGTCAACTAGGGAGAGAGTCGAGAGGGAAGAAAGGCTAGAGAGGAGACCAGCAGGACTCCAGCACGCAGAGGCTGGAGGGAGAGGGTCCAGCAGGGTAGCGTCGCCGGAGGGATGAGGAGAAGAATCCGGAAAGGGCGGTGTCTCAGAAGCTAAGAGAAAACACTGGGTTCAGTGCTGCCGAGAAACTGGCACTAAAACTAGAAGTTCGACCGTTAGACACGACAGCACTGAGGCAGGTAAGGACCAGTGCAGTGGTGGCCGGGCAGAAGCCATCGCGGAATGGACCGAAATGGGAGGAGGACAGGGACAATGGTGCCTGCAAATCACTCCTTAAAATCCTATTAATGTTGTTACTTCTTTAGTGAGAAGCTGTAGACGGCTCCCTGCTTACTGGAGTTTATAACATAAACGCCAAATTCCCTGCCCTCATTTTCAACTCATCTCCCAGATGAGCGCTCCATTCTGCTCGCACTGAGCTAATCCTCTTACTGTCTTTCCTCCCCTCTTAAATTCCTACACGAGGAATTCCCTGCTCACTTCAGACCCAGCTCCTTCCTGGAGTCCTTCACGATTGCCTTGAACTTTCCATGCTCTGAATTTTTATAGCATCTTCTGTCTGTAAACCCCCATTGTGACATTTGTCGAATATTGCTTTTATTCATGTTATCTTTCATGTTTTATCTCACCAAAGGGTCAGGACTACAAGGAACATTACTTTTAGCATTTTCCCGGATACTTACACGTATTGGGACACAGTATTGATTGTCAGACTGGTGGTGACATCCTGATTTTGGGGTCAATGTCAAGAGGAACAGACCTACCCAAACACCTCTCAGATGCCGTTCCAAGGAAAATGCTAGAAAAATTACAAGATACCATCCAGTGACCATCTTTTGTTTTGCTTTTGATACACTTTTTTTTTTTTACTTTAGAATAGTTTTAGGTTTTCCAAAACAAGATAATATAGAGTTTCCATATATGTCATATCCAGTTTCCACTATTATTAACATCTTATATAGATTGTCACATTTGTTACAATTAATACTGTAACAATATTGATACACTATTATTATTATTATCTAGTGTCCATACTTTATCCAGATTTTCTTAGGTTTTACCTCATGCTCTTTTCCTCTTCCAAGCTCTCATCTGGAATGTCACATTACATTTAGTTATCGTGTCTCTTTAGTTTGCCTCTGGCTATGAAAGTTTCTCAGATTTCCTTATTTTTGATGGCCTTGGCAGTTTTGAGGTATACTGGTCAGATATTTTGTATAATGTTCCTCAGATTGGACTTATCTGATGTTTTTCTCCTGGGCGGTAGGTTTTGGGGGAAGGCCACAGAGGTGAAGTGCCACCATTCTCGTCACATAGCAAGTGTATGTACTGTTATCTGGCTTGTCACTGTCGCTGTTGACCTTGACTCCCTAATTGTGCCTCATTTCCCCCGCTCTCCACACTGGACTCTTTGGAGAGCAGTCAGAAGGTGCAGCCCGCACTGAAGAAGTGGGGTGTGTGCTCCGCCTACCTGAGGGCATAGTATCTACGAAAATTACTCGGAGTTCTGCATGAGAGATTTGTCTCTTGTTCTCCATTTAATTAGTTTTAATCCATTTATATCAGAGTACTCGTGGATATTTATTGTATACTTTGGATGATAATTCAATACTGCTTTTTTTTGTTGTTGCTCAAATTGTTGCAGCTTTGGCCGTTGGGAGCTCTTTCAAGTTGTCTCCTGTGTTCCTTCAGCATAATCCCATCCTTGAGGGTTTTGTTTTTGCTTTGTTATATTTTGGTACTTAATTACTCAAAAGTAGCATGTGTATATCCTGCTGCCATCCTAGAGTCAGCCATTTCTCTATGGAGCCCTGGTTCCATTGATAGGAAAATGGTACTCGAACCCGAGCTCAGGGCACTGGGTTTGCCCGTTGCTGCTGGGTTTTCATTGCATCTAGGTTCTCTCAGCTGACAGCAAGGAAATGTGTGTGTGTGTGTGTGTGTGTGTGTGTGTGTGTGTGTGTTAACCCATGAATGCACACATTTCTCAATACTTCTGTAGGTAACTATCCATATCAATATTAAACTAAAGGTAAGGCCATACTGATGTCCCCAACTCTAATCCATGACCTCCCAGTCTAGCAGTGAGACACGTGGCTCTCACCTTATTCCTTCCCTTTACGTAAGTGTTCAGTTTCCCAGATACAGTGCTTTCAGAATGTTAGCCCATAGAGGATAGTCTGTACGTACCTCTATGTGTAGGTCCTTTTGCCCTTAGTCTGACAGGCTCCACTCATTTCCAGAGTTCCTTGGTCAGCATCTTTCCCCCATCCCCTTTGGTAAGGTTTTTTGTTTGTTTGTTTTTATATGTTTGAATACAGTTAGACTCTTTACCACATTGTAATTCCATCCTGGGATCCCCTGAACTCCTAAATGATTTCTTTTTTTGGAAACTTGCATAAATTAAGGTTCACGCTCTGTGCTATAAAGTTCTAAAGGTTTTGACCAATGTAGCATCATGTGTCCAGCGTGACAGTATCACGGAATAGTTTCACCGCCTTAAAACTCTCCCTGTGCTTTACCCAGTCAACCTCCCAACCCCAACCCCTTGGCAAATACTAATGTGTTTACTGTCTCTATAATCTTGGCTTTTCCAGAATGTCCTATATCTAGAATCATACCGTATATGCCTCTTTAGACTACTTCCAATTCACAACACGCATGTAAGATTCATATATGTATTTGCATGGCAACTTGTTAGATCATTCTTTTTTACTACTGTGTAGTAGTCTATGATATAGATATACTATAGTTAGTTTATTTACCTATTTAAGGACATCTTATCCATTCCAGATTTGAGCAATTGTGAATAGGGCTGCTGTAATCATGCTGGTACATGTTTTTATGTGGACATAAGTTTTTGGATCAGTTGGGTGAATACCTAGGAACACGTTTGCTGTGTCATAAGCTAAGACTCTGTTTAGCTTTGTAAGGTAGTACCAACTGTCTTCCAAAATGACTGTACCATTTTGCATTCCTACCAGCAATGAATACGAGTTTCTGTTGCTTCACATCCTCACGAGCACTGATAAAGGTCAGCTCTTTGGATTGTAGTCATTCTAAAACATGTGTATCTCATGTTGCTTTAATTGGCATTCCCCAAATGACAAATAATACCGGGTGTTTTAATATATGTATTTGCCATGTGTAGATATTCTTTGATGAGGTGTCTCTTCATGTATTTTGCCTGTTTTTAAATTAGGTTGCTCATTTCAAATTCTGAGGGTTCTTGTGTCTTTTGGATACAAGTCATTTATCAGATATGTTTTGCAAATATTTCTGCCCAATTTGTAGTTTATCTTCATTTACAGTATTTTTTTCTCAAACGAGAAATCTTTAATTCTAATAAAGTCCAAATTATCCATTTTTTTCTTTCATAGATTGTGATTTTCATCTTGTAGCAAATAAAACTCCTCATTCCAAACCCAAAGTCATATATATTTTCACCAGTTTTCTTCTAAATATTTCATAGTTTTGTGTTTGAGTTAATTTTTATGGAAACTGTGTGTCTATTTCACTTTGTGTGTATAGATACCAGTTATTCCAGCACTAGTTGTTAAGAACATTCTTCCTTCATTACATTGCCTTTGTAATTAAAAAATTCTGTTGACTGTATTTCTGTATATCTATGTCTGAGCTTTCAAATTATGTTAAACGACTTTTTAACTTCTTATTCAACACTCGTCTTATTTAGAATTTTGTTAATTTCCAAATATTTAGGGATTTTTATGGCTATCTTATTCATTTGACTTAGTTTAATTCTATTGTTGTCTGAGAACATACTTTGTACTACTTTGATCCGTCTAACTTCGTTAAGGTGTGTTTTATGGCCCAGAATGTGATCTGTCTTGGTGAATGTTCCTTGTGAGCTTGGGAAGAAACTGTTCTGCTATCGTTGGATGAAGTATTCTATAAATGTCAATTAGATCGAGTTGATCGATAGTGCTGTTCCAGCCATCTATATCCTTACTGATTTTCTGCTTGCTTGGTCTATCAATTACTGACAAAGGGATATGAAATAGTGGCTATGTTTTGATCTTTGAAACAATTTTACCACCCAGCACTGCAGATTCAAATTCTCTTGGGATCCACCCAGTTGTCTTTCCATGAATTATGAAAATAAGTATCCTCGGAAAGTAAAGATAGTGAAATCCTTGGCATTAGCAATGTGGGGGGAAAAGGCTGCACAACCTCTCATGGAAGATATTGGTGGGGGGGGGAAATCATGAACAAGGACAAAATTGAAATGGATGGTTTTTAAATCTGACTCTGGGATTCTGGGTTCTCTTAGTGATATTTTTTACTTGACTTTTCTACTTCTTTCCTCTCATTCTTATTCCTGCCGTACAGTCTTGCTACTGTTGTCCCCAGTCATAGAAGTTATCTGTTAAATAAAACCCAATCTGTGACCTCTGACCAATCTACAAGAATTATTTATTGGCAGACCTAGGGGTCAAGTACCTCTCTAGTTTTTCCTTAGATGACCCTCTAATATGAAGTGCCTGTCTGAAAACATTCGAGCCAAGAGAAAGCAATCCACACCCCGCTGTGAGCCAGACAAAGTGGCGGGTCTATAAAAGTTGGAGAAAAATAAGGAGTTTTTATTAATACTTCTGGCCAAAACTGCTGCTTTCTCCTGGAATAAAATTGTTTTAAAAAGAAAGGAAAGAAGGAAGGAAGGAAGTAGGGAAAGAAAAAGAGAGAAGAAAATAAATCAAGAAGGAATGAAAAAGAAAGAGAAAGAGAAAAGAAAGAGAAAGTGTAAAGGGAAGGGAAAGGAAGGGAAGGGAAGAGGGAAGAAAAGAAAAGAAAGAAGGAGAAAGAAACTTTTTAAGTACCCTGAACTTTTTCTATAGAAGATTCTGCTAAGTGGGGAGAAATGGTCCAGGAAAAAGTTGTTCTACTGCTATTTGCACTTTTGTCTCCCCAAAAATGAAGAGGCTAGGGAAACATCGACAAGTGAGTATTATTATGTCTGTAAATCAGTTGTGCAAATTAGCATATTTTATGCCTAAGAGTAAAGAAATTTCCTAAGTCTTTCCTCTGTCCATATTCTTCATTAAGTTTTCTTGAGAGTCTTCAGTTTAGGAGATTTTAGCTATGTTTTAAGTCCATGAGAAAAGGGAGTTTGATTAGTGTTAGCAGAAAAATCTAGCACAAAGTTTGACATATTGCAATCAGGAGTATCTTGAAAACTCAAGAAAGTGCAGGTGCTCTTTATTGCTCACTCTCTCTGCCACAAGGCCTTCTTTTGAGAAAGAGCCTTGTAGCTGTTCATTAGTTCTCAGAGCTTCATGTTAGATGGATGAATGACCAGAATTTTCATTCCATTTTTGTAGACAAGAGTGAGAAACAGCAAGGTATTAATTATTTGCTCAAGGATAGGACTAGTCTTCTAATTCCAGTTCCTGTCCACTGCCTAAGCAGTTTCATGGCCCATAATATTTAAATTACTGCTTAAATGTTTTATTTAATGATGAGTGGCTTTTGCCATCATAGATGGAAAATAGCTTTGTCCATTTTCTTGTTTGAATAACCGGAGTCTCTGAGAGGGTAAGCTTATTCTTCAAGGATCTCAAATGAGAAATCTGTTTTAAACATGTGTCTAAGAGCATATTAGCTTTCTTAAAGGAGAAAGAAAGAAAATATAGTCTATTTTTCATCTGTTAGCCTTCAAATCATTGCTCCAAAGAAAACGGGATTTGTTTTTGCAAATAAAACTGCATCATTGTGGTATCTATAGAAACTCCCTAAAACTTTAAAACAGAACACACACACACACACACACACACACACACACACACACACACAGTGATGGCCACAACACATTTCTTAGCTATTTCTTCCAAGAGAAAAACTGCCTTGGGAAGAGGTGTCAAAGATGGATTCTAAAAGTAGAAGATAAAATTAGATATTATCTAACCGTGTGACTCAGTGATAAGCAAATTATTAATTTAATAGAGTAAATTGGGATGGAAGTGCGTTCGTGTGTCTCAGTTTCCCCGTCTGTAAAGTTTTTCATTGTGGTTTTGACAGATCCTTCCATGCTCCCCAGTCTCAGACGGGAGCAGGCGTTTCCTGTGACAGCTGCTGGGGCTGTTCACAGTGAGGGGTCTGCCCTCACCAGCCCTTCTGCTAAGACTGGGCATTTTCATGATTAACTGTGTATAGTAAGGCCTTCTCAACATCCTGAGTTTTTATTGGTTTCCCAGTTCTTCGTGCTTTCCAGGACCTGGCTGTTTCTAGAGCTTTCTTGCTGACAGTGAAATCTTTCTCCTTGCTGCCCAGAAGCTTTCACAGATCCTCCTTATACCAACAGAGCAGCAGCTGCTGCCTGGCCAGGGAGAGTCTAAGCAATCTACTGGTGTCTTTTCATCTCGGCAGATAAGCAAAGAACTTTTCAGAAATCTCAAAAGACTCTAAGTATGCGATAGTTTCCCCCATCACTTGTTGTTTGGGAATGGGTCGTCATTTTGATGTTTTTTATCACCTGAGATAAAGATTTTAAGGGACCCATAAATTGCAAGAGAAATCAGTCATTGCCTGCAGAGTTGAGTGTAACATGCAAAGCCAGTGTGAAACCGTAAATGGTCCACATCTGCAATGGATGCTTTCTACCTCGAGTTTACATTTAACACAAAGCAGAAAGACGCCTTTGTAGGTATGCCTGCAAGCAGAGGGCAGTATATATAAATCCTGAGAGCTAGCTCTATTTTCCTGAAATGAGGTTAGAAAACAGTCTAAAGAAAAGTTATGATTTCCTAAAATAAAAATTGAGTTTGGGCACCAAACTATTGTACATGCTGTTTAAATAAGATTTGAGCACTTTCAAGTGATTGCGGGTTTTGGTTTTCTGTTTGTAATTCCCTCTTGCAATTTCCCCATACCTGCTCGCCTAAGGTTAAGAAAGATGCATCTGATGTGATTTCTTTTATTGCCTACATATTGATGTACAATTTTGATAGCTAAGCCCATTATTAATCTTGAAAAGGGTAGTCTAAAACAACTAAGCAGTACCTGAATATTTTTATGTGCAAGAAATGTATATATTTCATAAATATATATATATATATATATATATATATATATATATATATAGTATATGGGAGATAAAGTAATATGTAATAATATGGTATATAAATATATTATATAGAAGTATATATTACAGGAAATAATTTATATAGTGTATATAATCTACCTTTGTACATATAAAGAGAGAGGAAGAAAAGGACTGGGCTTGGTGCAGAGAAAATCATGATAGTTCTGCCACAAAAATATTTATAAAATGTCATTTCAATTCTCCACGATTCTTCATCACTCTGTAAAATAGTAATGATACCATCTGACCTACTTACCTCATAGGCTCAGATGAGGAAACATTCTAGAGAAAATATATAAACGTGCAGTTTAGGTGGTAGCCCTGTGACGCGCGAGCGTGAAGAAATTGCATCCATTCTTCTACAGGCACCTCTCCCTGTAAACATTCACATGATTTAAAAGCAAATGCAGTGTTGAAAAAAAAGAGATTCGCGTTTCTAAAGAGGAGGAATGCTTTCATGTTGAAAAAAGGCATCATTAGAGAATGACTTTCAGTATCGAGTTCTAGTTAAAGGGTTTCCATTTTCAGGAGCACGTCCGTGGCGGGAAGCAGAACGCATGTTTGAAAGCAGTGTTGTTCTGGTCCTTCCTTGTTCAGCAGAATCACCTGGGCCCCACCCCACAGCTTCTCATCGGCTGGGTCTGTGCTGGGACTCACACTCCCCTGTGGTGCACTTTTAAGCTCCTTCGGGATCTAATGGGCAGGCTGATCTCATCACGTTATCTCTAAATGCGAAGATACAATTTTTAACATACATCCAGGGAAAAAAGTGATACATTAAAATGACTCCATTCAAATCAGCATTGTAAGCTTTAAATTTTAACCAGTAGGAGACTATTATAGCACCTATGTGGAGTGATCTCTTTCTCTCTCTCCCTCCCTCCATCCCTCTCTCCCTTTCCACAATCACCTTTTTCTTACCCTCCAGATATGTAAGCCCATCAGATAACCATGGAGATTAAAGTTTCTTTCTGTACTGTGCATATCAGCTCAGATGAAATCCTTTAGAGGAAATTTTATTTCCTTTGCCTATATGAAATTGCCCTTTTAAACAAGCACATTTTAGGTAAAAGCTTTTCTATTTGATCTGTTCAGTACCTCTTTATTGCAATAAAAATAGTGTGGACCTGAATAAGTTTGAGTGCTCTTGAGTTAGGGAGTGAAGCTGTCTCATATATCTGTTCACGCTGATGCCTTTCCCCTTTGTGTGTTGCAGGCTTTAAAATTAGCAACAGTGCCTTGAATATTGAGGTGGAATTATTTTATGTATCCCACTTTTTAAAAGCATGGCATGAGAAATTTAAAAACTGCTAAAGATTAGGGATGTTGTTTTTAACGAAAAGATGCTTCATGGGAAATTAAAGTTTGGCTTAAGTTTATGAATGGGATTAAGACAGAAGTCTTTAATTAAAGCAGTTCAGAGCCACACATGACAGAAGGCTAGCTTTGGCAAGAGTTCTGTTTTCTGCTGCCTTCTGGAAAGCTTCCGCGGTGGTGTGGGGTTTTGCTGGTCTCTTCCCATCAGAGTAGGAGGGGGAGTGTTTGTTTGGGCCTTCCTGTGGCATGGGTCATCCTCGCCGGCCAGTGGGAGAGATGGAAAAGAGACATCAAAAGAACAGGTTCCTATTCCTGCCTCTATCAATCAAGTAAATTGAAAAAGCCATTTCATTTGTCTCTATCAGGTTTCTTTAACCTAGAAAATAGTGTGATAGCAGGAGGCCTGCGGGGGAGTCTGATAGGGGCGCCACAGTGATTTCGGTGGCATCTGAGCCCCATGTTCAAGGGGACCTCCCTTCTCCAGTCAATGACTGGTGACTGCCCTCACCTGGTCTCAAAGAGATTGTCCAGGTATGAGGCTGAAGGGCAAGGATCATGAGAGCAACCTCCCTCTCTGCTGCAGACTGGATATTCGTGCCCCACCCCACACCGCAACTCACATGTCAGTGTCCTGATCTCCAAAGTGATGGCGTCTGGAGGCGGGGCCTGTGGGAGGTGCTTTGGTTTAAAGGAGATCATGATGTAATTAGTGCCTTCATAAGAAGAGAGAACACCAGAGCTCATTCTTTCTCCACCACGTGAGGACACTGGAAGAAGAGGGCTCTCACCAGACACCAGATCTGCCAGTGCCTTGAACTTGGACTTCCAGCCCCATACAGGGAGAAGTAAATTTCTGTTGTTTATGAGACAGCCAGTCTGCATCTAGCAGCCTGAGCTTACTTAGTCTCTATTCTTGACTCCTCGTTTTCCTTCTATCTTAGTGGAGTTTTAAATTTTAAACAACAAAATCCACTTTGGCTAATTATTTTTACCATTTACTTTTTTTTTCGTAATAATTTCAAACTTGCAGAAAAATTGCCAAGGATACTACAAAGAATACATATACCTGTCTCCCAGATTTTCTAATTATTAACATTTTTGTCATATTTGCTTTATCCTTCTTTCCATAGATATTTTTTTCTGAATCATTTGAGAATAAGTTACATACCTAATGCCCTTTACTCCTTAGTTGTTCAGTGTATATTTTCTAAAAATAAGAATAGTCTGTTATATGACCATAGCACAATGATCAAAATCAGGAAATTAATGTGAAACAGTACTATGATACAATCCACCTCATTCAGAATTTCCCAATTAGCCTAATAATGTCATTTATATGTAAAAAATATTTTTATGTATTTATGCATGGCTAAAATTTTTTCTGTATGTGTATATATATGTCTAAAAATATTGATCTTTTAAAGCCATACATACACACTTTTGTCAATTGGCTAATTTAAGTAGCAACAGAAATAAGTAAATAGTAGGTAGTTTGATAATCTCTAAAAAGTCTAGATATCTGTATTCTGAAGCTATACTACTACAGAAAGTAGTCCAAACAAAAGACAGGGCTCTCTCCAGGAAAAAACCTGTGCTCCACTGCTCAGCACCTATGTGCCAGGTACGGAATCCTAGAACACTGCTATGGCTGCCCCTACAAGTTCTTTGGAAGAGTGACTCGCTAGTCCACGGTCATCTGCTTTAACTCCGTACTTCTGAATCCAAGGCCTTCAAAGCTATGCTTCATGGTAGAACCTAAGCCACGAGTTTTTATCCCTGCAGCAAGGAGAGATGGGATTGCAAGTCTCCTGGCTTCTTCCTGGAATCTTATAATGTTGGCAGTTATCAAAATGTAGGATGAGTATTCAAAGATGTTGGACAGTGACAAATGATAATAATAGCAACACCAATTGCAAACAATAATAGTAACAATACTGATCGTGCTAGGCATTCTTTTAAATACTTTGCTTTTTCCTACACTGAATCCTCATAACAGCCCAGTGAGGTGGGCAATATTATTGTCCCTAGTTTATCAATAAGATAATTGAGGCACAGAGATACTTAGTAAAAGCCAAATTCATATAAGTTCTTAACCCTCTGGGGTTCCTTTTTCAAACACATACTAGAAAATACCTTGGCAATTTTAATAGAATTTAGCAATTGCATTTGTGGGCATCTATCCCAGAGAAATGAAACTTGAGTTCACACAGCAAATGTTCAATGCAGCTTTTTTGTACCAGACTTGCCCTCCCACCATGAACAACAAATGATGGTGGAACAATTAGCCATCCATATGCAGAAAATGAACTTTGATCCTCATGCCAAATTTTAAAAAATTAACTCAAAATGATCACAGACTTAATTATAAAACAAAACTATAAAACTTCTAGAGCAGGCATGAGAGAAATCTCTGTGGTTTTATGTAGACAAAGATTTCTTAGATATGACTCTGAAACCATGCTTCAAAAGTTGGTTAATTGAACTTTATTAAAACAAAACAAAACAAAATCTTATCTTTGAAAGATATTATTAAGGAAAGTAAATGACAAACCACAGAATGGGAGAAAATGTTTACAAATCATTTCTTTAATAAATGAATTATATCCAGAATACATGAAAATCTTGAAAAACTCAACAATAAGAAAACAACTCAATTTTTTCAAAATAGGCAAAGGATTTGAACACACATGTCCCTGAAGAAGATAATGGGGATGACCAAAAAGCACAGAAAAGATTTCCAACATCATCAATTATTAGAAAGTGGAAATCAAAACTAGAATGAACTACCCTTGCATCCCAATTAGAATGGCTACAGTTAAACAACTGACTATAGCAAGTGTTGATGAGGACGTGAAGGAACTGGAATGCTCATACACCAGGAAAGCAAAATGATACAGTCAATTTAGGAAACAATTTTATAGTTTCTTAACAAATTAAATATACAGCTGCCATCTCACGCAACCATTCTACCCCTGGGGGTTAAAAGAAAGAAACTCATATTTCCATGCAGAAATGTGTCCTTATTCTCAGCTGCATTATCAGTAATGGCCCAAACTTGAAACACCCTGGGGGTCTTCCAGCAAGTCAACGTTTAAACCAATGGTGGCACATCCATTCTATGGAATACTACTCAGCAACAAAAAGAAATGAATCACTGATTTGCATAATGACTTGGAGGGATCTCAAGGGAATTAGGCTGAATGAAAAAATCGAGAACAGGTCGGTGGTTGCTGGTTAGGGATGGAAAGAGAGATGTGACTATAAAGGAACAACATGACAAATCCTTGTGATGAGAGAACTGTTCTATATCTTGACTACGGTGATGGATACACACACTGCCCTATACGTGTAATACAGTTGCATAAAACTAAACATACACACATAAATGAGTGCCTCAAAAATGAGGAATCTGAACGAGGTCCACGGATTGTATCAATGTCAGCATCCTGCTTATGATTTCATACTGTAAGTTTTGAGGATGTAACCTTTGGGAGAAAATGGTTAAAGGGTAAAGGATTAGTTTCTGGATATGAATCTACAATTATTTCAAAATGAAATGTTTAAAACATGCACATACGAATCAAGGCAACAACATGAGATGAAATACCCTTATTCACGTCTTCAGTTTTCAAAAACTGACATTGCAGGCAAGATAGACCTATAATTTATTTTTATGGATCCTTTTTTAGAACACGAGATTAAGACTTCAGTTTCACACTTCAGGACAGTTTGTGCATAGATGTTGCAAACATCGATCACTATTTTAACTTTGTCTTTTCTAACTTTATCAGTCTTGGATTCTTGGTTGCCGTAATAACAAGTGTAATTATCAGGCAGGAAAAAAAAAAAAAGTAGTGAAAGGATCTGGAAGGCTGCGGAACCAGTTTTGGAAATGAGCAGAAACAGACGCAGCTCTGGGGGTCTAGGAAACAGAACCACATAAATAGAATGGTCCCGTGGTGGGGACAGGTGGCCAGGGAAGCATGGTGGCTGAGAAGGATGCACTCCGAGCATTTTTCAGTCATAACATCACTTGCTCATGGGCCAGAGTCTATCAAAATAGCTTCCTTCGCATTGCGAGGTTTACTTCTGTGCCTCCCTCCCGGCCATGCAGCGACAGCGAAGCCAAGGACCTGAATTCCCCACGTTGTAGGAGGGGTGGCTCCCCTAGACAGAGCCAGGAAGCGATTGGAAAGAAGCGGTGGGTGCTGGTTGACCAGATGATGATAGATGTCTGCTTCCACAGGCTGTGAAAGGGGGGACAAGCTCTGGATGCATCCAAAAGAGTGGTGTGGTATTTAAAGAGTGCTGGGAGAGCAACTCTCCTGCCCCCCCCCCCAAATTCCTCCTTTGTGGAGTTTCTAAAATTCCACATTTGGGAATATTTTTCTTTTCAGCATTAATCCTCATTCAGTTGTCCATTTAAAACACACATTCTCTTGACAGAGGCAAAATGCTACAGATACCTAAGTATTAATCTCAGGTTTGTCTAGGGAACATTTAGGAGGGCTCTGTATCAACATGAGAACAGAACCTAGAATGGAGAAGTTAAAAAAGAGACCTCAGGCTTTCATTCTGCTGAGAGTGGCCCAGCCTGAGGTCCCCCGCAGGGGAGGGCTGTTGTCAGCCCCAGGCCACGAGAAGCTGCAGAGCTAGGCAGGATCAGGAGTCAAGTTAGGTCTGTGTTGTGACCATAAACTCAAGATATGCCAGGCTGCACATGGCTCTCTCTGGACGGCCATTTACCCTGGAAGTGAGCACCCAGGTAGCAGGCAGCAGCTAAAAGGCCACTGACTCTATTCAGACATAACCCAAATAAACTCCAGGGTTCACGTGGCCTATTCTTGGCACAATAACTCATTCAAAGGAAAATGATCTAGGAATCAAAAATAATTATTGGCAAAGATGATCCCAGTTTTATTTGTATTCCTCCCAAAAAGATCGAATGAATTCTGTTCAATTCGTAACCCACATCATTTCCCCAACCGTTACCTGTCCTCATTTCTCTGCTCTGCTTTTTCACTACCCAGCAAACCTGAGGACTCTCTCTTTCTCCAACTTTAAGCTTTCACTTCCAAACCTATTTTCACATCCTGTCTTTCTGTCAACGGATATTTTTCCCCTTTCATAAATAAATATTAAAACATTTAAATGCAAATTAGGTATTGCCCTTTGTTGGCTCACCTCCTACCGAATCCCCTAGCGGACTGCCCTGATCTGCGGAAGGGCGAGAGGCTCTTGGGAGATAAGAATAAAGATCCTTTTTCTCTCATAATAACATTTGGCGCTCTTACACAAGGATTGACTCATACATGCGTGGGCAGCAAGTGGATCCCAGGAAGGAAAATTAGGGACAGAGTCCTCCTGTCAGGCACGCATGTGTGTACATGTATGTATAAGTTCACATCACCAACAGGATGAGGGTATAACTCTGTCAAGGGGACGGAGGTGACAGTCCATCTTCCCCAGCTTGGAAGCTTTATCTTTGGGTCGTAGGTGTAGGTCTTCTCTCTGATTCTCTAGTTGTTACCGCTCTGTGCAGCCGGAGCCCAGTCTCGGTGAGAGTCTGCGTGGTGCACACGCTTTGTTGGCATCACCCTGAGGGGCTTCAGGCGCCCCCTGCACGGCAAGATGTCCATTTGGCATCTGGTCTCCCAGTCACTTCCCCCAGCCTGTTACTCAGTGGAGCTTTTGGCATTCTCACCTGCAAGTGTGATGGAGTGTAAAAGAGGATGGGATACCATAGTGACACTGCTGTCACCTAGGATGGTCTTCCTGCAGCTGACACGCGTGCAGACAACAGCCGTGCGCAGCCTGCTCATCTAAGTCCACTGGCACTGGGGCGAGCGCCCAGGACAGCGGCTCTGATAGCGGGGAACACATTACACTGTCACCAAAGACGAGCAGAGAAAGATTTAATCCTTTCAATATCCCTGGCACGTAAATCCTGCACAGATTGTGACTTTAAAAGGTTTAGCTACCAGACTCGGATACAGCCTGCTTCTGACATATACAAAAAAAAAAAAAGAGAAAGTTTCCCTTTCATTGTGCTAGAGAAGAGAAGAGAAGAATCAGGGTGGTTAACTTTAACTCAGTTATTCTCTATGACAGCGAAATTTGTTCTGTGAAATACCGGGATCTTTGGAGGCGTTAACAGGCACTGATATTCAGCATTAATTCCAATTTGATGTTTACTGAATCCCTTCCGTGCGCTAGGAGTGATTCTGGACTCGGGAGATCCATCCATGAACAAAAGAGACAAAGCCAGGGAAGAACTACATTCATTAGAATTCTTTGTTGGATGGTATCTACTAGTGACTTACTAGTCAGTTAATCTGTCCAGAGAAATTGAAATTTCTAAATGTAAGTCTGGACTGTGTGTGCCAGAACTTGCCACACCGAGGGAGGAGAAAAGAAGGAGGCAGGTGTTTCAGTAACAGCTATGGCTGGCAGACTAATCATATTTTCTATTATTTCTAGCACCCTATTATATAGGTATTAATCTTCTTTTAATATACAAAATTGCATTTGTTTTCCTAACTGGAAAACAATAGAATGCTAATGGTTTATTTTTCAAGGCAGCCAGTTGACCAGCATCAGAACCCAGAATTCATCTATAAGTCATGCACTCATAGTATTTTTTAACAAATATTTTATTTGATCCCTCTGGACATAGAAATTCTCAAAAGAAAGTTTCTGAATAGTGGAACAGAGAGATTAAATATTTAAAGGCTTGTAACTGGGGAGGAAAAATGACTCCATTTTGACCAAAGATAAAGGAATGCTTTATTGTATTTGCTGTCCTGCTCACTCAAATCATTTGATCAAATGATAAATAATGGAGATAGTCTTTCCATTACATACTGATTTTTACTTTTTTATTTCTGATTTTATTTGCATCTTATTTTAAGTCTGAGTGAATAGATAAAATTCCCATGCTTATTAAAGCCAACCCCTCTACTATGTGCTGATTTACATCCATTCTTACTTTCTCAAAGGATTTGCTGCTGAAATATCATTTCTCTCAAGCATCACCAGATTTCTCATCTTAACGGGATCATCCATTTTGGCGTATTACATTGCTATAATATCTTCTATCTTAAAACAAACAAATAACAATTCCCTGGACTTTCACATTCATATTTGATGTGGAAATTAGCTTTGGACTTGGCCATCCATCATAAAGAATTAGAAAATAAAACAAAAAAATATAAGTTAAATTTGTTTGGATACTGGACACAGGATTTTAATCTCTTAGAGAAGGAAAGCAAGTGAGACAAGCCTCGTGATCACCACAGATTTGTGCCTGGGCCAGTTTCTAAGGGAGAAACCAAGCAGAGAACAGCAGTCTCAATGAGTGGAGAAGGCACATATTTGAGTTGGGAGAGGCTTAGGGAGCTGGAATTTTCAGAAAAGAGAACCAGAAGAGAAGGAACTTTGCAGAGAAAGTACTTGAGAAATTTGTGAACTCACCTTGACTCTGGCTGAGTTCTAGGTTTCCCATGTGTTAGGTGAATCTTCATAAGGCTAGCAAAAGAACAACCAGGGTTCCTGTAGGGTAAACAATTTACAGAGCTCCTAGGTTGGGAGATGTTTGAATTCCATCCAGAAATAGTGGAGAGACCTTGTTTAATACCCCCCAACAATTAAAAAGATACCCCCAAAGTGTTACTTCTTAGTAGTAGGACTAAACTAGCTCTGGAGTAAATGCTACTGTAGACTTACCCTAATAAAGCTGAAAAACAAATCTCAAAGAATCAAGATGCCCCAGAAGTAGCTTAACTGTCACCAGGAAGACAAGAGTGTAATATGTCCACTGTTGGACATTTTCAGTATTACATTGTAATTTTTAATATTGCATTAGATGTATCAAGAGACAGGCAAATGTGATCCATAGCCAAAAGAAGAATAAGTCAATAGAATCATACCAAGAAATAACAACGATGATGGAATTAGCAGGAAAAGACTTTAAAACAGCAATTATAAATATGCTCAAGAATTTAAAGGCAAACATGAATGTAATGAGTAGAGAAATAGAATATGTAAAACATAACCAAAGAGAATTTCTACATTTGATAAATAACACTTTCTGAAACATTTTTAAAAATCATTAAATGAGTTTATTATCCGATTAGAGACTATAGAAGAAAATATCAGTAAATTTAAAGACATAGCAATAGAAATTATTCACAGTCAGGGTAGGAACTCAGAATAAATTCTGGGGAAAAAAGTGACCAGAGCCTCATTGAACCATGGAACAATTTTAAGTGGCCTTAAATGTAATTTGGAGTTCCAGAAGGGAGTGAGGGTAGAATAAATACTTGGTGAAATAATAACTGAAAATTTTCAAACATGAGGTAAACAAACCCACAGATGTAAGAATTTCACAAACACCAAGCGGAAATGGGAGAGACGCCCGAGGCCTCTCCCCACCTAGCGTCTCATCATCCCGTAGGCTATAGCCCTGACTTGTTTAAATGGTGGAATGAGTAACAAGAGATGGAAGCCCCAGTATACAACTGCTTTTCAGGACTCTGGTTATGCCCCATTTTCCAATGTCTCATTGGCACAGCAAGTCACGTAACCTGAGCCAAAGACTAGAGACATATACTCTATCTTTTGATAAGAGAAAAAAGCTAAGTCGCATTTTAAAGAGATACATAGTGGGGTGGAATGTGTGGCAATTTGCAATCGGCCCAGTCACTGCCTCAGAGAAGCCTTCCTAACTGTCCTGTCTGTGTTCCCTTCCACATCCCATCACACTCTGTATTCTTGTTTTATGTTTCTGCCTTGCTCTTGTAAGTAATCAAAATCACATTAAATATTAATTTACCTGCTTAATTAGAATATCAATTCCATGACAGTGTATCTTTTCCAGTGCAGTATTCCCAATACAGGCACGTAGTACATTGTCAATAAATAGTTGCTAAATGAATGAAAGAATGAGGGAATAGATGTATTTTCTAAAAAGTACATAGGATGTACAGTCTCTCCTTTTTAGCAGGACATTTAAATAATGTTATTCATTTAATTCAATAAAAAGATTTAGAAAGCCAAACTTAGGTTAGGAAGCCATGGACTCTATCTTTTATACAGTTTGTATATGCCCACAAAGATGCTTAAAAACTAACAGTTAATAATAACCAAATATTTATTTTTCTTTGAAGGACTAACTTTCAGAGAGCATATTTAAAATCATGAGCAGGCATTGTAAGAACTGGATTTTTTTCAAAAAGTCTGATGACAACTATGTGGGTTTATTTAACTTATTTATTTTTCCTACTTATTCACTTGGTTTTGACTACAATGTGATTGATTTTAAAGATCTAAAAGCAAGTCATTAAACAATAAAAAACAAATTGCTTCTTCCCTTAAAACTTAATAGTCAGACCAAGGCTTCTTTGAAGGCTCAGGCTGGTCAGGATAGTAAATTTTTATTACCCAAATTAGGATCTGATTTTAGGATTTCTTAATCAAAAGTGATTCAGTATTATTTTATTGGTTAAGAGGAGAGGGCTAAATGGACTGGGTGTTGATAATCCTTTGGAACAGAAGGATCTGACCACTTTTTATATTACCTACTTTGCTAAGCAAACACAGAAATGACGACTAGCCACCACAGTAAGACTTATCTAGTCTGAAAGAGAAGTAGAGAGAAATTTAGAGAGAAGGTAACCTAATTCTTCAGTTGATACTTTTTCATACAGAAGAACATTTCTTGTCAGTCCACCGTCCTATCAAATAATCAGTCAGTCAATCTCTCTCTCTCTCTCTCTCTCTCTCTCTCTCTCTCTCTCTCTCTCTCTCTCTCTCTCTCTCTCTCACACACACACACACACACACACACACACACACACACACGAGTTATACTAGCCAGAATCCTTGATTCAGAGAGCTCCAAAGAACTGTATGTCCTATCTCGGTTTATCAGGCCATAGATGATATAACAATGCTTCTGACTCTTTTTTTTTTTTTTAATCTAATTCTTACTGGAATTTCTTGATATTTGCAGCATAACGCAGATTTAAAAGTTTAAGGTTTTGATTTACCTAGAGGTATAGATGTTATTGTCAGTAAAATAATGTTTATTTTCTGAGTTCCAAACTTAGTAGTTCTCAAACATTCTGATCTTACTTTCTTTTGCATTTTAAAAACATTTTGAGGATCCCAGTGAGTATTTGTTTTACATGTATTTTGTCTATTAATATTACCTTAAAATTTAAACAGAATTTTAAAATATTTATTAATTTGTTGAATATAATAAATCCATTCCATGTTATTTTTAAGAAAATGTATTTGTTAGTAATTATATAAAATAGTTATATTTTATGAAAAAATAGTGATAGAAATGGCATTCTTTTACATTTTTAAAAATCTTTTGATATCTTGCATAATAAGATAACTGGGTTCTCGTGTATAGTTCTGCATTTGACCTGTTTGAATATGACACACCATGCAGCCTCCAGAAAAACCACAGTGCATGCATGAGAGGATGAGATGAGAAACATCAAAGAAAGTCTTAACATTAGTATGAAAATAGTTTGACTCCACAGACATCTTTAAAGGATCTCTGGGACCCACAAGTGTCTTCAGGTCACACTTTCAGAATATCTGTCCTAGTCCGTTCAAAGAACCTCTCTCTTTGAGGGTAGTCTCCGCATGGCAATTGTATAACTCATAAAAAAAAGGAAGGAAGAGTTATCAAAAATATAAGAGAAAAAAGTAAATTTTATTCCTTTGGTTTCTATGACAAATGTCTATTTTAATTCAGTTGATAAATTTGATGTGATGAGACTTGGTACATTTTTATAACAGAAAAATATGTTTGCATGATCTTATAAAAGTTCATGATTCCTAGAATGTTTCTCAGCCTTGGAGGTACTGTAAGCAAGTCCGTCAGAAGAGTTAGCCCCTGGCCACTTCAACCAGCAGTCCCCCTCCTTACCTTAAGTTCCTAATATCATCAAGAACTGGAACTTCCTTCTTTAGAAATTATAAAAAATGTTTTCATCTAAAGTGAAAAATGTTCAAAGTTCCTCTCTTAAAAGTTCCAATTCTTCTAGAAGACAGGAGCAAGGCAGATAAAAATTATCTCCTTGAGTTTGTGAAACTAAAATGGAAGATAATTAATATGATCAAAGACAGACAAAAGCACTTGACTCCCTAATCATTATGTAATTAGAAATAATCTTTAAAACATAATAGGTCTAATAAAAGGAATTGGCAGAGTGAACTTATTTTTATTATTTTCTATTCTCATGATGTCCAGCTCTCCAAAATGCTTACAGTCAAGGTTGTTGAGACATTTTAATAAAAATAAAGCTATCTCTTTATATTGACATGTGACTTCTATCCACAAAAATTTAATATATCATTTTCAAGGCTCGCAGTGGACAGAGGACATTTAAGCTGTAATATCCATGTGTTCTGATACTAGCTATGAACAAATTATCACCAGGCTTAGCAGCTGAATACAGTCATTTTGCTCACAGTTTTGTAGGTCAGGAATTCAAGGACGTGGCTATGCAATTTTGCACTAAGAGTCTCTCATGTTGGCTGGCTGCAGCATGATCTGAAGGCTCAACAAGGGTAAAAATCCATTTTGGCTCACTCATCTGTTGACACTGGTTAACTGGAACTCAACTAGGCTGTCAATCAGAATGCTTATGTGTGGACTTTCCCACGTGACAGTTTCAAACTTCTTATGTGGCGCCTTGTGTTACCCAAAAATAAACATCTTAAGAGAATGAGGCTGAAGCTTCTCAGCCTTTTGAGACCCAACCTCAGAAGTCACTGGACATCACTTGCATTGTATTCTGTTGGTTACAAGAGAGTCATTAGCATCTGCCCAGATTCCAAAGGAGGCCACATGGACTGAATCTTTCAATGAAAGGGATGATCAGTAGTTTGCAGACATTCTTCCAAGCACGCCATGTAAGGTTGAGCGTGCCTACTTTAATATTTTCAAATAAAAAGAAATATTTCTCATGAAGATTATGTAACATCATTAACATTTATTTTATCTTAATTGTAATGAAAAACATTCATGATCACATGAAAACAGCTTCTATTCAAATTCATTTTAATCCTGTTAAAAATGTTGTAGTCTATATAAAGGAAACAACCTTTTTTAGAAAACATTCTACAGATTTTTTAAATTCCAAAGTTAATTTGTTAAAAGCTGCAATTGCTAAGCTATTGATAAAGTTATTGTTAAATTATTATTATTTAAAAAATTATTCAGATAAGTTCTGAGTCAGGAAGCTGCTGAGGGAAGGATTATTTCACTCTTCTCATTGCTGAAAACATGAACATGAAGAAAGATTTGTAAATCCTCAGCAAAGGGCTGATTAATATAGCCTCATTTTCTGTTTGGAAGTAAAAAGGGACAATAAAGAAAACTAAAAAATAATCCATGTGGAATTATAAGCACTTCAATAATGGGCAATAAATGAGGGAGAGAATAAAGCCTAATTCCCCAAACTAGAAATGTCTGTCACCTACAAATTGAAAGAACCTGTTAGGGCTTTGGACAGTGGGTTGTCCTAACGTCCAGGAGCTGAACTAGATTCAGGTCAGAGTAAATGCTGGTAGAATTTAGGGTGAGTTGAAATAGAATATTCTAATTTAGGACTGAGAATTACAACAATGTTATATTAAGTTGAAATTCATAGTAATTTACAGAGACAATACAATACTTATCTTTGTATTTTGGATGCAGAAATTTGACGTCATAAGAAAAAGGTGGAAAACAAAACCCCTTATGAATTTTAGATAAAAAGTCCCACTTTACCGATTGCCTGGATTGTTGCTATCACCTCCTGACTAAGCTCCACGCTTTTATCCTTGGCAGCAGAATTATCCTTTTAAAGCCTAAGCTGTTCTCAAAAATTTTCCAGATAAAGAGCAAAGGCCTTAGGATGACCTGTGAGGCTCTCCATGATCCGCCACACCCACCTCAGTAGAACCCCCTACAGAAACCACGCATGAGGGGTGGCATTTACGCGTGTTATAAGGAGAATGATATGTGAGTTAGTATTTTCTTCAGCATTCTTCAGCTGTTCGGATCAACCAAATGAAGGAGAGAGGCTAAACTTATCTAGATTTGGGATTTTCCATCATCAAAGGACAAGACAAATAACATCACCAAGGCCTTAAAAAGAGGCAAAGCCAATCATATTAACCATCCGGGCAAGAAAGCACACACCAGTGAAGAAATACTCTGAGTAGTTGGTTGGTAGAAAATGTCAGACATCATCAAGTATTGGGGGTGAGACAATCCATAGAGATTATGTTAATTAAGGACAAAAAACTAGCCTTTGGGATAGAATAGAATGAGTCCAAAGGTCTGTATAGGGTTAATTTTTAAAGTTTTATTACTTATTAGAAAAGAGATCTCAAGTGGGTCCGGTGAAGTCTGGTGTCCAGGTCACTCGGAGTTCCTTGTCAGCTTCAGCTGCTAGAATAAAAGGTGCTCAAACGCATTGCATTTTGATACCTCCTAGGTAGGGACTTCTGTAAGCAGAAATTTTCCTTCTGCCTTGTAGATAAGAAGGAACAATGGAGAGACAAAGAATGACACTGAGTGGGGGTGGGGAGGACCATGGTATCTGAACTGGGTTAAAAGGAAGTGATGACAAAAGGCTGAAAAAGAATTCATGCCCCATGTTGGACAGTAGTTCTCTGTCCCGTGGAAGGGCAGTGTCGGTGGGAACCGTTAGGCAGACAGTGGAAAGAAGACAGGTGTTTGAGCTTGTGACTGCAGACGTGATAGCCAAGTCATGGGTGTGGGGGCTGGGTGGGGGTAGAACAGCCAAGGAGGTGATTGGACAAGACCTGAGAGCCAGAGTGTTGGGTGAGTCATCTAAGCAGACTTTAGAGATCCTTAAAATGATGGCAACAGCTGGGGTACCGAGGAATGATGGCGCCAGTTGTGAGAGGCTGGTGTAGCCAGATGCTGTGAGATGCAGAGCAGTAGGCATTTGCAGTGGGCTCGAAAGAGTTAGGATGAGCTAGGAGGGGCTCTCATCCTTCCTCCGAGTGAGGCCACGTGGGGTAAGAGAGAAACATTTTTATTAGAGTCACATTAGTCCTCACGTTAACCCTCTGCGGAAGGTATTACCACAGTTTTACCGATGAGACAATTATACAATTTATGTGTCCTTGTATATGTTAATGGTATGTGAGACAGTGCTAGGGGAATCCCCCGATGAGCATTTTGTATACAATTTAATTTCTTCCAAATCATTTCACATCTCTCACCTCCTGAAAACACTGATGTTTTAAGTATCTGGTTTCAAAGCCTAGCTCTGATTTTTCCAGCTATGTGACCTTGGACAATTTAGCAAATCTCTCTAAACCTTGTTTTCACATCTCTCAGATGGGGGCCAGGGTGGTTGTGAGGATAAAATTAGATATTCATGCAGCTGTTTATTATAGTAGTTAGCACATCGTAAGAATGCAATGAAAATTCACTGACTGGGTGGAAAAATGTATTTATTCATATAAATACACACATACATATGCACACACACACAAACACACACAGTGTTGGTTAGTCTTCTAATCTGCCACCAGCCATTTTTTTAACTTTAACATCTGGGCACAACTTCCTCACCTAGTTACCTATTAGATCTTAGAGATCTAAGATCTAATAACCGTTTTATTCCTCAGTCGTTGCATTAGCGCCTCATGCATATCTCTGCCACCTACTGCAGTCACGTGTGTACTTCTTTTTTCCCTGCAGGCCAAGCTCTTTGGGGGCAGAGAATACGTATTAGTTAGCTAAGGCTCCTGTAATAAAATACTATAGAACGGGTGACTTAGACAACAGACACTTATTTCTCACGGTCCCAGAGCCTTGGATGTCCAGGATCAATGTGCCATCCTCTTCTGTTCCTGGAGAGGGCTCGCTTTCTGCCTTGCAGACGGCTGCCTTCTCGCTGTGTCCTCACAGGAAGGCGAGAAAGAGAGTGAGCAAGCTCTCTGCTGTCCTTCTTAGCAAGGACAATAATCCCATCATGAGAGACCCACCCTCATGACCTCATCTAACCTTAATCACCTCCCAAAGGCCCATGTCAAAATTTCATCACGTTGGGGGTTACAATTTCAACATATGAATTTGGGGAGGAAATAAGCATTTCTTCCATAATGGACTTTACTCTGTCACTGTATCCACAGGACTTCATGTGTCATTTTTCCCTTTGGAGAAGCTTATTGAAATTTTAAAGCTCCTTCTTGTTCCTAAATTCTATCATCTCCAAGTAATGAAAAAAAATACATATATATATATTTTTTTCACAATATGGTAGTTTCCCCTTATATAAAATAAAATTAACTTGGGTATTTTCAAAATCGCAGAGTGTGGTGGTGTTTCGATATAGCAAGCTTAATTTGCTGTATCATTGCATATATATTTTTAAATTCCATTTTAATAAGTGCCCTTGGAAGGAAAAATGAGGAAGATTATCTTTCCCTGTTAGATAATCTTCATTCACTAAACAGAGTAACGGTTAAACAGAATTCGCCATGTGCCTCACTTTCATCTGTTCTCAGTAGGAAATGTGTTCTGTTTCCGATTCAAAAGAAAATATGGAAAGAAGGCTTCTAGTGACTAACACACACCTGCAAATGCCTAGTGGGATTAGCGTGGAAGACACTTGGATAAAGAATGTCACAAAACAGTGCAAATGGAGTGGGAGTTTTGTTAGTGCTTTTATTCTCTCTCTAAAATATCACCCTGCATTTCAACACCAGTTATTACATATTCTTCCCTTGTAGTTCTCCCCCAAATAAAATACATTAATGTGTTTCCATTTAATAGAAACAGAACAAGCTAAAATGCTTCTAATTTTAATGAAACCTTTCAAGTCTATATGGCAATGCTGAGATGAGTCACAAAGAGCTTTATTACCCATTATATTCACATCTAAGTCATTCTCAATAAGTTTTTATTGTGTGAATGGAAAAAATATTAACATGGTTTGGTATACTAAGTAACAGCTCAAAATTCCCAGGTTTGCTTTTCCTAGCCGATAAAATTTTTCTGTCTTATTTCAAACTTACGAGGTTGAAATCCTCTGAAGATTACATTTTCATTAATATCCCAGTAACCTTCTCTTTCTATTGTAATGATTCATTAATTTTTGTTACTCTCCTAAAGCAAAATGAGTGAGAAAGAACAATAGAGACAGTATTTGAAAACTGAACCAAAAAAAATATATATAAAAAAGATGAATTAGGAGGGTAGGCATGTTTTGGCCTTGGATTGTAATAAACCAGCTACACTCCTGGGCAAATTGGGGAGGTTAGCAATGTTTATGAGCAATTGACTTGGTTAGCATTCTTCTTAGTGCTAGTATGATAGTGTTTGCAAACTAGGGCAGAAGGGACATGGACATTTGGGGCTGTATTTTGAGTCCTGTGACTTTGAAGGAGCAGGGGTGGGTGCAATCACGCAGACCAGGGGTGATGCTTACCTTGAGTCCCGTCCCTCTTCACCACAAGCTCGTTGAGGGAAGGGACTGAGGAAGCCGGTGTCCCTCTCTTAAAATAATCTCTTCACAGTTAAACCTTTTTCAACTCTGTAGTTGTTACAGGACCTCCCATCCTCACATGGCTGAACTTTGCTAACGTCAGCTTGTTTTGCTGCCTTGTTCCTTCAGTCTTGGAATGTTCTGGAACAGGAAAGTGGGAGGAGTCTGTCTTCACTATAACTAATACATCGCTTATCTTAAACCCAGCAGTCGTGCTACGTGCACCTAATTAAAGTAGGGCGAAATAATCTTCCACTCCTGTCCCTTGCAGAAGAGGGCATGTGTTCATGGATAAGAAATTTGTGTATTGGGAGGGTAACAAAATCAAATTCTCCTTTGGGAGTAAACTGAGTATAGGGAGGGACTGGGTAGTGGTGTGCTGGTGAATGTTTAACCACCCGCGCTCTGTGCAACTAACGCCCTTCTCTGCAGTGTCTGTGAATTTCTGTGGTGTACGTGTACCACTATGGTCAATTTCAGGCTACCAGCATGATGTCGCCGACCACAGATATGAAAGAGATGTTCCCAGTTAGCTCTCACAAGTGGATGGATGGGAGCCGGGTGCAGCTCCACGCCACTGCATGTCGGCAAATCAAACCTCATTCTAACCCCCGCTTGTGAATCATCTTCCCATTCAGGGACATTCACAAATGACTGACAAGTGGAAATCGTAGCCGGTCTGGATTTTTTAATTCATTAGTGTTTAACTATTATATAGGTAAAACTCTTAAATTAGTCGTGAGGTTGTTAAAAAATACTAACATATGAAAGAATGCAATAATATTCTATTTCTGGATTTCTCCGGCTTTCTCAGTCCCTTCTCTCTCGTAGCTCATCTTTTTGACCTCAAATTTCTGCACCTTTTTTTCCCCTTTTTCACTTCTATTATCAGGTCTCTCCAGTTTCATTTCCTTTTCCCACACAGGCTAAAATCCATGGTCCATTGCTTCAACTAATACCTACCAGAAGCCACAGCTATCTCGCTCTCTTCTCTCCTCACCTGCTCTTTAAAATTGCAATCCAAGATCAATTCAGTCATATGATTTCTCTTCTCCTAACCCGGACAGCTGAGCACAGATTGAGAAAATCTTAGCCCCGGGCAGAGGGCATTCTTCCAATTTATAGCTTACAACATCAGCATGGCCTTCAGATATATCGGTGAACTTTTTTTGCTGGGTTCTGTCTCCAGATGCACATCTGATATTCTAAATATCTATAACTTTTGAATCTCACTACCCTTTTTACTCTTACTGAATGGTATTGCTTCCAAATTCTCACTTCTCATTCCTCCCCCATTTAGGCTATAAATATTTCTATAATCTCGCTTGTCGTCATCTCTTTTCCGCTTTCCTCCTGTCAAAGCCAAATCCATATATCTGCATTTTAGTACCTGTTCTTGTTGTCTGTTCCTGGTTAGCATACCACTCCAAAATTAGTGGCTTTAAAACTACTCATTATCTCCTGTGCTGTGGCTTGCCTGGGCTCAGCCGGGCATTTCTCAGTGGGCTCCACCACACAGCTGAAGTCAGATGTTGGCTGGAGCTGCTGTCCTCAGAGCTCTTGACTGAGCAGGATATCCAAGACGCACACTCACTGGCTGGCAGCTGGTTGGTGCTGGCGGTCAGCCGGGAGCTCAGCTGCGTGTGACTACAGCACTTCCATGTGGCCCTTCCGTATGACGTGGGCTTCTTACAGCCCAGCGCTAGGTTCTGAGAGAGAGCATACCAAGAGTCATTGTCCCAAAAGGCAAGACAAAGGTCATGCCTCAAAAGGACAGTGTCATGTCCATTGTAGTCTCTTGGTTGGAAGAGTCATGGAGCCCCCCAGATACAAGTGAGTGGCAAACACACCCTCCTGGGTGGAGAGGTAGCAAGTTCCCATTGCAGAAGAGCACATGGGATGGGAGATGCAATTGCAGCCATCTCTGGGACCTACAGCCACAGCACCAAAAATCTCCCAGGGTTCATTTGCCTGCTTCCTACTGGCTCCTCTACTGCCCTAGCCAACAAGCAAGCTCTTATCTCTATGTTGTTAAAATAAGTGTGGAGATCAATGAATTCGTCACTTCTGATATGCATACTTTTTATATATTGTATTTCAGTAAAAAGTTCATAGTACAAAATGGGAAGAATGTATGGCTCACTGCTAGCATATAGTGGATCTTTGTAATATACATTTTTGCTAGAGATCACCCCAAACTTAGCACTTTTCTTTTAGACTAGAGAACTAATTGTTTACCATACATATAAACGTCAGTGTTATGGTTAAGACATACTAATATTGGGATAAATGAAAGTACTACATAAATCTGTATCACTCAGCTATCTATCCAACCAACTATCCATCTATCTATCCATCCATCCATCCATCTATCCATCTATCCATCCATCTATCCATCCAGCCAGCCAGCCAGCCAGCCAGCCATCTACCTATTGAGGAAGGCAAACATTAATTTTTTCATGCTTTAATAGTAAAATGAGAATAAATAAGCCTCTCAACTTGGATAAGGAGGATTAGATAAAGTGTAGAAAAGGTTTTGAAGTCTAGGAAAACAGAAAGTTCATGTAAATATAAGCAACTTGATTTCTGTTATTGTTCCAGTTACGTTAGATAAAATATTATCCCTTAGAAGTTGAAATAAAGATGGTCCTGCATACATGTTTAAGGATAGAATTTTTCTCGGTCCGGGCAAGTAGGACAAAGCATTTTCTAATCCCTGGTTTTAGGAGAATTTACAAACTAGTCCATCTTTGCCATCCTCCCTCCTGCCTTCTGTGTCTTTTTTTTTTCTTTGCCCTACTCCAGTGTACTCTTTTATCGAGCCTTTTTACATAGTGGATCTCGTAAGAAATCAGCTATTAGTCATTGAAGTAATGTCAGCCTGACATGTAAATGTATTAGCTGTCCTGGAGTATGTGCATTTAAATCTTTACCATAATTATACAGTAGGGTTTTTCCTATGATAAAGCAGTCTGAGCATCAGAGCACAAAGGATGTGTCCACAGGCAAGGCTCATCCTGTTGAAATGCCACTGAGCCTCTCCATGTGACTCTGCTTCAGTGATTTCCAAAATACTGTAAATCACTAAGAAGCTTTAAGGAATTCGTACTTGAACCAGCCCTATGTAAACCAATCAGATCTTCTGATTCTCAGTGTAAAGCTCTTTACACACACACACACAAAGCTTGGAAGCAGAAATTGCCAAATTAGCAAAATCCCTTCTATAGATCCTTGAGTGTCTTCTTTTTTCCATTTTTTAAAATGTTAACCTTAAGCACATGTGGTCCTTAGCCCATCACCTGCCCAGCCAGGTGTCAGCATACCTCTGCCGTATACCAGGCAGAAACAGAACAAAGTGCCAGCCCTACCAGCCTGAAAATAGTCTCCAAAGAGTGAAAAGTGATTTACTGCCTCTTTTTTGTTAACATATCTTGGTCGCCTCCAGCCTTGTTATTTTTCCGTAGACATCGCTGGACTTAGGGGCACAGTAGCCTGGAGCAGACAAGAGGCAGAGGACGCTCCACCCCACCCCCAGCTTGCGGAGAAGAGCAACTCCCTGCTATTGCACCATAAATAATTTAAAAATCTCTTCCAGGCATCACAGTCAAGATGCAGATTTAATTTATTTCCTGGAAGAGCTAAAGGTGGCCATAGAGACCCAGTCCCCAGTCAAGCTCAGTAAGAAGGGACACTAGTTTCTTTCAAAATGTGGCAAACTTGTAAAGCCTGTGCCCTCTGGTCTAGCACGGGGCTTTATTGGGAGGAATGGTTGGGTTTCTTTTTTTTCTTTCTTTTTTTCTTTTTTTTTTTCTCTGTTTAGTTTTCTTTTCCTGAGTACTCACCATGAGGAGGAAAAAACCCTCTATTTCACAACAGAAAGGGAAATAATATTGATGGGCCTGCATGGCATTTTGCATGTCTAAAAGTTCACAGAAAAATATATGCACACATTCTCATGTTGGTGACAGTCGGGATGGGGGGCAAACGAACTGGGGCAAGAGGTGGAGGGACCACAACTAATGGATGCACAGCTGGAACACCCAAACATGCTTGGGTCAAGAGTAAACACAAAAGTAGATAAACTGATTGCTACACATTAACCATCCCTCAGGGTTTTATAAAAATAGTTTGCATTTCAAAGGAGCATATATCTTAAAGATCTTCTGGTCTGCCTTTTAATTCCTCATTTTAGAAAAAGTGTAATGGTTTTCATGTGAAGTACTTTCTTCCGGAAAGCATTCCTTGTACTCTTTCTCCCCGTGAGGGCATTTGCAAACTATGCAGAGTATGACTGGAACCTCTTTTAACAAGTACTTAGTAATGCTCAAGCTTTGTTTTCAAGTCTGGGTTGCTATGATTGTATTCCTAAGGAAGTGGGCTAAGTTCTGGAAAGACTGTATAACTCAAGAGGCCTGACCTGTCCCTCTGACCTCCGAAGTGATTGGAGGAAGTGACTTCAACAAATTAACTTCTCAATTGTTTCAAAAGGACTTTGGGCTAACAGAGTAAAGAAAGTCTCTGCAGAAGTTTGAAGTAGTGATGTGCTGTTGAATGCTTTACAGAATTTTAAGTAAAGTTTTCCAGATAATGAGAAAACATTCCAAGTAATGTGTCATCTGATCCACTTCACACTGGATATGTTTATGGTTCCTGTCAAGAGCTTAGGGGACCAAGGCAAGGGTTACTTCTGGCCCATCCAGCCTCATAAAAGTCCAAGCCGTGCTGACTCTACTATAAACATGTAAAGTAAGCCCACAGAAACAACAACAAAACTCTAACAAAATTTTAAAAGCTCTCCCACAGGCTGGTGGGCTTTTGGCATTTTGGACACATGGAGTGAGGAAAGAGAATTTTGTCCTCTGCTAAATCTCTTGCCTAGAGAACTTGTAACATGTAAATTACATTATTTCTGGAGCGATGCCTTTCACTTTGTGTTACACATACAGAATTTGGGGGGAGAACGTACTTGATGAAGGGTTCTGAGGTCCCCCCTCACAGGGTGCTTGTTCCAAGAGTTTCTGGAAGGCCCTTTTTGGTAGTTGAAATGAAACACAAACTTAAACCAAACTCACTTGCATTTACTTTAGGGAATGTACAGAGGCTTGGTTGGCATCGTGTCAATCAAATGTGCATTTTAAGCGGCCGTAAAGAAAATCACTGTATCACCTACACAGGTCAACTTTGCTTCTAGCAAACTCTCAGAAAGAAGACTGGCCCCAACTCAGGGCATATCTGTGTCAATGTGTACACATCCAGGGCATATTTCTGTCAATGTGTACACATCCACACGTTGGCGTATGTACACACACATCTCGTACCCAGCTAGCCAATGCAATATTTATGTTCATACTTTGAGCTGCCTAAGATCTTGTCATAAAACCCAAGGCTGCTGTAAGGAAGAGCACACATAAAACTTTCATGACGAGTATAAAAAATACAAAATGTTATCATTAATATTTAATAAAATTTGCAGCAGTCAATGAGCAAAATCAATGTTTTTTAATTAAGTTATTTATTTGTAATATGAGCTGTACCTTGTTGTGTGTTAGCATGGAATTTAGTAGGTTGTACTTAAAAGAAATAAATAAACCTAATTTTATAGCCCCTGGGGTGATAGTATTAGTAATAAAACTATTAATTGGTTGCCTTTTCTTTGATAAACAAACAGGGTTTTTTTCAGCAACAACATCTTGTATTCCAAGATGGTTTATGACTCTCAAGCTGGATGCTGTCCAAGGTGTTTAGTAAGATGAATTGCAGTTTTGGCTGTTTATAACAGGTACCTCCATGCTCCTAGCATATTGTCTGTTCTCACCAGGTCTCTTTATTAGAAATTGGGGCAGCTGAGGGGCAGAAGTTAATACAAGACGAGTGGGCTTTTAACCATGGTTTTAGTGTCATTATATGTTCAAGAAATTAGCAGTAAACCAAAGGCTTGTTAATCTCTCCACTTCTACTTTACTCTGGCATTCATTTTTCTTACCTACATTCTCTGTCCAGTTTTTCTTCCTCACTGTAATTTTCAGACCCTCACCCCTTGGGCCAGCCTTCTTTCTGAGCGTTTGCTAGAAGCAAAGTTGACCTGTGCAGGTGATACAGCGGTTTTCTTTACGGCCGCTTAAAACGCACATTTGATTGACATGATGTCAACCAAGCCTCTGTACACTCCCTAAAATGATTTGATATAAATAATACATTGAAATTGCTTATTAAAAACCATAGCACTGTATTTACAATGCTCTTGACCCAGATTGCAGAGAAAAGGGAACACCTCACCTGTGTTCGACAGTGGTGTCCGGAGCAGTTGTTACCATGAGCTGAAAACTGACTAAAGACTTCTGACACACGATTTTCAACGTTTCTAGGAGAAAGGCATTTTTTCCCCATCAATCATAATTATTAAAGAAATACAACTTTCTAAATGCAAAAAAATGTAGGCACCTTTTATTATCTATTACTGTATGTTACATATACCTAAGGCGGGCATTATGAAATCCCTGAAGGCTCAACTTGAACAAAATAGCTTAACATGAGTAAAAAATAATGTACATCGGCAAGCTATGATGTATGGAATTTTGGATTCACTTGGGAACTTCTAAGGAATAAATAAAATAAAACATGCCTCTCCACAAATGTTCCAGGTTCGTTAACAATATGAAATACAGAGCAGATTTATCATTGAAGCCACAAAAATCGACCTGATTTTGATTTGTCTTGAGAATCTCAAGAAATATCAGCTGTAAACTTGATTTAATTAGAAAAGAGCAAAGGTGATTTCCTCCTCATAATTGTCAAGAATAGTTATTATAGACCCTCTGGGGGTTAGAAGAATGTGGGAAGAAAGTGTGCTCATTTGTGTTATGCTCAGTTTTTTTAGTTATTTATTGAAATGTGTCAACTTTATTGCTAATACTTCACTGATGGTTCATCCTTCATTTCTTCAATATGGAATTCAATTTAAAATAAAACCTGATATTCCATCTGAAAATTTCAATTCCCACCAGAAGTATAATCCAATTAAGTTCCAAATATCTCTCTTAAAAATACAAAATAAAATTATTCTTTCTACATATGCTATTTCTGCTCGGTTCCAAAAGGATCCTAAACTGCATTTGTTTAGTTTTGGTTCATCTATCACTTTGTACACTTTTATGGATTTTTACGTGTAATCACATTTACAGAGGGGATTTTTATATAGTCTGCTCCATTTCTGCAGTTATTATCTTTCAGCCTTAAAATTATAAAAATTGATACGCAATCTTTGGTTTCTCCCTCCTTGGCAAAGTGATAGGTAGCCATTCATCATTCACTGTGACAAGCTAAACTCGCTTTGTTTAGTGCGGTAAAGGATGACTTTTATTCTTGCCTTTCTTCCTTTCCCCTTTTTTACAAGCAATCGAGGTGGTGATCACAGTGGCTTTGATATGTGTGTCGGAATGGGAGGTTTGGGGATAGCGTCTCATTTCTAAGGCTCGGAAAGGATCTGCATCTTTCTTCTAAAAGCTCGATAAAATGTTATTTAGGAGGAACTTATAAAAGAATTCAGACTTCCATCTGCCTATCCCTGTTGAGGCCACTCTCCATACACCTCTTCCCCCTGCCTCTCTGTACAATTTGCTCTTTGCAAGATGATGGCTCTATCACACATAAAACGCTGCCTTTTTCACTTAACTATGCAACAGCTGCTGTCTGTACTTCTAGGGCACATTTAATGGTGCATTTATATTCCTTTCAAACTTGAACACAGCAAGAGAAAACCTACCCACAGGGATCATAAGTACTAGTGGCATTTGTGGGGACCTGAAAGCTTTGCATATGGCATTGTATTTACCGGAGCCCTTCCAAAGTGTTATCATTAATACACAATTGTGCTTTCCAGGTGTCATAGGACAGGTTGAGCATCTTTTTAAATGCCTTTTCCCTATGGTTTATGTAGAGGCTCATTTTAATCTCTCGGTTGGAGCAAGGGCCCTAAATTTAAAAAAAAAAAAATAGCCTTACATATATTAGTCTCTTAGAAGTGAACCAAATGTCAGTTTCCTTATGACTAGCAACTAGCAACACACCTTCTCCTACAGTGTGGTAGGCGGAATGCCAGCTGGTGAGTAGCAGGACAGTGCTTTGGTGGAAAGCTCTCGCGGTGGGCTGGTCTGGTGAGATTTTATTCAACCCTCACAGGTACATGCCCAGAGACAGAGTCCCCAGCTTACCCACGAGCCCTGCCACCGACGAGAATGCAGACACATCACAGCTTCTCTGTAGCTCCATCCCCTCACACAGCAGTGACAAGCACACCTACCACAGATGAGATGGGGCCAGCAGTGCTGCTCTTTATGAGATGGGTCTGTTTTCATACAGTTCGACCACAGAGATTTTCTGATTTGAGACAAATTTGAGGAATATGGAAATGGCCTTTTACCGACCCCATGTATGTTGAGTTTCCCACTCGGTGGAATTCTCCACTTAAAAGATTAACTCTCTTATGTTCCCCTCTCCTTCCTTCCTCCTACCACAGCTTTGTGCCAAGAAGGAAGAGTCATCATGTATTCCCTCTTACGAAGGGGGAATTTCAGGTATGAATCAGGATGTGATGCTTTTGAAAGCATCACAGGGTTTGGTCACGTACGCACATGCTTGCATGTGTGTAGAGAGAGACAGGTGAGGCGCTTACCTGAAGTCCAGAGTCACATTTCCACAGCCGCATGGCACCTGGAAAGTTCGTCTACTGGCAGTTTTTACATTCCTTTTTAGAAAAGTCCTAATCTAGTGTACACCTGAAAAGTCTCAGATTTGGCTCCGTAAAGGTGAGCAGTTAATGTAGGGGCCACTTCGGCGATCGAGGCCAGCCATAATTCAGCCTCCCTTTGTCCTGATCTTTAAGGTAGGGTGACGACAAATGTTTTGCTTGGATGGTGACTCTTAGCTACCAGGAACTTGGGGAAGGAGAGTCGGTAAGGCTGGGAGAGAGCGAGTGAAATGGAAGCAGCAAGTTTGCTTCTATCCTTAGTAGCGGTTGGATCGGTTCTTCATTCACTCATTTATTCATTCATTCCTTCATTCACCAGTTCTCCTTCATGACTCTTATATTCAACAGGCCTGGCACAGCCTCTGGCCTTCGGTAGTTAACTGCATGCATCTCCTTTATTCATTTGACTAGAAAGGACCTCATTTTCTCGCAGCCTGAACCAGAGCATGCCAGTGAAGACGTGCTCTTCCACATTCATAGATTGGGGAGAGGAGTGGCCGACACAGAAAAGACGAACAGTGGGTCACTTCCTGCCTTCACAGGAAGCTGAGGTGTGATCCACGTGCTTGAGATGACTGGCATGCCAGCAGAAAAGATGATATGAGGGGCCCAGAAACCTCACGCCCCTCTCCAGTGTGACCCTCTTGGGCTCCTTTATCCATAAACTGGAAGGAAGACTATTAATTCTAATCTTAATGTCACTCGTGGGCCCGAGAGCTGCCCTTTCCTCTGCCACATTGAGGTTTCATTTTCCTGGGCCAGTCTGGTGGCCAGCCACAGGTAGGACATAACCCACAGAGCTATGGGTGAGTCTCTGAGCACTTCGGTCCTCTCCTGAAGGAAAGACTTCCTGTGCGTGCAAACAGGTCCCTTTAGTGAAGCCTCGAGTCTGACTTGCACTCTGTGCTACACCTCTGACTGCGTAGCCGCCCACATCTGTGATGAGGGCGTCTGTCTCCTCTTCGTGTAGGTGGTACATGCAGGTCTTGACTACACAGTCCAAAGGGGCTGGCCTGGACCCACGGCCCTGCCCTCAGGACCACCTTCCCCAGGCACATAGGTGCCCACCCCTCCTGCCCGCGCTCTCTCAGGGAGGCGGCCTGTACTGACCAGACGTTGCTTCTCGGCATGTGGAGGGTTTTCCAAGCACCCATACATGACCACCCGTGGAGGAGGGAGTGTCCGTCTCCGATTAGATTTCAGATCACATGATTGTTTATGACAGAAAGATTTTTCCACCTACAAAAAAAGCAGCTTTGTCCCAGCATCTCCTTGTCTCTGTCATGCTCTCGGTGAAGATCAGGGTCAGAGGAAATGAAAAAGCTGCAACAGGTTTGTCACTGATTCCCCTGAATACATTGTCCAGAAGAACAAATGAGGAGTTTATCCTTTACTTTTCACATGCCTAACTCGCGGGCAGCCCCACTTCCCCTCTGGTTTGGCGAAGATGCACGAGGGGCCATTAATGACTTGTCTCTCAATATCCAGGGGAAGAACTGGGGGTGGGGGGGGGGGCGTACCCACAGGTAGATCTCCTTTAGGCAGTCAAGTGAAAACCGCGATGTACTTCCTCATAATGGAAAGTAAACCTTGTGTCACTTCATGACACATCTGAACACTAAAAAAAAAAAAGAGTCCTGGTGAATCTAATGCCATGCACCTCGCAAAGACAGGAAAACCATGCTGGCAGCTGCTGTTTCTCTCCCTGCACCCACCGCCCAGCACTTCTCAAGTCTGCAGAAGAAGGAATACCACGCTGGCTAAGATTCTTAAATGCAATTTGCTTAAACCCAGGCTAGAGCCTTCATCGAGAACTTCATGTTGGCCTATCCATTTAAGAAGAAAATTAAGTTGGTTAGAGCTCAGTTGCTGTAAAACTCATTCTTGACATTGTTCCTATCATAGATTCTCGGAACTATAAATAAAATACGGTATTTAATTTACCAGCACCTTCCCAGGAAGCCCGGCATTAAAACTATCCTGAATGGACAGATGGCGGGTTTAAAAGCTCTCTGGAAAGAGTCTGCAGGACAACTGTCTAAATCCTTTGACACCAAATTCAGGAATCTCTCCTTCTGCCTCCTCTGAACTCTTCGTAAACAGAATCCCATTATCTTAGGTCCATCCTGCCTTCGACGTGGAGCTGGATGCTGCCCCTCTCCAGCTCTCCCTAGTAACCTGTAATCCTTTCCCTAAGCCTTCCCTCCACCAGGTGGACTATTTCCAGGGTTTTCAAATAGTTGTTCTGGCCCCCTCCTGCCTGCCACCTGCCACCCACACATTTTGTGGGCTCTCTTGTCTAGCCTGACAGTAATGGCACCACAGAGATGACCATCTTCCTAATTAGAAAACCTGGCATCTGACCTCCTGAGAGATCTGACATGGGGTGAACTCAGGCAGGTCAGTCTTCATTTTTAAATCCATTTGGCAAATATTTACTCAGCCCGCTACGCAGAAGAAAATGTGCTCAGTCTAGTGGGAGTCAGGAGGGGCTAGATAAGGCTCCCGTCTTCAAGGACCACACATCTTGGCTGTGAATAGCCAGATAGAAGAACATGGCAGAGTCGGGGGGTAGCACAGGGAAGATGGGTTCGTATTCTTAGACGAAGCATTGCTTTCTCAAAAGCTCCCTGGAGACCCTCGGGCTGGGCGCACCAGGGAGGGTAGACATGGGAGTTGGGCTTGGCAGGAGTTAGATTTTCTTCTGTGCCACGTGATAATGTGGCATTATGCCGTGGTTTCTCCGGTCTTTAACACAAGAACCTGGAAAGAGAGGCACAGTCAATCCCAGGCCTGAGTATTCAGAGCAGACAGCGGTGACAAATGTGTTCTAGAAATTCTCGAGCCTCATTTTTTACGATGGTCAAATAAGAAGGATTCAAAAGATCACACGTCCTTTTAGGAAACTGTGACTCACCTGGACCTGGACAGGAGGGCTGTAGTTTCTGAAGCCTGCAGAGCAGACTGGGGGAAGGAAAATCGGGGGAGACCGCATCCCCACTGATCCCACTCCTCAGAGCTGCAGCCGGGCCAGCCCGACAGAAGCAGAAACGGGTCTCCTTCCCGCAAGGGCCAGGAGGGACGAACGCCTCGGGGGAGGAGGCACTGACATTTGCTCCCGACCCCAAAAACACAGATCTGCACCACACCTCCTGTCCAAAAGGACGACTGCCAGGGAAGAAATGTGGGCAAAGCAGCATGTGCCTGGGAGGGTCGTGTGGCTGTTCAGGGCTAAGAGAATTCTCACGCAGTACAGATTTTGACACGCAGTGCTTAAGCTGTTTTTAACCGATACTGGATGATGGTTGTTGGTTTAAGGTCTAGAGAGAGGTTTTTTTCCATCATCTTAAAGGAAGATTACTTTTGATCCTATTTTACCTAAAGCTTTTTTAACACCTGTTCATGCAATCTATGAATTAATTCCCAAATATAAACATCTTTACCTCTTGATGGCAAACCATATAAATTCTTGACTTATGGTATATTTTTATATTAAGTGTGATTTCTTGTGATTTCACTTAGAATATTCTCACTCCTATCCTCATAAGACAAATGTCTTTAATTTTTTTTCTTCTCTTTTAGATTTTGAGTAGAGTATACTACTTTCATCAAATATACTGGTTATGTTTTTTTAAAATTTTTCTGTGTTCTAGAACAAATCATATTGTAGAACCGATCACTTCCTAAAAGTTTGGTTTCATTAGAAGATGGAGCATTTATTTATTTATTTATTTATTTATTTAATTGCACAATTTAAGATGGAGCATTTAAGGAAAAAAGAAAACTCAACCAGTAAAGCTAAAATGAAAACCTAAGCAGGTCATTTTCCTTACCTCTTTTTGATTTTACTTTTTTTCCAGCTTTACTGAAGTATAATTAACAAATAAAATTATAAGCTATTTAAAGTGTACAGTCTAATGATTTGACATATTCATACATCATGAAAGGGCTCCCACATCAAGATAATTAGCATAGCCATTTCCGCATGTGTTTACTTTTTTATTATTTTGATGAGAAGTTTTAAATTCTACTCTCCTAGTACATTTGAATTCTACACACTGTAATATCAGCTATAGTCACCAGCAGCTTCTCAGACATCATTCAACTTACAACGGAAAGTTTATGCCTTTTTTGCCAAACTCTCCCTCTTTCCGCTGACCCCCAGCCCCTGGCAACATCTTTTCTATTCTCTATTTCTGAGAGTTTGACCTCTTTCTCCTGTTTCTGTGAATCTGACTTCTTTTGAGACTCTACATAATATAAATGATACTATGCAGTATTGTCTTCATTCGGCTTATTTCACTGAATATAATGGCCTCCTGGTTCATCCAAGTTGTCGCAAATGACAGGATCTCTTTTTTAAGGCTGAATAACAATATTTGTTATTAATAACAGATATTAATATGAATAAGATTACATCAGTATTCACTCCTCCATCAGCGGCGCTCAGGTTGTTTCTACACCGTGGCTGTTGTGCACAATGCTGCTTTCAACGAGATAGCGCAGACATCTCCTTTTGAGAGAATGACTTTGTTTACTTTGGCCATATACCCAGAGCAGGGATAGCTGTATCATAGGGTAGTTCTATTTTTAATTCTCTGAGGAAGCTCCATACAGTTTTCCATATTGACTGTACCAGTTTACATCCCCACCGATGGTGTATGAGGGTCCCCATTTCTCCACACATTCACCAGCATTCGTCATCTCTTGTCTTTGATAATAGCCGTTCTCCTAGGTGTGAGGTACTATCGCACTGTGGTTTTGACTTGCATCCTCTGGTGATGAGTGATGTGGAGCATCTTTTCATGGAGCACTTGGCCATTTGTATGTCTTCTCTGGAAAAATGTCTATTTAGGTCCTTTGCCCATTTTTTTAATTGGGTTGTTTTGGTTTGGTTTATTTTGTTTTCTATTGAGTTGTGTATGTTCCTTATATATTTTTGGATATCAACCCTTTATTGAATATGTGGTTTGCAAATATTTTCTCCCATTCTGTAGGGAGAAAATATTTGCCTTTTGAGTCCTACTTGTTTATTTTTACCTTTGTTGTCATTGTTCTTGGTATCAAATCTTAAAAACCATTGCCAATACCAGTGTCACGTAGCTTACTGCCTGTGTTTTCTTCTAGGAGTTTTACAGTGTAAGGTCTTAAATGTAAGTTTAATCCATTCTGAGTTGATTTTTATGTATGGTATAAGATGGGGTGTTCAGTTTTATTCTTTTGCCTGTGGGTATTGATGGTTTACTTTGCTGTGCAGAAAGTTTTTAGTTCGATATGGTTCCACTTGTTTATTTTTGCTTCTGTTGCCTTTGTGGTTTTAATTATCTCTATTTAATTTTCTCCCCTAAATAATCAGTTCATTTATTAATTTCTGTATTTAGTTTTTTTTCTGTAATATCTTTTATATCCTTTTCTGGTTTTCTTATCTTTTTTTATTCTCATAATGCTTAATTTGTTTTCATTCATCATTGAATAAATCTAACTCATTTATAAATTTTTATATAGTTTATGTAATACTTTTATTCACTAACAGTTTTGTAAAGTTTTTAAAACTTTTCTCTTTAAAAGCTATTTAGTGGAGACTTGTTTTAGATTTTCAAATGCTTTGGTATGTTATATGCTTAAATTTTTATTATTAATTTCAGGTTTTATTGCATTACTATCAGAATATATGACCTCTATAGTTTTTTTTGAAAAAAGAAATTTAAAATTTTTGATGACCTATATTATTAGATCAAGGTTTTTGCAACGGTTCCATGATGGCTGTTTTGTACAATATAAAATTGGATAGGTATATACTTATTTAATTCTATCTATTTTATGATATTCAAATCTTATATATCCTTGCTTTCTTTAATTCTTCATCTGCCAAGCACTGAAAGGGATGGAATTCTCACAGAATTTTGTTTCTGTTCATTTCTCAGGTTTCTAAGTGTTTGATTTATTGAAATGCTACCTGAATTGTCACCTATGTGTTTGATAATTTTTTAAGGATTTTAACTGATAGTAATGAAAATGATGCTCTTACTCATTTAATGTTTTTTTGTGCTGAATTCATATTTACCTTAAACTATTATTTCCATCTTTGCTTTTTTTAAATTCTTCTGTTACCTACTATATATTAGTTCATCTTTTCTTTTCCTTTTAACATCTGTACTTTTGTTTCCCTTAAAAACTGATTATAAATGGATCTTGTTTTTTAACAGATTCTTAGAGTCTTCATTTTTAAAGGGGATTTTAAACTTTGTTCAAACTTTGATTCTCTGTCTTAACCGAAATGTTTGGACAAACTTCTGTTGTGTTATTTTATACATTTCGTGTTTATGTGCCTCACTCTTTCTATAATTTTCTGTCTTTTCTGCTTTTATTTTTTCAAGGGATAAGGACGGTGCATTTCTATAAGGCAGAAAAGCTTTATTTACTCTAATGACATATTTAGGAACCATTATTTTAATTTCTCTTTATGTGTGATGAGAAATTAATAATGCTTTTACTGCTTCCTACTCACCTTCTGGCTAATCTTTGTATGATAAGGAGTTCCAGACTCTGATTATTACTACCTTATAACTTTTATTAAGAAATTGTTCATTGCTATGGTAAATAGAGTTTATTTCAAAAATTATTTTTAACATTCATATTTGATTTTGCAACTTTATAACAATTTCAGTGCTATTCTGTGAGTTTAACTTGTTTAATTGCTCACCACAGTCTTTTCACACGTCAGCTTTCCCATGCTGAATTTCTTGCCTTCAATTCATCTCACTTATAACTGCAACAGTTTTGCATAAATTTTTAGAACTGGTATGTGGATGATATATTTTCAGAGAGCTTGCATATCCAAGCAAGACTTACTGTTGCTTTAAAATATGAAAATCATCTGGCTATATACAGAATTCATGAGTAACCACTTATTTCCTTCAGAAAATAATTTATACTCCTTTTTTTTTTTTTTTTTTTTTTTTTTTTTTTTTTTTTTTTTTTTTTTTTTTTTTTTTTTTTTTTTTTTTTTTTTTTTTTTTTTACTGGAACTTGCAGTTGAAAGAGAGACATCTGAGCAAGGGAGGACTTCTTTTATTAAAATAGCAAATAATTCAAACCACTGTCCAAAGATTAGTAAAATTAGACAAAGGTAAACCCACCATTCAGATTTAATGTAATGAAAACAATTGTATATACTTTAGATCTGTTTCCTTTTTAAAACAAATAAAATATTAAGAGTTAGCGAAAAACCCAATCTGATTTTTGACTGTAATATTTCACTTTTGTCTTGACATTTTCAAAGTCTCGGTATGTGTATATACAGGTCTCTCTACAGTCGATATTTTTTTCTGGAACACAGATGAATATTTTCCTATTAACTCATCTTCCTTAGTTCAAAAAAGTGTTTACTGAATTTTTTCGTCCATTTTAAGATGCCACTAATTGCAATATACATAATTGATTTAATTATATATTTATGTGTATATACATATGTGTGTATATGTGTATGTATATATATATATATATAATACATCAATAAGAAGATAACCTCTGCTTCAGAAAGATATATATATTTATATGTGCATGTGTGTGCATGTATATATATTACACATCAATAAAAAGATAACCTCTGCTTCAGAACTGTTAAAAAGTCTATGTGAAAGAAGGTAAACTATTTTAGCATTGCAGAGATGTGGCCTTATGTATCTATTTTGAGTATTTTTTTCCTCCTTTCTGGTTTCTTGGGAATGTAGATTTGCTGTTTATAGGATTATTATGTTTTTTATTTGATTTTTTTACTGAGTGTTTTCCTATAAATCATCTGCAAATTTTTCTCAACATCAAAGTGCTTTCCTACACTGTCAATGCTGTTTATTCATTACCTTGAATACATATTTTCATTCACTCTGGTATTTGTGTTTATTTTCTTCCATGACTTTCTTCTCCATAAATTTTCTTTTCATACCTTAGCCAGATTCCCTTCTCTCTGATGTTTTAATCTCTTATTTCATAAAATCCATGCTTCCTTGATATTTTAAGAGAGTACTGAGCTCTATAGTCTGTAGTTTCACATGATGATAATGATGATGATGATGATGATGATGACAGTGAGCACATCCTTTGTGAAGGGCATTGTGTATATTAATTTATTTAAGCTTCATAGCACATGGTGCTGTTATCCTCCTTGTTTCATTGATGAGGAATCTGAGTCCAAATAGCTAAATAACTACTAAGTGGAAAACCAGAAATTTGGCTTCCAAACCCTCACTCTGAACCGTGAAGCTGTACCATGGGTACCAGGCCGGGTAAGGCATACTTCTGCTACACCTTTAGGATGATGGATCCCTTCCTAAATGTTAGCGCTTCTTTTCATAGACCCCACATTAAAGGTTTGTTTTTTTTTTTTTTCACACCAATTCTCAAACAAAGAAAGATTTGTCTGTGCCCAGGGTTTGCCTGCTGACAGATTCATCTCTTCTCAGAGTCCACCTGCTGTTGCTGGAATCCCTCCTCCACACCTGAAGGTTGACACGAGGTTGTTAGGTGTGTGCCACACACCGTTTCTGCTGCCTGGCAGTCATTCAGCCAGAATGAGTCCACTTTATTAAGTTTCAGAAGTCTAGGTGTAACTGGATATTATTCCTTCTTCATTGTGATCTACCTATTTTGCAGTCGAGGACAATTTCTCCCAAAGATTAGTGATGCTTTCAGTTGCCAGCTTTCTTTGCCAGGGCCGCTGTACTTCTGCATCTTTTAATGTGTTGAAGGGCACTGCAGAGGAAATAGGCAGGAAGTAAACCTGGCACAGCTAGCAGATCACCGTCATAATCCTGAGGAAGACCATTGTTACTTCTGGATCTCTTTATCTGGCTAGATTTCCCATGTCTCCCAGAATGCTCATCAACAGAGTTCAGGTTGCTGTTAGCTTCCATCTTATTACTCACACTTTCGGTCTTGTCTCAAAATGAAACACTTAGCAAGAAAGCGGAGGAAAACTCAGTGGGCAAGGGAACAGAGAGAAGGCAGAAAGCACAGGCTCTGTGGAGTGACCCTAGCGTTGCTTAAATCCCCATCCAACAGCCGAGTTGAATTGCGGTTTCCCTCATCGTTTGTTTTCTTAAATTCGCCTCCAGGCGCATACTTGACCACTAAGGGAAGGCATTCTCTAGCCACTGTATTACTTGCCTGGACGGCGGAGGAAGTTTATATTGGTTTAATCTTCATTCATGGCTATGAAAATGTGCTCTCTCTTTCTCATGAAATTCAGCTCATTATTGCAGAATCCCACTGCTAACTGGAACAAACGGAATTATTCCATTGGGTTTTATTGCTCTAAAAAGCAGTTTCTTCATTGACGAGAGAGATTCTATAATCAGTTAAAAGAGAAAAAATATACTACTTAATGACAAGGATGCCCTATGTGAATTTTCTCTCCAAAGGCTTGCTTGTGATTTGGGACCTTGATAAATAAATATGATGCATTTTATTATTGTACTGCTATTATTTTATTATCCTATTATTCCAAATTTTAGAACATTGAATTTTGGGAAATGTCACATTCTGGGTACAGTACTAAGTAACCTCAGGCTAAATAGGCTCCAGTATGATCTTGTCAGGACTATAGTTTAAAGCTCATTTCCCCCCTAGTTTATAAACTCTAGGTGTTAGGGGATGGCAAATTGCATATTGTCCTTCTCTCTGTCTCTTGAAATGATAGTTCCACACTTTTTAATTAGGATAAGATAGCACTGGGAGTAAAAAATAGTTTACTTTCATTTTTATTTTTCAGCATGCCATTATAAGATACCCACCTAGTAATACACTGTCATTTTGTTAACCTAGTAACAAGCACACTCACCCTTTCCTGGACAGCATGCACACCAGTGTCACTTTTCAAGAGGAAAGCTTTGCAAATGTATATACTGACGAGAAGAGAAAAGTATATTAAAAAAACAAACAAACTTCAAACAGTAAATGAGACTGGATGTGAACGGAGTTTTACTGTGTTTATTTCTCTCTTTAAAATTCCTCGTAGAAATTGGGCATTTAAGAAATAGGATTTGAGACGTATAGCATTCTTCATGTTCCCAAATTCCATTTCCTGCATTATAAGGAAAAGAAAATGTCTTATTTCAGTGGTGCTCTTGAGACCCTCCAGCATGCCTCAGAGGCTCCCGCTGGAGAGGTGTGTTCTGGACACGAGCTGGCACCCTTCGCCCTCGCCTGCATGCCAGCGCCACTCATCATGGGGGCTGCGCTGGGAAGAGGGTTTTCAGACGCTACTGACGTGGACGGCGTTCTCATGTCGGGTCATTCACGATAGGCTCGGGGACGCTAGTGTGGCACTGGGCTGGGAAGCTCTGAGGTCGGTCCCGTCACCCGCCCCGTCGCTGTGGCTGAGATGTCAATGAGCCTGGAGGTGTCTAAGAGGGACTCATCCGGGGATCGGGAGCAGAGGGGAAAAGTAGGTGAAGCCATAACAAGTTGCTGATATTTGACCATTTTTACCTGCAAAATGACTCTTTCACGTGGTTTAGCCTAATGCCTTCCCCGCCTGCGGCCAGCGTGAAGAGGGTGTGTTGGGCTGGGCCTCCCCGTCATTGTGGTCCTCCCCGTCCTCCCCTCCCGCTTCTTGTCTTCACGAGCTGTTCGGGACTATGATTTAGGAATTAGCAAGGAACCCAGATCTTTCTCTCTCTCATTTTTCTACTTATTTTATTGGAAAACAAATGAACAAACAATACACAGCCAAGGCTGAGGAAACAATCATCTCAGGGGTTCTCGTCCAGTTTCACAACTCTGGAGCAGTGGCTCCATGAAAACTTGAGCTACGTGAGATGTTACATAGCTCTGGAGCTGAGTGGGTCCCCATGGCCGGCTTTGGGAAGGCAGAGCCCGTGCGTGTCACCGATGGCACAGTGATCATGGAGATCCAGAGGGCGGCGAGTGACATTTCTCACCCCAGTTCCTAACTTGACCCCTGTTCATTGGCCAACACTGATGCGCTTTTAAATGTCAAAGGTCAAGGTCTCAGTTCACAGAAATCTAATGACAGTGTATTCTCGGAACTCCTTGATTTTTAATTTTATTATGTACAAAATGAAGTGCACCTTTTGCAGTATGACTCTTAGAACTAAGAACAGAATATGTCTGATATTCTCAACACACACACACACACACACACACACACACACACACACACACACACACACACACACACGGTGCTTTAAGCGTTGCTTGACTCCTTGCCATTCGAGAACAGGCCTCGAACTTAAATAACCACAACTCCTTCCTCCTGTTTTCCTGAACTTGAGAAAATCTAAATACATTAGGGTCCAGATGGACTTCCAGCTTCTTCGTGAAGCGTTTCACCGTGCAACCAGCCCTCCGTTCCTTTGCCCTTCTCTGCATTTCCACTGTGCGTTACTTTTGGTCCCTTGGCCTTTCTTCGTGCCGAATGATTGTCTGTGCCTGCGCCTGCATCTGTAGCTTATTCCTTGTCGTACTCCACCCATGGGACAGTATCTGGCCCATGGTAAGTGCGAAGCGATTTTTAATATTAAATACTAGGTCTTCACAGATGATACATAGGTATCCGCTTCTCACTAAGGTATATATTAAAGGAAAAACGTTTTCTTGGGGTGATAAAAAAATGGCACAAAAACAAACTTAACGATAGGTGGTGGTTTTTTGAAAGTGTATGTGACAAGTCAGAAGCAGCGTTTCAGTGTGAGTCTAGAACGCAGGCTTTGGATTGGCAGGAAGCAAGCCGAAGACAGGAGTTGTATTGTGTTGAGGAATTCATTTTACTGAGAACCAGATCCCTTGACCTTTCCAGCTTTCAAAGGCCAACTGCATTCCCGGGCCCACGGCCCCTTCCTCTGGCCTCAGAGCCAGCAGAGCAGCGTCTCTGGATCCCTTTCTGCTCTACCTCAGCTCTGTCACCACATCTCCTGCTCCGACTGCACCTCCCGCCTCCTTTCCCTGCAAGGGCCCTGCTCGTAATGTGGGGCCTGCTTGGACCGTCTCCTACCTCGAGATCCTTGGCTTCACCACATCTGCAAAGTCCCCTTCGTCACGTCAAGTAACATAGTCACAGGCCCCATTAGGATGGGGATCTTTTTGGAGGGCTGTTATCCTGCCTACCACATCTCATGATCCAGAAGCAGTTCCGTCTTCACAGGTATTCTAATGAGCTGGACAGGGTCGTCTTCCTTCCTTCCTTCTTTCCCTCCTACCCTCCCTCTTATGATAGGTATTTACTGAGTCCTTGCTGAGGGTCAAGGACTGTTTTTAGCCCAGGTTACTGATACCACAGAAGGCTCTTGACGATCTCTCTCCCCTTTGTCTGACCCTTCAAGACAAAGTTATTAAAATTCAGTTGTCACCCAACTGGGCATTCCTCGTAGGAGCCCTCCGTGAATGAGGTCGGGCATCACTACGTTAGAGCACAGTGGACATCTCAGACATCCAGGAAGCTGGCGAAGTGTGGCCAGAGGGGCTGCCTTCCTGACACTCGCCCTCCCTGACAGATGGGACCGCTGCAGAGGGCTGATCAGGGCACAGTCTGACAACCGAACAAGCACTGAACGTTCTGTGCACCATGAAAGGAACTGAGTGACGTGCTGACGTTATCTGTGAGCTGTGGGTGGCACTGCATTTCTGGATGAGGTGGGATTTGGGGGTGGGAGTGGGACACAGCTTCCTGAATTTGCAGTTGAGAGTGGACGCCTCTGCAGCCTCTCTTAAGCCTTAAATTCCCCGGTGCCAGGTCTAAAATAACTGGGAACTGGCAGAAGCCTGGAGCTATTCCTTCCCAGATTTGTTATTTTTCTAAACTCCACTTGTGGAATGCCGAATGCCAGTTCGGCTGGCAAAGGCATCTGATAAGAGCACCTCATCCCGTAAGCATTTCTGACAGTCGGTATCACTATGCATCTTTTTTATCACCCTCCTTTTTACAAGGTATCACAGATAGCATGCGAAGTTCAGCTGTGATTAATAGGACACTCTCACCGTTGACTTCACTGGGCTCCGGCCTCCGAAGAAAAATGTGACTGCTGATAAATCTCATGTGATAAGAGCGGTGTTATGTAAGCGGCGTGGGCAGGCGTCTCCGTGTGTATTATGACACGGCGGGAGTTTGCAAAGTTCAGCTGAGTTGACGAGGCCTCTCGTTCCATTGATTTTTCTAGGCTTCTGTAGCGTGAGCACAAGGAATGCTTCTAGTGTGAAACCCAAGTGCACGTGACAGAGATTCGGCTGCTCAGCTGCTCGCATGCTGCTTCTTAGGACCCACTTTCAGAGTGTTATACACACTTTGAAAAGCTTTTTCTAGGTGTCCCTTTTTTTTTTTCCTTAGAAATTAGTACATCAAAGCTTCCGGTGGAACATGAGCTGAAAATGGTTAAATGGTCTAGGGAAGTCCTGGGAAGGCGGGGTGCAGTCCTGTTTCAACTTGTGCTGCTCCAGCTGCGTATCAGGGAGCGGGGGGCGGGGGGTGTACTGTTGAGCTTGTCAAGTTGTATGTGTGCATAAGATTTATGGATGAAATAGCAAATTATTTAGGTTACTACATTTCTAAATGACAAGAGGTTTAAATGGTGGAGAAATCACCTTGAGTTTACAGGGACATAAAGAACATTCCTTCAAGGTGCAACTTGCTTACTGGGAACATTCCAGAAGAAATTGAACTGTGCACACAGGGGATTCAGGGACAGGGGGAAGGCTTTCCTGTGAGTTAAAGTCTGTTGGGGGAGCATTTGGGGGAGCAGTTTCACCACAAAGCATAACTCTAAGCACAGGTAGAGGTGTTTGATTAGGTACAGGGCAGCGTACGATCGCACGGTACAGCTGATGAAGGAATTGGGGTGGTCCTCAGTGTAACGTGGGGAGAGCAGAGCCTGGCACTTGAAAGGCTCCTCCAGCAGTCCTCCTCCGTGCTGCATGAACTCATGACTGCAGCCGCACCGGAAAGCCTGCAACCCTGAACTTGAACTTTTCCAAGCCTCCGTGCCTTTGCCTGAGCCGTTCCCACTACATGGAGCATTCTTTTTTTTTTCCTCTGGTGACCTTCTCATCATATTTTGAGGCCCAGAACAAGTAGCCATCACCACCTCTCATCAAAACTAGTATGTTTCTTCCCCAAACCCACTAGCACTATGCCCATTGTTCTTTTATAACCCATGCATTGTTCTTCGTCCCCAACACGGTCCGTTCCCCACCCCAGCCCCATGGCTCGTGCGCATCATGGGGCCTTGACCCCCCCTTTGTGATCCTGCCCCCCGCCCAAGAAAATCGTGCACCCTCGGTGAGCGCTTATTCAAAGACGGAATGAGTTTGTGCCCAACGAGACACCGGCCCACCCCAGGGACAGCCCGCCACCCTCCTGTACTTCTTATCTGGTCCAAGAATATGAAACTCTTCATGTCAAATCTTCTCTGATGAAGAAGGCGGAAAAGGGTTGTGGCACTTAAAATCCTCTAATATAAAATGCTCGTGTGGGCAGATCCAGCAGAGAAGAAACTAAGCCCAGGGGATTTTCACTCCGAAGTCCACGGATTTGCTCTCCTGTTGTTTTCACCTCTTCCCAGTAATTCCGTGTGATGGAGGCGTTTGGCCAGGGTTAATCTGCATGTAATGGTTTCAGAGAAATCATATACTGTACTCTCTATGCAGGGCCCCAGGGTTTCCTTGTCTGGACAGTGAGGTACAAAACAGTGATAAATGAACAGAGGGTTATCACTGGAGGTCATACTTCTTTTCCTTTCCTTTTTTTTTTTTTTATTGTCATCGGCAATGCAAGTGTGTACTGGAGTGCTTCCTCCTCTAGAGCTGGAGGTTTTGCTCGTGCTCTGGCAGAGCTGGAGAACGTCTGATAACCAGGAACGTGCAAGACCCAGGGGATACTTTCATTTCAGAAGGCCTCTGGCACATGGTCCCCGGCCCACACCAGCCACACCTTTGCTTTCCTATGAAGGCAGTGGGCACACATCCGGTCTGGCCTGAGCTTGAGCACTGAGATGGAGAGCTCGGTTCTGTCGCCTCCCTCTGCACCTGCTGGCCGGGAAAGCATGAGGCATCCCTCCCCTCTAGGCTCGGGGCAGAGCAGTAGAGCACGGACGTAAACCCCCAAAGTCACAGGATGTAAACCCTCGCCCTGATCCAGAGAAGAGCAAATAGCCCGTCCGGAACCCTCGGCAGCTGCTGGGAGAGTGAAGGATCTGACACGTTCGGGAGGTTAAGCTAGGAGGGTCCTACGCAAATGCTGATCGACTTTAACCTTAACCCTCTGTCCTAAAATCAGCACCATGCAGGTTCCTGAGATGTAAAGAATGTGGTTAAAGGGATGAGAGGGAAGTTTATTTTTTGTTTTATTTTGTTTTCTAAATCCCAACTGATAGAACTGTAGTGACATACGGATGTGGTTAATTTTCATGGCTTTTTTCTCTCTGGTTTCAAAGTGAGAATAAAATGAATAGTCAAAGAGAATGAGAATAACGACATACCACAATTAAAGAGCAAACTGTTGTTCAGATTTCTGGAGATCAGCGGTGTTTATTTCTAGGTCTGGGGTGCTTGAGGGCGCTGCACGTCTCAGGAAAGGAGGTGTGGAGTCAGGGCCACAGTTTCAGAGTCTGAGGACAGAGAAGCACACGTCCCCACGGCCACTTGCCGGCCACGCTGTGCTGGACCAGTGTGCGGCACCGGCTGAGCTCCGTGGGGTGTCTTGGAAAAGGTGCTTTATAAACTAAGACACATACTATCAAAAGCATTCAGTTGTCCATTATTATAACGGAATTTCGTAATCCTTAGGAATGTTGCCTTATAATTTCACCAACTTTTACCCCCCATCTGAGTAGCATGAATGCAGTTTTGTTTGCCGTTTGTCCACGCGTGGAAAGAAAATGCCTTTTGAAGCGCTAAGTCCCCCTCCGCCTTGGCAGGCGGGATGCTTACAGAGCGAGGTGCGCTCTGCATGGTCACAGTGCACGGTGGTGCCTTCCGTCCCCACAGCGGGAGAGGGAGAGGAGAGCCACGACATAAAATGAAAGAAAGGAGCATCGTGGGGAAGCTCCAGGTCCAGAGTGGTTTTCTCTCGTTTAAAAACATCTCCGGATGAGACAGCCGTCCCCTACATCAGGACAAACGTCAGTGAGTCTTGAGTTATCTCTTTAGGGCTGTTCCTACCGCTTAGCCTGTACCTTACCTTAGTGAGAACGACTGGGAATTCACGGCAGTGTTAACCCTTTCTGGTAGAAATCCTGAGCCTAAGCTGGTCCTCGGGGTTGGGGGGATGGGGGAGCACGCAGGGCTTAGCTCACCTGACGTTCAAATGTACTGTTCTTTTTCTTAAAAGAGGCTTGAGAGTAGCTGTTAGTGTTGGAAACTTAAAACGGGAATTGACAAAATCCAAAAGCTTTATCTTTCATCATCTACACTCCTACTACTAGGCAGTTTTTACTGACTTTCTTCTGCGTGTGAGGTGCAGTACCAGGTACTGGCATACATTAAGTCGTGTAGTTTCGTCCTTACAACCACACTGAGGTATGTGTCATACTTCCTGTTTTTCTAATAAACAAGCAGCAGCTCGTGTCATTGACATGACTCGGATGGTGTTAAGAGGCAGAGCTGGGACTTCAACCCAGGTCCAGCTTGAAGCCTAAATAACTTCGTGCCACTACTGTGTGGCTGCTTCATGCCTATTAGCTAGATGAGCACGATGGCTGAGTGTGCACAGCTGTAGGCCCTGAGGTTAAATCACCTCTGGCTTCACACCTCAGTTCTGTCACTTATTTACCTCTGTGGTCTTGGAAGAGTCTGTTAATCACTCGAAGCCTGTTGTTTCATTCTAATGTGTCCTTGTCATTGGGTCTTCAACCCTCATAGGCTCTGCTAGGAGAACCAGATGATGCAATGCTTCCTGAATGCGAGAGGGATGATTCTTTTCTCATGAGTGGCATTATGTGCGAGGCTTATTTTTGAAAACCCATTTGTCTTAAAGATTCTGTGTTATTCTGACGATGACATTAACAAATAGCACAGGCAATGATATGCAATAAAATCTGTGTTTGATTAGAGCCCACATAAATCAGAAACTCTTAATATCTAGATTGCATTTTGCTGTTTTCTTGAACTCTACTTTTGAGAGCAAGACACAGTAAGAAAATAAGTGAATAGCATAGGTTTGCTAAAAATCCCAACGGCTTCTAAGGTATTTCTAGCAGTACAGCCAGAGACAGAGCAGAAAGTGTCCCTGGAGACCCCAGACATCAAGTCACTTGTCCAAAGCTGTTTCCCCAGCTGGAAGCTTGGAACCCAAGTCCCTGTGCTCCTTCTTCGCCCCCCACCCCCCACATTTCTAGCTCATGTCCCTGGACTCATGTTAAGCGCACGCGGATGTTCAGAGTGAGTCTCGATCCTCTCCATCCAGGGGGTAGAGGCGGGCACGCTCCTCTGTCCTGTGGACTCTGCTTACTCACTGTGACTCAGTTCCTGGTTAAAGGACTTTCAGCCACAAAAAAAGGCTGGAAGCAGAAGTTTCAAAATTATCAAAATGTCTCATTCCCCAGTCTCATTAATGTTTTTATTATTGTTGTTGTTATCATTGCTGTTTGCCTGACTTAGTAATGGCAAAACAAGTTTGCACGGGGACTGAACCTACTTGGGACACCTCGTGAACTTGAACTAGTCATTCGTTCCCATGATGCACTGTCAGGCTCTGCTTATTGCCTCCATTTCGCTGGAAAAGGGCCGGTCTCCCACGTTTTGTAAATCTGTCCCTGTGGGAGGCATTGTGCAGTGATACTGAAGGTCAGCAGCACATCACGATGATTCTTGTGGTTATCGTGTAGGGCAGACTCAGGGAAAGCTGGCGTTCGTACAGGAGGGTCGGTCTGGTCAGCGTTTACTTTCGGTTGGAGGGAAGAGGACTCGAAAGGACAGAGGAAGTGCCAAAAAGTAAACTGTGGATGCCGCCTTTTACGCCTTTTAGGGCTTTTCTTTTCTTATGATTCTTATCTCCTGATTGTTTCCTTTCTTAAGGTGGCTCCTTAGGGCATCCTAGATAGCAGGAGAACAGAACATTCTTACGTTGGGCTTTGAAGCGAGGATTAGAATTAACTGCCCTTTAAATACAGGGACAAATTAATCCAGCCCAAGTCCCAGTGAGAGAGGTCAGTGAAAGTCTTCTTCCTTCACAGAGGTGGGCATTTCATGCAGAGACACACGAGAGGGTAAATTACCCGCTCAAGGCCACACGGCAAGTTCCTGAGTGGCTGGGAAGCAATTGCACGTATAGAAGGATCTTAATTACTCGGGCCCGAGATGATAGAAGTGCCGCGGTATACTGGCATCCAGCGGTCCCCTGCCATCTCAGCGGTAGCCGTATCTACTGCTGTGAGGTCAGGAGCCATCGGCTTAAACCCAAGAGTCAGGCAGGAGCAGAATGCACGATTTATAAGGGTCCGGAGCCACCACTGCATTCCTCTCCACGGCTGCAGGGCCGCAAGCCGTGGCCTGGGCCCGCTGCACAGGGCCGCCAGGGCAAACCGCGGCCGGGAAGGTGAGCCGCGCGTGCTCTCAATGTCTCTAGAACCCGAGCGTTGCGTCTGGAATGACTGTTAACTGTGCCAGTAATGAAAGTGAGTCAGGACCTTAAAGACCGCTTTAACAAATATGTTTTTAACCCGATTCTCACAGGGCAAAGGAAGTCCAAGTGATAGATTTTTCATTTGGGGCCAGAAAGAATTGGAGGTAATCTCAGAAGTTTTACCTCTTTGGGCCTGAGGCCAAACCTTGCAGCTCAAGGAGGAGCATAATATGAGCTTTAAAACGAATTATAAAGAGCCAAATAGAATAAGATGCGGGTCTGAGTCTGAGTCGGTAAGGTGTCACTGGATTTCCTGAGCTGATCATCTGACCCGGTCAGTGTCCCCGACGGGATGGTTTTAACGTCACCTCTAAAATTGCTAAGCTTTGATATTGTAAGAAGCCCGAGCACATAGTGAGATTCTAAGAGTAACTTGATTTGTCTGCTATTCTAAAGTGGATCTTCTTTATCAAAGCCACAGATACATGGGGCAGTTTAAAAGATAATGTGAAATTTTCTCTAGCGTAGACACTTCAGAGTTACTGGTTTATATCATCATCTTTCCACCCTCCCAGTAGGTCTGGTTGATAGGCAGTGGTTGTAAAGCATGTCTGAACTTAGGAAAGGCCTGATGAACTAGAAAGAGTAACCTGAGATCAACTATAAACTGAGGCACCTGGAAAAAAAAAAAATCTGTATGACAATGGGCAGCCTGTCGGGCACGATGTGTTTCAATGGCACTCGGTCAGTTCCCAGACGTACCCTGCACACTGTCCTGTGCCCAACGCCCTCATCTGCCTGTGCCAACTCGCCCTGAGGACGGCCCCCCGGGAATCTAATGTGATTTCACGTCCTCTCTTCATACTGTGGAAAACGTCTGTTCGTTGAGAAAACTGAAGGTGTATTCGTAAAGAATTTTTTCCCACAGTGCTCACACCTGTAGTCTCCAGGTAACAGTGCAGAAGTGATAATAATGGCTCACACTTACCGAGAATGGAATGCCAGTCGCTGTCCACCGGGCACGACGCTGCGTGTACCGACCTCTGATACCACACTACATCCGCACAGGAGTCGGACTTGTCTACGTTTTATAGAGGAGGAGGCTGAGGTCCAGAGGTGAGAGCCTTGCCCAAGGTCACGCTGCTGAGAGGGGACAGAGCCCAGAGCCGAACCCGGGTGCACAGACTCTGAACCAGCACTGCCGTGCAGCCCCCTAAGAATCTTCATGGCCTTGCCCTCTAAAGCTGCTTTCCCGAGGAAGAGATGTTAGTCATTTTGATATTAAATAGACAGTGTTTCCCACTCTCCCTGTCTTAATCTTAACTGTAATTATGAAAATCAAAAGCCTATTTTTTTTCAATTCAAGCAAGTCAGGTAGGTGATCTCTGCTTCTGACCAAGATGGAGGAACAGAGACTGGATGTGCCTTCCTGTCTGATGAAGCCATTTTTAAATGGACAAGATATATTTTAGAAGACTCGTAAAGATTAAGTATATTTTTGAAGAAGAGAAATCGTTTGCACAGCACTAGGTACCCGACAGTGAAGGACAGTGATCCTTAGACGGGAAGCAAACGAGGTGACGGAATGAATTGGAAGAAGACTGCCAGACTTCCGGGATCCTTCGAGCAGGGAACAGGCTGACAGAACTGCTCAACTGCTAACATGTTCCACTTTCCAAGAAAAAGGAAGGATGACTCAGGATGTATCTACGAATGCAAAGGACAGAGAGTCACACCCAGAGCAGGGGCCCATGAGGGTTGATGGGATTTGGGCCAGCTCAGATGCAGGAGCTGGCTCAGCCTTCACTGGCCCAGAGGGCGGATCAAGCCTCAGAAAATTATTCTTGCGACCTTGAACCTAATGGAACTTGCTCCAATGGTTGGCAGACTTATTTAGACTAGTGATCCCTTTATTCCTTCCATCTTTTTGGTGGAATGAAGGATTTTACTGATCTAAATAAGTTTTCTTTTTGGAATAGGAATGGCTATATTCTACCTGACCCAGCATTGTACTTTGAAAACAGATAACATTTTCTAGCATCACAGGTCCACACATGGACAGGAATTTCCCCAGGATGGGGCCTACGCACAAACTCACCCACACCTAATTTACAGGACTTCTACAGATATAGTTGGAACTTTTTTGAAGTGATATTTAGATGAGATTTTAGATTTAAAGTTAATGCTGGAATGAGTGGAGACTTTTGGGGGTGTTCAGATGAGGTGAATATATTTTGCAAGTGGTATAGATGCAAATTCTTGGAGTCCAGAGGAAAGACTGTACTAGGTTGAATGATGTCCCCCCAAAATCATGTTCACCCAAAACCTCAGAATCTGCCCTTATTTGGAAATAGGGTCTTTACAGATGGAACTCGTTCAGATGACAGCACGCTGGAGTAGTGTGGGCCCTAAACCCAGCATGAGTTTTGTCCTTATAAAAAGAAGATACACGGCAAAGAAAGCCATCAATAAAATGAAAAGACAGCCTGCTGAGTGAGAGAAGATATTTGCCAATGATACATATGATAAGGAGTTAATATCCAAATTTTATAAAGAACTCATAGAATTCAACAGCAAAAAAAAAAAAATCCAATTAAAAATTGACAGAGGACCTGAATAGACATTTCTCTAAAGAGGACATACAGATGGCCAACAGACATGTGAAAAGATGCTCCATGTTACTAATTACCAGAGAAAAGCAAATTAAAACCACAATGAGATAGCACCTCACACCTGTCAGAATGGCTGCCATCAATAAATCAAAGAACCAGTGTTGGCGAGGACGTGGGGAAACGGGAACCTTTGTGCACTGCTGATGAGATTGTAAATTTGTACAGCCACCATGGAATTCAGGTTGGGGATTCTTCAAAAAAATTAAAAACAAAACTAACTGAAGGCTCAGAAATCAGACTTCTGGGTATTTATCCAAAGAAATCCAAAGCACAAATTCAAGAAGTCATGTGCCCCTCTATGTTCATTGCAGCATTATTTTCAGTAGCCAAGTTATGGAAGTAACCTGGGTGTGCATCTATAGATAAATGGATAAAGAAGAAGTGGTACGTATATGCAATGGAATATAACTCGGCCATAGAAAGGAATTAAATATTACCATTTGCGACAACATGGACGGACCTTGAGGGTATCATGCTAAGTGATATACGTCAGACAGAGAAAGACAAATACCATACAATCTCAGTAATATGTGGAATCTAAAGAACAAAATAAATGAACAAATGAAACAGAAACAGGCTCACAGATACGGAGAACGAACTCATGGTTGACAGATGGGAGGCGTTGGGAGACTGAATGAAAAAGGAGGAGGGATGAAGAGGTACAAATTGGTAGTTACAGAATAGTCACGAGGATGTAGAGCACAGCAGAGGGAATATAGCTTATAAAACTAATAACTATGTATAGTGCCAGGTGAGTACTAGACTAATCGGGGAAATTACTTCTTAAATTATATAAAAGTCTAACCACCGTGCTGTACACCTGAAACTAATATAAAATAAGAGAGGATATATTGAGGCTTAGACACGCGCAGGGAAGATGGACACGTGACAATAGAGGCAGAGACGGGAGTGAGGCAGTTGCAAACCAAGGTACATCAGGGATTGTTGGCAACTACAAGAAGCTGAGGAGAGCGAAGAAAGGGTTCTCTCTTGCAGTCTTCAGAGAGAGCATGGCCCTGTTGGCATCTTGATTCAGTACTTCTCACCTCCAGAGTTGTAAAAGAATAAATTTCTGTTATTTTAAGCCACACATTTTCTGGCATTTTGTTACAGCACCCCTAAGAAACTAATTACCATGGTAACACTAATCAGAAGAAAGTTGGAGTGGCTCCATTATTAACAAGCAAACTGCCAGAAATAAAGAGGGTCATTTGATTGTGATACAGGGATCAAGTCATCGATTAATCAAGAAGACACAGAAATCCTAAACTTCTATGCATGTAACAGAGATTCAAAGTACATGAAGTAAAAACTGATGGTGGAGGCTGGGAGACAGGGGTGAAGGGTTAAAGAAGTGCAAATGAGTAGCTGATGGATGGTCACGGGGATGGGGAGCACAGCAGAGGGAATGCAGTCAGCAGTAAACATTGGCTAGGTGAAGGGTCAGGGGAGGGAGGGAGCAATTGGGGGGATCGTTTTATGAACTATATAGATATCTAACCAATGTATTGTATACTTGAAACTAAAATAAATAAATTTAGAAAAACTAATAGGGGAAATAGACAAATCCACTATAGTCAGGGATTTCAACATTCCTCTCTCGAAAACTGATAGAACAAGTAGACAGGAAATCAGTAAAATAGATGTGAACAACACTTGAACCAATTGGTCCTAATTGACATTGATATTACACCCACTGACAGAATTCATATTCTTTTCAAGTGCATCTAGAACATTTAACAAAATAGACCATTCTCTAGGCCATAAAACAAGTCTCAATGAGTTTTAAACTATTCAAGTGCTACAAAGTACACAAATTGACAAAATAGAATTAAATTAGAAGTAACAATAGAAAATCTCCAAATATTTGAAGCTAAAGTAACATAATAGTCTATGTGTCAAATCAAATGGAATATTAGTAAGTGTTTTAAATTTAATAAAAATAGAAACACAGCATATCAAAATTTGTGGGATGCCACTGAAACAACATTATGGGGGACTTTTTAGCACTAAACTCCTATGTTAGAAAAAAAGTCTCCAATCAATGATGACAAAAAGAAATGCTAATTAAGCACAAAATAAGTAGAAGAAAGGAAATAATAAAGATGAGAGTGGAATATAAAACAAAGACAATAGAGAAAAATTGTTGAAACCAAATGCTAGTTCATTGAGAAGATCGGTAAAAATGTGAAACCTCTAGCTAGACCTATTAAGAAAAAAAGAAATTATAACTTGCTAATAATAAAAATGAAAAATAAGACATCATTAGGGTTTCTGCAGATATCTAAAAGGATAATAAGGGACATTACTAACAACTTTAGGCCAATATATTTGACCATTTAGATTAGAGATTAACAAATGTTTTCTGTAAAAGGTGCAGGCAGTAAAAAGTTTAGGGTTTGGGGGCCATATATGCTATATGACACATTTATTTTTCAGCTTTTAAAAATGTAAAAATGCATTCTTAGCCTGCAGGCTATAGGCTTAGATGAAATAGAAAAATTCCTTGAAAGACAAATTGCTCACATTCACTCAAGAAGAGATGAATAACCTGAATAGCCCTGTATCTAATAAGAAATTGAGTTTGTGGTTAAAAACTCTCTCACAAAGAAAACTCAAGACCCAGAGGGTGTTACTGGCAAATTCTACCAAATATTTAAGGAAGAAATAATACAATGAGAAAACTGCAGATCAATTTCCATGTGGACAGAGATGCAAAAGTTCTAAACAAAATTTTAACACTTTGAATCCAACAATATATGAAAAGGAAAATTCATAGCGACCATGTGTATTTTATGCCAGGAGCATAAACTTGTTGCAACATTTGAAAATTCATGCAGTTCATTATGCTGACAAACTAAAAAGAAAACCATGACATCATCTAATAGATACAGAAAAGGATCCATTTGATCTGGTACATCCATTCCTGAAAAAAAAATTTCAGCAAACTAGGAATAGATAGGAACTTCCTCAATCTGTTCTGAAAAATTCACCGCTATTATCATACGTAACAGTGGAAGACTGAATGGTTTTTGTGTAAGAGTAGGATCAAGACAATGATGTCTGCCTCTCACTTCTACGTGACATTGCACTGGGGAGTGCAATCAGGAAAGCTGCAACATAAAAGAGCAATATAAAGGGCACCTATAGGGAAAAGGGAAAAGGGAAACTGTCTTTTTGAAAGCAACACGATTGTCTAATGTAGAATATTCTGTGGACTCTACAAAGAAGCTGCTAGAATTAATAAAAAAAGTTTAGCAAGTTGGCAAGGTGTAAGATCTATATGTGAAAACAAATCGTATTTCTATGAGGTGTACCATTTATGACACTACCCAAAAAAAAAAAAAAATGGGGGAAAAAATCTGTCAAGGGAGGTGAAAATCCACACATGGAAAACCACAAAACATTGAGGAGAGAAATTAGAGAAAACCTAAATAAATGGAGAGAACAATTCATGGGGCAGGAGACTCAATATCATTATGATGTTAATTTTCTCCAAAATGAATCTATAGACAGAATGCAAAACCAGTCAAATCCCAGCACAGTTCTTGGTAGTCATTGGCTAAAATTCATGTGGAAATGTGAAGGGCCTAAAATAACCAAAATAACTTTGAAAAAGAAGAACAAAGTCAAAAGGCTAACACTGTGATTTCAAGACATTATTACACTGCAGTAATCACAACAGTATGACATTGACAAAGATATGCAGATAGATGAAGGGAACAGAATAGAGAGCCCAGAAAGTGATTTATACATATATGGACTACTGATTTTCAACAAAGGTACAAAATCGATTGACCCAGTAAGAAAATGATAGGTTTTTCAACATATGGTGCTGGACTAATTAGACACCCACATACAAAAAATAAATAAATTTTGATCCTTGCACCATGTAAAATAAAACTATCACAGGACTAAATATAAAACTTAAAACTATAAAACCTCTAGAAGAAAATATTGGAGAAAATCTTTGTGACTTTGGATAGGCAAAGATTTCTTGGATACAGCTCTAAAAAGAATGATCCAAAAGCTGGTAAATAGGGCTACATAAAAAATTCTCTTTGGGAAAAATCATTAAGAAAATTAAAAGACAAGTCATAGACTAGGAAAAAATTTTTGTAAATTATATATTTAATAAAGAACCCGGAAAACTCAACAAGAAGAAAACTCAATTTTTAAACAATAAGGCCAAAAGATTTAAATGAGTACTTCTCCAAAGAAGATATACAGGTGTCAAATAAGCATATGAAAACATTCTTAACATGATTAGTTACTAGAGAAATCCAGATTACATCTAAAATGAACTACCACTATAACCTATTAGAATGGCTCAATTTAAAAGACTTTATACTAAATTTGGTAAGAGGGGAAGTACTGGAACCGTCATATACTCATACACTGATGGTGGAATGTAAAATGTTAAAAATCACTCTAGAAAACAGTTTAGCAGTTTCTTTACAAGTTAAATATATACCTACCACACAATGCAGCCCTTCTCCTAGATATTTATCCAAGATAAAGGAAATCATACACTGTCCATAACAAAGGCATGTACATGAGCATTTATAGCAGTTTTATTTCTAATAAGTCAAGAGAACAGATAAACTGTGGCATATTCATACAAGGGCATGCTACTCAGCAATAAAAGAGAGTGCACTATCGTTGATATAGACTAAAACATGTATGAATCTCAGAATGATTATGCCAAGTAAAAGAAGCTAGACCAAGAGAAGTAATGTTGTATGATTCTATTTATATAAAATTCTAGGAAAAGCAAATCAGTGCAGAGTGACAGAAAGCAGATCCGTGGTTACTTGGGGTTGAGGAGGGTGGGAAGAAAGGGTGATGGGGCAGAAGGAAACTTTGGGGTTGATGGGGATGTTCATTGATTAATTGTGGCCATCACAGATAATTTCATGAACATATTCATATGTCGAAACTCACCAAATCTTACACCTTAAGTATACGCAGTTTGTCGTAATATCAGTTATACCTTAGTAACCCATGTAAGCTAAGTGGTGTGTTGCACAAGGATGTTTGCTCGGATGGTTCTATTTGCATTTTTCACAACTCTTCTGTGATGTTTGTCGATCACAGAACCAATCCACTATCAGAAAGAGCTAACCTTTCTACCACAGGATGTTAGATGAAACAGTGAATGACTATCTGTAGAAGAACCCAGGTGTCAGTTGTCATCTAGGATTTATTTTTTTATTAGTAGAAATATATCTTTACTTTCTACTTAGCCCTTACCACAGAGAATTTACAATAAGCAAACCCGATTTATGAAAATACACATTTATAAATCAAGCAAGAGACTGATCATACTCCATATCAAAAAACAGTCCCCAAAGGGCCCCTTTAAAAAGGAAATTATCTTGGAGGCACCTAAAATTGATTCGATACATAAGAAATTGGCTTTGTACACATTTTAGGAAACGGCCTACATACTCTTAAACCAGCCTTAGCAAGCAATGAGTTTTGGAATAAGCCACGTGTTCTGTGAATAGGCCTCTCTGATCATAGGTCTCCCCCACTACAACCCCCCAACCACCCCCTGGCAACAGCCCTTCCTGTAGGTGGACCTGGGAGCAATGCTGCACCTCCTGTGCTGCTGAGCGGCCTGCAGAGGGCCCCCGAGTATCCATAGCGCCCCTAGCGCACAGGAGGCCCACTGCGCCGCTGTTGGGAAGGAGACCTAGGCTCACTGCGGCCTTGAGGGGTTGCTGATCCCAGGCTTGTGCACTCCCCGACGCCCTAGCGACCTCGTGGTGGGCTGGACCTAGCCCGGGTGTGGTAAGTGTCCCCTCCACAGCCCACAGGCGCGTGTGGCAGGTGGCAGGCGGCTCTTGCAGAGCACGATGCGTGCCCGCGTCCCATCTCGGAGCCGGGTGGGGGACCGGTGCCCAGCTCCTGCCGCCCTTCGGAAAATACTGGAATCAGCTTGTTCACCCCAAGGCCCTGGCTCCTCTGTATCCAGAGAACTGGAGGCCCTGCTGCTGCGCCCCCCCCCCCCACCCCACCCCACCCCACCCAGTAGCCCTCAGGTTGACTGGGTGGCCTTTTAAAAAAAACGAATTTTGTTGAGGAGGACTGAAATGTCTATGCCCCGCCCCCTTCGGCAGAGGCGCCGCCCGCCGGCCTGCCTGCGGAGTGCCCTTCCAGGCTCGTCTCTGTGCACTGCTTACTCAGATGCACCTATGGAGCATCTTGTTCTTAACATCGCCAGCGTCAAACCCATCCTGTCATTCCGCAGCTTATTCTTTGTATCAGTCAGCACGCCTTGGAATGCTCACCATTTTAGAACACAGACTGCTACCTCGTCCTTTCTGATCTCCCCGTAGATATTGCACGGTACAGATGTAGCCCAGTTTATTTAGCCCTTACCTTATTCGTGGGCATCTAGATTGCTCAGTTACTCACCGCAGCTGTGAGGAATGGCCATGTCAGCGCCTTCCTGTGCATGGGTGAGGGTGGATGCCAGAAGCAGTTTAAACCAACCCTTGACCCTAGACCTGAGCCTGCGAAATACCATTTGCCACTCATTTTTGCTCTCAGTACCTCTAATGCATGCAGGCCTTTTTCATAGACAGTCTCTGTGTTGAAGAACCAGGAAGGGAAAAGCTTACAGATCTGTAAGTAAAGTTGAGAAGTGAAGTTTTTTCTAAAATCCTTGTTTCTCTCATTCTGGCTGTTGGATTGCTGCAGAGATCTACCCACATCATCCTATTTTTGGTGTCTTTTGATCATGAGCAGCCATGCGCAGTTTCGTTTTCTTGTTTTAACTGTTTACTTTAGATTTAGACAGGCCTGGGTTCAAATTTATATACTCCTCTGAGCCTTAGTTTTCTTATCTGAAAAATGGATATTGTAATAACAAACAGTTGTGGAGAATAAAAGAGAATTTATGTAAGTGCTAAGCAGAGTGATTGAAGTGTAGTGAGTATGTAGTAATTGATGGATGTTATGAGATAAATGATAATTTTTTACAATATAAATCTAATGCAAATCTATTTCAGTATTTTGAATATCGAGGGTATTTTTGACAAGAGCAATTTCTCACTAGCATCTTTGATACTGATGGTCTATTCTGTGGGTGGGATTGCATTTATCCACCCCACAACACATGCCCTTTCAGGCTTATGCTAATTGCCTTTAAGATTTGGTCTAAGTTCCTTAAGCTATCAGGTAATGTCAGGGTTGTACAGGACCTTAAAAGATGATCTGTCCCAACCCCCTCCCCTCCATTCCCAGGTGCATGGCCTTTGTCTAACAATTTATTTCCCAGGACAGCTAATTCAACCAGATAAGTGGTGAAAATATCCTTAATTTCCAGAGTTGTATTACCTAATTTTCTTCTATCTTCAAAGTTATTCAGGTGATTAATTTTCAATTATTTCCAACACAAATGGGAAAGACCTGAAAAAAAAAATCATCTTCATTGATTCAACACATTTCATTTATCGAGCACTTTATATCAGCCTCTCTCTGTCCTGGGTGATGAAAGAGATGGACAAGAGAGAGATGACTCCCGCCCTCATGAGCCTTTCGGTCTAGCAGGGGAGACCCTGATAAAGTGCCACGGAGTCACAGTCTAGGTTTATGAGAAGGTAGCACTTCACTGATGCGAATTAGACACTGATTCTATTAGGTTGATATTGACCGTGAATTACTAAATGAGAGAAAAATTTGTCACAATCCATAGACTTCTTAGACTGGGCACTGCAAAAATACGCAGTAAATAAAGAAACAGTGTTCTGTAATATAGAACTAGAGAACACACCTTTCTAACACATGCAATTTTTTCCCCAAAAATCCTGAAGAAGAAAGCCTACTCAACAAATGTACCCCCCCGCACACACACAAGCATATATGCATTCATGCACATACACATACACACAACTAAAAGGGAAATTTTTTTATAGCTTGCTGCACGCTCTAGAGCTTTAAGCACTGAAACCTTCAATTTGTACCAATAATTCATATACAGCTATATGGGGTGAAAAAGGTTAATGATGGAATTTTTTTAAGTGTGTTCCATTGAGTATAAATGGCAGATCTGACAGTTAAAATGAAAATTGTTCCAGAAGAAACTTTAGTCAAACTAATTATTCGAGATGACATAAGGATGTATAATTATATTCTTCACCTTTAAAAAAAGTTTTATTACAAATGTGCTTTTAAAGAACAAGTAGAGAAATAAAAGCTGTAATTGTTCTTAATTATAGCTAACTCTAATTGCACTCAATTGCAATATGCTGAATATCACCAATGGCTAAAGAAATCTGGCATACAGACAGTGCACCCACATTCATGAGATGGGGTGTAGTTTTATGAATATTCTGTTATCTGTAATTTAGCTCTTTTACTGTTGATTCCATTCCCATTGGTTTCATTTATTTATTATTTTTTAGTGATTGTAGAGTTATAATTGTCATCTATGACTGTGTGGAAGGTTAGAGATTTCATCTGCGATTGGTTAGAAACTCTCGTTGCCATAAAAATGACATATTGGTGATTGTTACATGAGAGATTTGGATATGTCCCGCCATCGTTGAATACGCAGATTTGAACTTTCAGGGGTAGTAATGGATACCACATTTAACTTACCCATCAGGGTCTGAGAAGTGACCTGGGAAATACTAACTGTCTAAAATACCTCTGAGGCCGGCTCTCAGAGCCGAGCATTTCAGATGGGTGAATTGATGAAGGGAGGTCGTGTTCCCTGAACAGCATTTTCACCTCACTCCTCCTCTTGCTCGGAACTCAGATGGAGTCCTGAGTTTCTGCGCACAGCTCTGAGGCCCCCGCCCACCTTCCAGTCGGAAGGGCTGGGTGTCAGCCCCCGTCGCAATGTTTTATCAAACACCCTCAAGCCTCTCAGCACCCCACTTCATTCACCTGTAAAATGAGGTAACTGTGCCATCCTGTTCCTTGGTGAGTACTGTAGAGGGTAGATTTTTATTTTTTTTTTAATGAATATGCTATTGGAGAAAAGAAGTGAGTTCTTTAATTTCAGGAGAAAGGAGCATTTTGTTATGTGTATAGCCACTGTTCTGAAAAGTGAAAAATAAATAAACTAAAAAACCAAGATTCCCCAAGATCACATCGGAACAACTTTTATTACGTTTCCGTTTCCACGGATGGCTGCTGTGGATAGAGGATATCCTATGGATAGAGGCAGCTTTGACACAATTTCTGGTACAATTTTTAGTAAAGGAAAAAAAAAAAAGGTCAGTGCCTTGGCCCGAGCCCCATTCTGACTGCAGGTCAGAGGCCGGGTGCAGGTAGAGAGAAGCCCCGTGAGGGGCTGTCCCTTTGGCAGAGGTCATGGCCACACCGCTCCTCAAACAGAAGCCTGTCTGTCCCTTACTGGGGGATATTGGCTGGAAGTAAACAAGGCCAAGAGTCTGAAGTTCCAGCCTGCGTTCCCAAATTCTGCGGCACCCCGTGCCCACAGGGCCTGCAGGTCGTGTGTGTGCGGGGAGGAAGTGATCGGACTGTCAGCCAGTCTCCAGCAGACCCGGAGTCCGGGGGCTGTTGTAACACATCCACTTTTTTCATCAAGTCACTTCATCCCATACGGAGTTTGGCTGTGGCCATCAGAAGCCACCTTCCTCTCCCCCTCAGTGCTTTATGTGTCTGGGGCCCCTCACTGCCCTCCCCCAGGCCACATCCTGGAAAAGTACAGGAATGTTCTGGACGTTCTCACATCTGCTTGCAGCTGGACAGTGGCTTTTGCATTTTAGATTCTTGGGAAGGGCAGCATCTATAAGGCAAAATAGCTTTCCTCTTGCTAAAGTCGGCTTCATCGGTCATGACTTTGGCGTTATTATACCAACAAAGCCTCTAAATTCGTCTTACCCAACAACCTCCCCAGGAGGGAATCGATCCTGGGATGCACGGGGTTATTTATTCACTTGTGTAAGCCTTTGTTGCCACAGCTTCTCCACAAGGTGGGCAACCTCCTGGGCAGGAGTCTGCATCTGTTTATTTCCTGTTCAGTCCTCAGCACATGGAAACCGGCACGTAGTAGGTGCTGTATAAATAGTTGTTGGGCAAATAAATAAATAGATGCTAATGAATTCAATACCAATAGTTGCCAGTTGATGGATTAGGCCATTAGTCAAACATTACATTGCAGGCTGGTATTTGCAAATCCTTCTTCGATCCAGAAATTATTAGGAGCGGGGATGATTTCCTCTCATTTTAAAGGCTTATTGGTGATATTATGTCCCTCGGAGCTAATAAAGAAAAATTAGGCTTTATTGGAAAATGGGCCTCCTTTTAAACTGATTTATCCAAGGAAAAATTTTATTTTGATCAATAACTTTTTGGTGTATTATCCCCTAAGAAGCCCACTTATGAATTACAGGAGCACAATAATGCAGCAATTCTTCATACGGGGGTCTTTTAGCAACCTGACACCCCCTCGCCCTTGCAGAAGCATAGTACTTGAAGAAAACATACCTTTTTTATTTTTATTTTTAACTTTTGGAGAGAGATTGTTTCGTTAACAAAGCTTTGAGATCACACACGCAGCCGTACGTGCATATTGTCTCATTTTTCTTTGTTTGCCCCTTGCTTCTCAGTCTCTGGGAGCACAGGCTGGTCAATGAAATGCGACGTGCCATTTCTAGGGTCCGGGACCGGCCCTCCGGGGCTGGCTGCGTTTGCCGTGGCGGAAGTCTAAATAAGTGAGTTTTAATGAGCTGGAATCGTTCCTAATGGCCGATTCAGATCCTTCCAGGCAGCATCATTTCACCGTGGGAGGTTCACGGAGCATAAGGAGTTTGAAGATGAATAGGTCAACTCAAGGGTATGTGGAGACACAGTCCTCTGTCCCCAGTGCCGCCAGCAGTGTCTCCCCATCAGGTGCATCCGGAGCTGAGAGTCAGGTGACGTTTCTGAAAGAGACAAAAGTCCTCAACACCGCCCCCACACGTTTGAAGGGACGGCAGTGCTATCTGGACAGCAGCCCCCTCCTCACAGGCAGTTGGGGCCAGACGGGCGGAGCTGTTTTGCAGAGTTCAGAGAAATTTCGGGCACTTTTATTTTCAAGGCACTGGAGCACAAGCCCATCGACAGAGGCACACAGTGGGGCCTGTTTTCTATACAGAATACTGAACTAATCTGAAGCAATCTTGAGGTAAATAGTCTTATCAGAGACTCTGAGAAAACGCGGCATTCGGGGGGCCTGGGTAGTGGGTGACTGGGTGAGGGTCCCCATGACACACGGAGTCTCTGACCCCCCAGATGCAAGTCACTGTTGTATTAAACACTCCCAGGAGGACCCTGTTCCCCGAGGGGCTTGTGCATCTTGAGGTAAATAGTCTTATCAGGGACTCTGAGAAGACGCGGCATTCAGGGGGCTGGATAGTGGGTGACTGGGTCAGGGTCCCCATGACGCACGGAGTCTCTGACCCCCCAGGTGCAAGTCGCTCGTTTTATTAAACACTCCCCAAGAGGGCCCTGTTTCCCGAGGGGCTTGGTGGACGAGAGTCCCACCTCCCCAGGGTGGCAGCCCTCAGCCGCAGCTAAACAGCGAACGAAACTCCGCCGTGTGGACTGGTTTTGAACGCAGAGGTGTGGAAGGGCCCGGGCCCGCGAGCGCGCCTGCGCGGGAGGGCGCGCGTGTCCCCCCCTCTCGGTGGCGGGTCCGCAGGGAGGACGCGCGTGTCCCCCCCTCTCGGTGGCGGGTCCGCAGGGAGGACGCGCGTGTCCCCCCCTCTCGGTGGCGGGTCCGCAGGGAGGACGCGCGTGTCCCCCCCTCTCGGTGGCGGGTCCGCAGGGAGGACGCGCGTGTCCCCCCCTCTCGGTGGCGGGTCCGCAGGGAGGACGCGCGTGTCCCCCCTCTCGGTGGCGGGTCCGCAGGGAGGACGCGCGTGTGCCCCCCTCTCGGTGGCGGGTCCGCAGGGAGGACGCGCGTGTGCCCCCCTCTCGGTGGCGGTTCCGCAGGGAGGACGCGCGTGTCCCCCCCTCTTGGTGGCGGGTCCGCAGGGAGGACGCGCGTGTCCCCCCCTCTCGGTGGCGGGTCCGCAGGGAGGATGCGCGTGTCCCCCCCTCTTGGTGGCGGGTCCGCGGCACGTGCGTTGGTGCCGCCCGCTGGTGCTTCGTGCACATCCTCCCACGCGCGCCGGCCTCTGCCGTCGTGCAAGCTTTCTGAGTGACTGGGTGAGTTTCCCTGAGGGTCTCGTCTCTCCTTTTAGATTGCCAGCTTTTTGAATATGTGGATTCAGACCGCCTATTGTTTGTTTAATGCCATCAACAGCTAGCTCTGCCTGCTCCATGCAGTGGGTACTAGGGACTCGTCGAAGGGACGCGCGAAATGCAGCAGTGCCGAGGCAGGAAATGGGCGTGAGAAGTCAGGGAGCGGGGAGGTGGTTGTGTTTCACACGTGCACATACTCATCCAGGCTCCTTGTCTGTCCCTGACCACCCCAGAGACGGTGAGAGCCCCCTAGGGCCCTACTGTGCCTTTCTGCCTTCTACCTCGCTTCATCCTCCTTCCTAACGTATACTATGTAAGGTGGTAACACATTTCCATTTTCTGATTTATTTCGTGTCCATCTCCCCCTTCTAGGTTGTAAACTTCTTAATGGGGCCATTTGCGTGTATGTGTGTATGAGTGTATATGTGTGTTCACTGCTCGCACAACCCAGGATGATGATGTACCAAATATATGATATAATATGATATGATATGATATGATATAATATGATATATATCATATCTGTAGCTTGAATATACTAAGAAACAGTAGAATATAGTGATCAAAAGGCATGAATCTGAGGCCGAAATGCCTGGGTTCTAATCCTGGCTCCATCTGTTACCAGCTGTGTGGCCTTGGGAAGCAACTTAACATTTTCATGTCTTGTTTTCTTCATCTGTTCTGGTTTAATTATAGTAATGACTTCACGAGGCTTTTATAAGGATTAAGCAAGTGAACACATGCAAATGGCCTAGAATAGTGGCTGATATTAAAGAAGTACCTAGCAAATGTGTGTGTGCGTGTGTGTGTGTGTGTGTGTGTGTGTGTACACACAAGCAATTATTCCCACGTGATAAAATCTACACTTGCACGTGTGCGCACACACACACACACACACACACACACATATACACAGAAAGAGTGAAGATTGAGGAGGGATAAAAGTGGGAACGAAGAAATAAAGAAGGGCCCAAATGAAGAGAACATAAAGACAACTCACTGATCGGAGAGAAAGTGGGAGGAAGAGGAAGGAGCAGAGGAAGGAAAGGCTGGGGCTTTCTTTATCGCAGAAGAAACTTGAACCTCTGAGGCAATTTAGATTTCCCAGAGCTCAGGTTCACCCCGTAAAAAAACGTTAACTGTCCTAAATTAATGTGTGGATTTGTACTGATGCCTTTAAGCTAATCTTCTTGTCTGTGTATTATTTGGACAAAGATCCAACTTTAAAGATCCACAATTTGCCCCAAGCTGGGTAACCAAAAAAAAAAAAATCTCCTTGCTTATAATACTTTCATCCTCAATTAAGATAAATAAAACCTCAGTCCTGCTACAACCAGAGTATTAAATCTTTTGCAGGACAGGCAAGACAAATAAGTATCTTAACATTTTTAAGAAGTCTTTTTTACTTTTGATGGAATCGAAGGTACCAATGGAAAGAAACATTCCAGGTCTTAAAAAATATTTATCCGGCTGACACACAATTAGCATAGGGTCTCATGGCCTGCGTTTTATAGTTGTCAGCTAATTTTGGAAACTGGCAAGCTGCACAGAAATAGATGGTGTGCCCTTGCTTCAACACTCCCTCAAAAAAGGATGGTTCGCATAGTTCATGAAGGGGAGAGAGGCACTGAGGAGAAAGGACACTGTTTCAGACGGCCTGTCAGAGCTAGCATTGCTCTATGTGTACTGGTGGATGGTCTACACCAGCGGCCCCCAACCTTTGTGGCACCAGGGGCCAGTGCTCCTACGAGAACCTAACGCCTGGTGATCTGAGGTGGGGCTGAGGCGGTGACACTAGTGCTGGGGAGCGGCTGCAGATACAGATGAAGCTTTACTGGCTCACCCACTGCTCACCTGCTGTGCGGCCCGGTTCCTGACAGGCCACAGGACAGGTACTGGTCCACGGCCTCAGAGATTGGAGACCCCTGGTGTACACATTTAAAATTAAAGTGTTTTTAAAGAGATGCTAGATAATCTACAAAACCAGGAATTCACACAGGACACGTGTCTGCTTTTTGAAAGGTATTTGTCTCTTCTGTTTTTTAACTTTGGTAAAGTTGACTTTATAGCCCTGCTTCAGATTTGCAGAGAGCTTTCCTGTTTGTCCCCCTGCCCCCCCCCCCCCGCCATGGTCGATCCAGCCACTCTGATGAAAGGGCAGCATCATTATTACATTCTGGGACTTGCAGACCCCTGAGGTGAAGGAACTGCCCCAGGATGTGCAGCCTGTGAGAGGCGCAGACCAGGCCCTCATCCTCCATCATTTCTGTCTGCCTCCTAGCCCGGAGGACAGCTCTGTTTCTTGGAACATCTGATTTCGCTTTGTCATTTTTTTTTTTATCATTTATTTCATTCGATTTTGAGCATTCCGTTCTGTTCTTGAAATCAGATTACCTAGGCAATGATAACTAAGGGAAGGGGAGATACTGCAGTTACACTCCAAATCCTGCTGCTCTAACTGCAACAGGCACTTTTTAAAAAATGGATTTAAGGATGGGAATAACTTGCAAGTAGAAAATGTTTTGTGGTTCCCTTGCAGTCTTATTTTCTGAACGTGTGGTGTGTGCCAAGCACTGAGTATTTAAATTTTGAGTAAGGTGTGGTCTTTGACTTAGAGGAGCTTTCAGTAGTGGGAAAATCAAAAGTATCTGCCACTTCATACCATATTTGATATCCTTACCTGGAGTGTAAACACTTGGAAAGAAGGGTCAGGATCTAATTCAAAGCACCAAGCGTGGTTTGAGCTGGATGTATTCCGAGGGCCCAGGGAATATGTCGGCTGAATACATATTAGTGACGGAGACCATTTATGCTTCGAAAGCTGTGTTAATAATGGGTATTGCGACCTATGAGAGTTCATTGAGAAAAGCATGGGTTCTATGGCTCCTTTTTTCTTTTAATGGACTTTATGTTTAGGGCAGTTTTAGATTCACAACGAAAGAAGGGAATGGTACAGAGGTTTCCCACATAGGCACCGCCCCCCACCCCACTCTCAGCGTCCCCCCCAGCACCGACCTGTCGTTAGAGCTGATGAACACGCCGTGACCCATCCTTTTCACCCGAAGTTCGTAGTTCACATCAGGCTCACTCTTGGTGTGCGTTCTGTGCATGTGGGCACACGCGTCGTGACACGCATCCACCGTTCCATCCATGGACACTCTCAGTCTCGCTGCCCTGAATGTTTTCCATGTGGCACCTTATGTCACTCCTCTCAGCCGGTGACAAAGGGGCCTTATCTAGGGAAGTGTCCTACATTCTGCTAAATTTATTTTCCTCAAGGATGTTTTTTTTTTTTGTTATTAACAGAAGGTGTAAATTCATGAAACATGAAGAATTCAGATTATTTGTTAGCAATAGTAAACAGGTAAAAATGAGGAAGTCATCATTTTAAAAGCTCTAGTGTTCTACTGATCTCAAAGATGGCTGTTGGTTGGTGAGTCTTAGTATTTTTTTGTATTTTTTATTTCTTTGTATTTTTTAAGAAATCTTGGCTGCATGCTCCAGTGGAATCATCAGGTTTTTAGGTGGCATCTTATCACTTAAACTGTGTTCATCCATTCATTTACATTAACCAAAAGTTCCTTTTCCCATGAAGTAATGTTTATAATTCTAATGTGAATGTTTGAGTACATGGTTATGTGACACATAGTTTTCTCCTAATAGTACTTACTTTGTGAACTTAACTTTTTTCCCCGACATGTGTCTTTTGCTGTAAAGTTCAGGCCAACACCTTTTCTTTGTGGTGTGGATCTGCTGGATGAGTTGGGCATTGTCTTTCGTGTATAAATCACATCCATAATTCACATCGAGGAATTTCTCATTGTTAAGAACAAAAACTCAGAATCGCTCATGAATATCTTGTCTTTCTCCCTCTAATATTTATCGTTGCCTCACCCCTAGGCCTAGTTCAACACCAGTTTTCTTAAGCTACTTGTTTAATCTTTTAAAAAATCCAACTTATTTTCAAGGAAATAAGAACTTTTTCTTACCCACGGTTCATCGATTTTACATCATGTTTAATTAGATTTAAAAAGGAGTATGAGCATCACTAACGTATGTGAGTTGGGGGACAGATGCAGCAGACTTAGGGGGCAGGAGCCGAAGGGAGCCCAGCATTCTGGGGAGGGCTCACTCACTGCTGTTTCCGTGGGAGTGGAGCTTGTCGGTGAATGCAGGAGAGCTCTGAAACAGAAGTCAGTTAGGGACCTTCCGTTTTCTTGCTCAACTGCAGTGCTTCTCCACTGAGAGCAGTTTGGCCCACTGGGGACGTTTGGCAATGTGTGGAGACACTTGGATTGTCACAAACGGAAAGGGGCGAGTAGAGGGTACTGCTGGCGTCTAGCAGGTGAAGGCCAGGGACGCTGCTGAGCATCCTACAGTGCACTGCATGGCCCTGCGGCAAAGGAATGCCCGGCCCGAGATGTCAGTGCAGCGCGAGCCTGGGAACTGCCGCTCTGTGGGAGTTAAGTGGGTTTAGTATGACGTATGTCCAGCATAGTTCAAGACACAACCAGGGGGACTCATAATATTAAGATTAGAAAGAAGGAAAGAAGAAAGGCAGCTGTACCTCATCCCCTCGTCGCTGCCATTACTGTGTTCAAGTTCTAAACAGACGTCTAACCCTCAAGGACACCAGAAGGTCAGAGAGAGGCGTGCGTTCATTCCTTACGAACTGAACAAATGTTTATTGAGTATTCGCATATGTCGGTCTCAAGTGACAAAGTGAAAAATAATAAAATTTAAAAGATATTTCTGTTGTAATAAATATTATAAAGAGAGACTAAAGGCGGGGGTTGCTTCTTAGCTGGGGTATCCACAATTCCAGGTTCTGTTTGGAAAGAAAAATTTCTTTTGCAGGCACTGAATTCTTAGAAGAGATGAATACTTGCGAAGCATTCAACGGTGTAGTGGACAGAGCTGTCAGCTGTGGTTTCTGCTGAAGGAAGGGAAACTGCCTCTCAAAAGCCGGTTTCGATAGCAATAAAAGCTGAAGGTTGAATATCAATCACATGGTTATTTAAGGAAGAGTATTTCTCTAGGAGCTGATCTTAGAAGAACTCATTTAGCTAAGGCTCCGTGGGAACCAGCACGTCCCTGCAGTGCCCAAGTACTGGCACAGACAACAGGCAGGAGAATGTTCTAGAGGCTGGGAGGGCCCGAGGCGGTTCATGGAGGGGGAGGGCCTTTATTTGGATTGACAAGGTGGGTAAAGGCAGTGTGACCGAGATTCCTCACCCAGGGTTGACGTGTGACCTTCGTGAGGTCGATAAACCATCTATAGTTGTACACCACATTTCATGTGTCTGTATGAGAGTGTTGTTATTTTTTTCTACATAAGGCGTTTGTATCTTTAATGAGAGTCCGAAAGGGATCACGTGACCCAGAGAAGTGCATGCACTGCTATTCCTAAGAATTACACCTTTAATCCCTCAGTCTAAAGTTGAGCCACCTCCACTTTCAAAATATCTCAACATTAAGCCTCCATCACCACCTCCTCCTCTTCGCTCCCCGTTACTTCCAAGAGCACATCTCCAAATAAAGGACGAGATATCACGATTAGGAAGAAGTTTTTAAATTTTTGTGGATGGGTCTTTTGTGTCATTGGATTATCATAGCATCTGCTTCCAACAATCCCACCTGGTAGGACATGATAGCAAAGAAATGAAAAGCAGCGATCGGCTGCTAAAAGAATTGGATTTTGTGCTGTTCGTGTTCCTTCGTGACATAAACCTCAGGTGATACGTTAGAGGAGTTTGTTCCTAAATGATTCTTGGAAAGAGACTACAGGTACTAAGACCAAAAAAAGTGGTTTGGGTTTTTTTTTCCCCTCATATTTTCCTTCTATATGTTCCTTCTGTACATTTCTGTACATTTCTAAATTTTAATGATTTAGACTCAGTTAAGCTCTGCCATCAGGAAGCAAAGGCAGCTATTTTGCACATCTGTAAAATTGCCTTCGAAAGTAACCATTGAAACGTTTATGGGAATTAATCAGAAATATGATTAGAGTCCACTTTAAATCTCCGAAGAGCTGTACATACAGTTTCTTCTGCACACATACGACACGATTATGCCTTGGCACATTCTATGATGGTTTTATATTAAACACATTTGTAGACGTGAACAAAATAAGCTCATCATAGTTACCTTCTTTTTTTTTCTCCCCCAGAGAGACGACCACCGAGTTAGCTGGAAGTCTGCCAAGGTAAGCAGAAGCGTTCTACTTCCTCTGCTCGTGGTTTCTGCTGGCCCCAGAAGGAGGTGCTGTGTCCTCGTAGTGGGGTCTTCTTCCTTTTCTCTTCCTCACCCCAGATTCTGAGACCTCCTATTTCTCCCCGTACATGCCAGACACTGTATGAGTCACAGGGAAGTGATGTAACCAAGAAGTAATGAGGGTGATGTCTGTATGTGACTTAGAGGGATGGTCCTCGTCACTTTGAAGTTCCACCATGTGTCTGGAGATGTGTGGATGAGCTGTAGTCTTCACAGAAGTCGTCAGCGGGGCTGCTTCCTCTGTTACATTCATGGGACTTGGCAATCTCAGGACACATTAAATTGGGTTCTTTTCTTTAGTGCATCCATTATTGTTACTGTGTTTAGGGGCTAATAGATTTAAAAAAGAATCCTGAGCTTCCCCTAAAGGACTTATATCGTAGTTGTCTTGACATTCAGTATTATTTTATATTAGTTTCAGATGTAGAGCATAGTGGTCAGACATTTATATAATTTACAGAGCAATCCCCCCAATTAGTCTAGTGCCCACCTGGCACCGTACATAATTATTACAATATTATTGACTGTATTCCCTATGCTGTACTTCACATTGTTGTGACCATTTTGTAGCTACCATAGCAATTTGTACTTCTTAATCCCTTCTCCTTTTTCACCCAGCCCCCAACTTCCCTCCCATCAGGCGCCCGTCAGCTTGTTCTCTGTATCTATGACTCTGTTTCTGTTTTGTTATTTAGATTTGATGGTAATCTAGATACATTCATATTTCCTATCGTCATAGAAATACTTAGTAATATTATCTCACCAGGAAAAGAAATCAGTATATAAATTAATCGATGTATTTTATATATTTTTGTGGTTTTATGTCACTGTATGAAATAAGATATGATAAACAGGATGGAAATTACAGACAACTAGCCATCAAAAGTGATTACCACTGTTGCTTAGTCCGCAGGCAGCACCTTACCACCGCGCCTTCCCCTTTGAAGGTGCTCAGTAGACGTTTGTAACAAATGGACAGGGCATGGACAGGGCATAGGGGATCGGGAACTGTCAGAAATGAAAATCAGGAGACTCTTAGGAACCAGAAGAGCGGACAGAATATGACGACGCACAGCACCAGCGAATAAGAACGGTGCATATCGTCACCATCTGTTACGGGAGAAGAGCACATTTGGTTGCTTTTTTTATGTAAAGAAAATCTTTGCTTATAGGATCATGATTAATATTTGCCAAAAAAACTGTTTACTGTGATCCAAATATTTAAATTACTCCGTGTCTTAATGCTTTGGCTAACGTCCCAAAGAAGCATTTTAACTGTGTGCCGGTTTATAGGGTTAACGGCGGACGGTTAATGCGTTCTGGTGCCTGTGTCCCCGCTGCCGGTTTGTCCTTGTGCCCTCCCTCTGGAGAAAGTTCGGCGTGAGAACTTGAGCACCCGGTCGTTTTCAGAGAGAGGGTTGGTTGAGTAACTGTGTTCGTAGTGAAGAAGTGAGTCCCAGAAGCGTGGAATGAAGAATGACCTCCGTACTTTTCTAGAATGGCTGAGAAGCAGACCACGCTTGGCCATCAGAGGAGGCCCGCACGGGGCTGTAGTCACACACGTAGAAATGACTGAGCTGTCCGCGAAACCTGGCACGCACCCCGAGTCCCCCCCAGCAGCACGGCGCTGTGGCCAGCCAGCGGCACTTCCTGTATTCGCTGCGAGTGGCCCTCTGTCCTAGCTGGTTTGTTGCCCTAGGGAGTCACTCTCTCTTCCTGAGTTTGGCAGGAGCTATTTTAGCCACGGGCCTGCTCACTTTTTTCCATCGATTACCGTTGTCCAAATGGTGCACCGTCTTGAACGTAAAAACGACCACAGCGCTGTCCTGGCTGCGATTCTCCGCCGTTCTGATGGCCTGGCAGTGAGGGTGTGAGAGATGACGTCACTTGCCTCTCAGCTCCTGACGGGGCCCCAGGCACGTGCCGTTGAGGACAGAGCTGTTGACGGTCGTTTCCCTTCCCCACTTTAACATGGAATCGTATGTTTATCTGACCACGGATGCCTCTCTCGGCATTCACGACATTTCTTTTGCTGGCCCTGGTTTGTTGGTGCACTCTTGTGGAAATCAGTCAGTTATTCAGCTTTCAGTCCTTTTTAAAATTTCTTCCGCGTGTCACAGGGAATGTGCAAATGAGACCCGGAATCCCTGGTGCCGTTCAGAGCAGGGCACAGGTGGTTATATTGTTTGTCGGCTAATGATTAGTAGAACATGACACGGGGCTTTTTATCCGTTTTGTCCTAAAAGCATGCCTATGCTGTGACATCTAGGAAAAACAGAAAATTGCAATTCGGGCAGCTGCCAGCTAGGGCTGTGTGGCTGGGCAGGAAGACACTGGCATTTTATAGCAGTTTTATGGCTTGGTTTTCACTGGCTTCGACCGTCTTGAAATGTTCCGAAAGGCCATTTACAAATATTGCACAAGGGTGGAGCATTTCAACTTTAATTGCCTTGCACGGCATTAACTTAAAGTCGCTGGCCACCGGTTGATAATAGTCTGTGAAACTGTACAAACCATGTAGCGGCGGTTTGTGTCTCGGACGTTAGGAACGCTTTGCAGTTGAAATGAGATGTGTGCGCACGGTGCTCGAACAGGCGGCAGGTTTGTTTTTCATTACTAATGATAACCTAAATGCATTTCTGAATTCCTGGCACTGCTGAAATTAAAGCCTAGTAATAATATGTCACCAGGAAAAAAAATGAGATTATATGAGCAACATGCAGTAAGCATTGTAATTATATTATAAATATTAAAACCAATGATCTTGTTGGGATTAAAACAAATATTTAAACTGGCTACGCGTGCTACTCACGCTGTCCTCTTTATCTTGAAGTGTTATGGAAATGAGGTTTGGGTCTGTTTCTTAAACTGTGAAAATGATCATTTTCCGTCTTAGATATGACTCCTCACTTTTATTTTGCTGCAGCAAAAATAATTTAGCAATCCGAACACTTTCTTTTTCTATTACAAACATGTCTTTAAATATCTTTTTTAATGGCAAGGAGTGCTTAGTTTCGGTAGATGTCTGTAAATTAAATCGTGCTAAACCCCCACTCTTCCAAATAGAACGGAGGTGCTAGATTAGTTATGATAAGCCAGGTTTTAATGTAAATGATGCCTGTACAGAAATGCAACTTTATTTTGGATAGCGGAGTTAAGGTATAAACAAGGATTACATTAGCTGAGTTTTTAATGCAGTCATTCAACACTAGAGGATGTTTTTGAAAAGGAGAGAGAGCATTTTAATTTCTTATTCACATAGTCCACTCTTTCTCAATGTTATCTAAACAGTGTGAGAAATAAAGCAACTTCATGGACCTCAGCAGACATCCCTTGGGTACCGCGGCCGAGATTCACAAGCTGGCCCTCGAAGCACAGCACCTGGGAATCAGGATGCTCTTTGAGGAGCAGGATGTATCAGTAAATGAAGCTAAAATAATTGAGTACATAATTCAGATGCCACCTTTCACTAGATTTTAGCATAAACCGATCAGGGGTCAAAGGTTAAAGTAAAGCTACAAAAGAAGACTTAGACTTTTGTTCTTGTATTTTAATCCAATAACATGATATTTTTTTCTGTGGCTTCTTTGGCGGGATGGGGTGGGGGTGTTGGGAACCTAAGTATTCAGTATAAGCAGTGGGACCCCAATTCCTAAATACCATGGAATTACTGTTTGAGATTCTCTCCCAAGAAGATAGAACCACTTGGTTTGTGTGTATGTCAGAGATAAGCCATTAATTGCATTGTAGTTTCACAGATGAAACTTTTGTCTTAAATTAGGGAGCCTGATTATTGGAAATGGGAATGGGACAGATTTCTTGTAGAGAAATTTCTGATTGACTGCATCCTCGGTCACGGGTGTGACGGGCCAGGTGGCAGGAAGAGGGAAGAGAGGAGGCAGAGAGAACTGAAGTAGCTCTGCCAGCTCGACTCCCCACCTGTAGCTCTGGACCGGTTTTAGGTTAGATGTTTAGTCCCCTGTGGAGGGCTTTGGCAGGTGACAGAATCGCATGTTGCTCATTACAAAATGCTATCTTCTGAAAGACTTTTAGAAATTAGAAGATAAAAATGTTAGTGACCCCAAAACCAAAGGCAACAGAAGCAAAAATAAACAAGTGGGTCTCCATCAAACTAAAAGGCTCTGCACAGCAAAGGAAAGCATCAACAAGATGCTCAGCCTCACCAGTCGTCAGGGAAATGTAAACTAAAGTCAAAATGAGGCATCACCTCACGCCTGTAAGATTGGCCATCATCAAAAAGACAAGGGATAACAAATGTGGGTGAGGGTGCGGAGAAAAGAGAACCCTTGTGTGCTTTGGGGGGGAATGTAAGTTGGTGCAGCCACTATGGAAAACAGTATGGAGGTGCCTCAGAAAATTAAAATTACTCTGTGATGCAGCGTTAAAATTTCTGAGTGTATAGCCAAAGGAAGTGAAAATAGGATATCGAAGAGATCACCTGCACTCCCGTGCTCACTGCAACATGATTCACACGAGCCAAGACATAGGAACAACCCAAGTCTCTGTCTGTGGATGAATGGATACAGGAGATGTGGGGTAGATATACAATGGAATATTATTCGACCATGAGAAAGAAGGAATTCTGCCATCGTGACAATATGGGTGGACTTTGAGGGCATTATGTGGAGTGAAATAAACCAGACAAAGAAAAACACCTCATGGTATCACATATATGTACAATCTAAAAAGAAAAAATCAAACTCATAGCAACAGAGTAGGAAAGTGAGTGCCAGGGCCTGTGGGAGAGGAAATAAGAAAAAAAAAAATAGTCTTGGTATTTTTAGGCCAACCTCTTACTTAGTAACCTAGATCTGAAGAAATTTCCCATCTCCTTTGTAATCCCTAAGAAAGAACAGTTCCCTCAACTTTCCTGGGACCCAAATCTGGTGCTATTCAATATTTATGCAACCCTTCATTTATTCCTTAATTCAGCGAAGGCACATCAATCACTAGCTGTATGCCAACGGTGGTTGTAGGCACTGTGGTCGAAAACCAGCAAAATCTCGTCTCTTCCCCTGGGCAGTTCAGTCTAGGGTAGCAGGTGCTGATAATCACAGTGCCAGGTGGGACGTGTTTCAAGCCAGAGGAGAGGTAGAAAGACACATGAGCAAACATAAGGCACCAGGGGATTTCAGCGACAGGATGGGCCCCTTCCGACTGCAGGAAGCAGGGACACCATCATGAATCAGCCTCCTGAGCTGGACGTGAGCAGATGGGTCACATTTAAGCATGCGGCAGTGTAGGGGGCTGTGTACCCCACACAGAGGGAACGGCGTTATTGAGACCCGGGGGTGTGTGCAGGGAACAGGCAGTGGTGACATCTTGATGGACAGAGTGCAGAGGGAGGAAGAGGAACTTGGAGAATGTTCTAAGCTGCTCCTTAAGAAGACTAATCTGGGCAAATCGATAGAGTGGACAAAGGGGAAGAACAAAAGAGTTGAAGTTTTCCACCTAGAATCGCATGGTACCCCCAGACTTTAGAATCCCCAGAGCCTCTCTTCCTCAGATTCACTACTTGGCCAGCACTAACGAACATGCCCTGTTGTGATTGGCGGTTGGTTTCCACACCTTTCACTGCCTAATTTCCTGTTTCCAGCACCGAACCATCGTCCTGTGTCCTGACTTTGAGGCCACAGTTGCAGCTGGTCAAGATGGATTCTCTTCTCCCTGCCCCAAGCCCCACCTCCTAACCTATTATAATGCACCCCCCACTTGTAGTATGGGACAGACTCCTATCCTGTATGAACCTGTCTCTTAAAATGTCCTTCTTTATTCTTTTTTCAGGTTGAATCCATTTAAAAGGCACTGTAGCTATAGCAGGCTGGAAAATGCAGATTGAGTTTATAGCTGTAGTTTAAGAGGTCAGAGAAGGTCGAGTTTCACTCAGCACCCTGATACATCCCCGTGTTCTCCTGCCATCCACAGCATGTTAGGTATTGTATGCTTCATGGTCACAATGTGATTGCAGCAGCTCCAGCCATCACATTGAGCTCTGACCACTTGCGGTGAAGAAGGACATTTCTTTTCATGGATCTCTTTTTTTTTAGGGAAGAATTTCTAGAGCTTCGTAGTAAGAGGAAGTTGGTTTTCTGGCATTAGCAGCAGCCTTTACAATGGGAGGCACATGCTACCATCAAGGAGGAAGGCCGGGGTCGGGAAGGGGGATGTGGCTTATATGTACTTGAGGGATGGTGTCTGCCACAAGTCAGTTCTGCTCTCTTTTTCTTCTCAGCCTATTCCAGGTTTCTGACCCTTTCATCCCACTAAAATGGCCTGGTCAAGGTCAACAGCAGCTTCTTTCTAGCTAAAGTCAAAGGCCATTTATCTTCACTCTTATTTGGCCCATTCACAACAGGGCCTTCCTCCTTCTCCATGAAATGCCTCCGTTTCCAGGACACCAGACTCTCCCAGTTTTCTTCCTCTCTCACCGGCCGTCCTTCCGCAGTCTTCTGGCCCGTTCTCCTGCCTGTTCTTCCTCTTCTTCTCGACTCTACCTGTGGAGGTGTGGAGGTGTCCTTCCCTTGGCTGTTTCTCTCTCCACTCATAGAGAGGATGCGGAGAGATTTCATCTAGTCCCATGATTTCAAACATCATCGTTATGCTGATAGTTTCCATTTTTATATCTCCAGCCCCAGCTTCTCCCTTGAGTTTCCAATCTGAACACCCAGCTGTCGATGTAACCGCTCCACTTAGATATGGAAACTTAAACTTGATGTGCCTAAAAAAAGAGCTCTCGAATCCTGCCCCCACCCACCTTGCCGCCGTGCACCCAACGGCTCGAATGAGGAACCAGGAGTCCTTTACATCCCCTTTCTTTTTCCCACTCTTAGCAGACCATCATCAGCAGAGCCCATTGGCTCAACCTCCAAAATTTATTTTTAATTTATCTGCATTTCTCTTTAAAGACCCAACCGCACTATTAAAATGGCCCCCCAAGTGGTTTTCCACTTCCTCTGTGGCAGTGTAGGGCTTCACATATCATGTGATCCTTTAAAAGAAACCCATGAAACCATACTGTTTTGGGCATCTGTTTCCTGCCACTTGGAGTAAAGCCTCGGCAGCGTACTCTGGCTTCCACGGGCCTCCGTGGGCTGCCTCCATCTACCTCCGCGAGCCCCGCGCCCCTCACTTTCTCCTTGACCTCGTCCCTGACACACTGGCCTTTCTTCTCTCAGCTCCTCAGGGAACCGCCTTTGGCCACTTGGTTCCGTGCAGCCCCCTGCACAGCAGTCACTCACTGCCACCCTGTGCCGTCCACACAGCCCCTGTCGCGACCTGTCCATGTATGCACCTGTTTATCATCTCATCCCCTTCACCAGCCCCAGATCACGGTCTCCTGCGCCTTTCCTGGTTATGTCTCAGTTCACATGACTCAGGTCAGACTTGGCAGGCAGCGGAGATTTGGTGAATGACTGCATGAACCCGTTTTAGAGATTTTTTGAAAAATAAGTTCTGGTTTCTAATTCTTTGCCCATCTTTCTTCAGCTGCTTGGAAATCCCATCATCTCTCTTGTCTGTCTCCCTTTCCAAACTGTCTCTCACTTGTTCTTCTCGACCATGTTTGGTAAATTATATCCTCAGACTAAACCCAGCCCGTAGTCTGGTCACATAAATAGGGTTGATGGGAACAGAGCCGTGCCGTAGACGTGTTACCTGTGCCCGTTTTCACACGCAGCGTCTCAGGTGAGTAACTGTAACAGAGACTGCACGGTTCGTCAAGCTGAAAATACTTACCATTTACCTTCACAGAAAAGTTATCCTATCCCTATTCCAGGCATTTCATAGATGCCATTTTTCCTACAAAGCCATGTCTTCCCTGAAGGGTTTTAGGCTCCTTCCTTCCGTTTCCAAAGCCCCAGTGCTAGCCCCCATCCCAGTGTTTGAAACCACTCGCTAATGTGCTCTCACGGAGCACTGTTGTACCTTCTCCACTAGGTAGGAAACACACTGAGATCCCATGATTACCATTATGTACCCTCACTGCCTCGCAATGCCTGGAACGTAGCGGGCCCTGAGTAAACTTTTATATGTTTCACCGTCTGAGTGGATAGATGTCTGAGTGAATGCAAAATCGTTTGAATTGAGAAGTGTCTTAGCTCGGGCGGCTATAACGAAACACCTGAAACCAGGTGGCTTAAACTACAAAGAGGTTTATATCGCGTGGTTCTGGCAGCTGGGAGGTCCAAGATCAAAGTGCCAGTGGATGCAGTATCTGTGTCCTCACATGGGGGACAGAGGGAAAGCACGCTCTCGCTTCTCCTCCCAGAAGGGCACTAATCCCATCACGAGGACCCCACCCTCACAGCCTCATCTAAACCAAATACTGAGACAGCTCCACCTCCTGATTCCATCCCAGCGCGGGTTGGGGCCTCAGTATATGCCTTTGAGAGGGACACTTTCGGTCCCTGACAGGGAAGGAGGGAGGGAGCTTTGAAGAGTAACCCTTTCACAAAGGACCACTCTTAGACCAGACACATGATTTCTGCCTTCTGTCACCCTTCCCACTCTGCTCGCTGATTTATTCTCTTGGCACAGAGAAAAACTCATCTTACTGGCTAGAAAGTTATTAACCTAAATTTGACATTACCAAGCTGTTCAGAGCCATTGTTATTGAGTGTATGTTAGCATAGAGATTAAGAGATTGTGCTTCGGGCTCAGAAATGAGCCTCTGAATCTTGTGTCTGCCATTTCTTAGTCGTGTGACCTTGAGCAAGCTAGTTAATATCTCTGCCTCCATGTTTCATTTATAAATTCGGAAAAAATTTGTGATACCCATCTAATAGCGTCACAGTGAGAAGATAATCCATATAAAGTATTTAGCTCAGAGCCTGGCACACAGCAAGCGATCAATACATGGTAGCTATTCCAGCGATTATTCAAGGATAGCTTTATGCTGTTTTGTTTTGTTTTGTTTTTTTACCAACACTTGGATAGTGTCCATACCCAAAACAAGACACCTTATGGCATTATAAGAAGCAACCACGTAAAGCGACGTGGCACATTCACCCTGGAGCCAGACTCCAGCCTGTGTCCACACCCCACTTTGTCCACTAACGGGCTCAGTGGCTGGGGTCGGTTTCTTAATCTCTCTCTCTCTCTCTGCCTTGTTTTCTTTCTCTGTGAAGTGGTGATGATAATACTGTTCTGAGAATCAAATGAAGTAACACATGTAAAGTGCTCGAAGCAGTGTTTACTCTGTTATTTGATTGTAAGGAAATTTGAGTTGCGTGCTGGTTGAAATTTAAGGTGGGGCATGAAAGCGTGCCACGCCAGAGGCCATGTGAACCTCTAATTCAGAGATCAATTATTCAGTGGCTAGATTTTTTGCCTTGCTATGTGTTGTTATTGATTTAAAACAAAATACTGAAACATTAAATATAAAATTCCCTTGACTTTACTGCACTGCATGAAAATAACGATTACCCCAAAAAAAGTATGTATTGCAAATACATACTCTCCATTTATCATAGTCAGCTCTGTCAGCAACATGGTTTTCATTAATTCTCCAAATTACCTGAATCAAAACATTTCTCTCTTTACAGGTGTGTATAAGAGTCCATGGTGACTGAATTAAATTACACTCATTTTGTAATTTAGTGTTCTGATGTATAAGAGACTATCAAAGGAAAGATCTTTACAAGGAAAACTTTAGAGTGTCGTAGAGTTACTCACGGTGTGACCTATTTAAACTCCTCAAATCTGTCTTGTTGTAGCTGCATAATTAAATTTTAAATGGAACATGATAAAGAAATTATGCTGGTGGTCTCCAGAGGCTTCGATACCCTGTTTGGCTCTTTAAAAGAGTATAGCAAAGGCATACTTTAAAATTTAATAAAGGCCTGCCCTACTTTTTTTTTTTCTTTTACAGTTTCCTTATCTACTCAGTAATTCAAAGCAATCCTGTATTATCCACAAGTGTTACCTGAAATAAATGATCAAAATAAAAATTCTTAAAAGCAATTCAAGAATTTCACTGTTTGCACATGAGAGCTTTGTGTAGCAGTCAAACTCCTCTTAAGATAAAAACCTGCCATTTCCCGGGTTTGTCACCGTAGAGAACTGCAGCTGTATTCATTCTGCGTGTGCGAGCATCCCTATCGTCAGAGCTTCTGTGCGAGGGGTAGGAATGGTTCCTGTGGAAGATAAAAGTTTTGCAATTAGAATTCCTTATTTGCTATATGAAAGTTGCAGTCGTGAGAGGATTGAAGGGAGAAACACACACACTCACACACGCATACACATACTCACACACGCACACACACGCACACACACACCCTGCAGAAAGCAGAGCCAGTGCAGAAGGAAGGGGGATTCCTGACTTGAGCGTCCTAAGAGCCGTCACAGCCTCTTAGGTAAATAATTTCGTGTCATAACCTTCCATTGTTCATTTTCTTGTGTATTTAAAGGAACAGCATCGAGGTAAAATTCTTTGTTCGGTGCGGGTTTCACATACCTGGTTAATGCCACTTGTGCGTGGAAAGTATCTGCACGTGAGGAGCTGCTCTGGGCTCCCCAAGGCTCCTTACCGCTCGCGGGCCCCTGAGCTTCGGCGAGACCCCGGGCGGGGCGGAGGGGGTGGCTTGCCTTCCCGCTCAGGATCAGCTTGGTTTTCATCCCTTCTTAAACACTGGCCTCCACTCATGTCTGGAACTGGGACGCTACCAAGAGCACATGGATCAACAAAATCCACTCTCAGTTATACATACAGAACTCCAAACCCTTTCAGATTAGGTTTTATAAATGTTTCTAGTATGTATTTCCTTTTTCCTGCTTTCTGGCAAATATACAGATTTCCCTCTGGGCCCAGATCACTCAAGGCTCCTATATTGTTTTCATTTTTCAAATAAGCTACATTACACTGACATAACACTATATAAAATGAAACCGAGGCCGTGACACCCGCCAGCAGAGAGAACAAATTCACCCTTTAGCCTGACTGTTCGTCCCTAACCTTCTGCGTGTGTGGGCTCATCCTCACCCGTCCGTAACCTGCCACTGGATCTGACTCTAAGGGGTGATGCCGAGCCACAAGGAGAAACCCAGACTGGGGGCGTGGTTATCCGGGGGGTAAGGAGAACCCTGGCTCTGCCCCCCAGTACAGCATGCGAGACCCTTCCTCGCCTGCTCCAGACCTGTGGCTCTCCACTGGCATCTGCAAGAGTGACACCTGGTGGCCCACGGTTCAGTGTAGTGCCCCAGGTCCTCCCAGAGTACAGGGGAATCGTTCCCAAACTGGGCTGTCCATGAAAGGGCATCCTGAGGAGAGTTCACGGTTTAAGTAACTGTGTAATGAGTAATGAAGGTGGGGACAGAATAAATGGTGAGATTTTAGAATGACTCTGTGGATATGAACAATATCATTGTTACTAGCCGCATCATTGAGCACCCATATGAACAAGGAGATCTACACAGGGTGCAGTGATCCCCGCCTTTACAAACCGAAAGATTCTAAAAGTGGAAATCCGGTTCACGTGAAATGCGTTATTCCTTAGATCCCAGTGTCTGTCACGTGATAAGGCGAGAACATTTTTATGGAGAACATTAAGAACCGTATAAATTGACTAAATATTTAAGTTCACAGGAGAGATGGAACGTTTTATTTTTTTTGGTCTGGCAATTGGAAACTGGATCTCACAAAGGAGGACGGACGTAGGTCTGCTGGGAAGAGAAACGGCAGTGACAGAGCAAAGAGCGGGGAATACGGAGCGTCCGGACGCAGATTCAGCCAGCTGGGTTCAGCCAGATGGTTTGTTGAGAGAATAATGAAATATGAGATTACAGAAGTCAGAAGAAGCCAACCTGCAAGCTTTCAAAGTGATAGAGGAGTTCTGCTTTTGGTCTGCTTTGTTTTCTTTTCGAGAGGCCTTTGGGGGCGCCGGAGCAGGCTGAATGCGTGATTCAGCGTGTGCTGGCAGGGTGCTCAGCTGCCGTGCCCTCCGGAACGCCTTACAGCGAGTGGGCAGGGCCTCACCGGCCCGCGGGCGCCCGGAGGACGAGGACCAGGTCCATTCTGCTCCCCTTAGGATCCTCAATGCCTAGCACAGGGCCTACAGCACGAAGTAGGTGCTCAGATATGCGCCAGATGCATTAATGAGTAACCGGGAGATAAAGATTTTTCTAAATAGTCCAAGTGAGGATAATAAAGGCATGAACTCAACTGGTCATTATAGAAAGAAAAACATGCTCATCGATTATAGGAAAGAGCAGGTAAAACAAATCAGTAAGGCCTCGGCGATGAAGGGGAGAGCGGTCCAAGGTTCGCCAGGTTTCCCGTGTGGGAGTCGGAGGATGCCAGCACACGTCAGGGCGGGCGGGAGCAAGCTCGCTGGGAAACGAGGGGCTAGAAGGAGGTTTGTTTGATGCTGAGGGGTAAAGGCCTGATGTCTGGGTGACCCTCCTGGTGGGGCCGAGGGGCATTTGTGGGCGTGGGGCTGGACGTGGGGCTGGACGTGGGGCTGGAGGTCGCAGGGCCTGGGAATCCAGCATCTCAGAAGCCGTTTGCGTGGACGTATGGTTGAGGTCATTTTGTTCACACAAATGGGTTTCGCAGCTGCCTTTCCGGATGGCGCCCTTTGCCAAATTAGGTGAGATACAAATTTGGCCATCCTTGAGGACACATAACATCGAGGCAGAAATAAATGGGATGATTAATGCTAATTCTCAGTCTAACTCATTCCGGCAACTTTTCAGGAGAATTTAAGAAAGGAGTTCTCGGGAGTAACTTACGTATAGACTGCCCTTCCCTTCCAAATGCCCACCTCGGCTGCCGTCTCGTCCCTGACTTTCCCCATGAAGACTGGTACACGAGGCTGCTGGAGGGGTTTGGCTGGCAGTGGATTTATGTCTGTCTGCTGCCTGTTCTCATCTGGCCTTTCTCGTCTTGGCCTGGTACTTCCTGGCTAATTCCATCGTGTCTGGAGTTTCATCTTTTCTGGGTTCTGGCCTGAAGCTCTGGCAGTTGACGGTGCTCACTTGAGAAAGTCGCATCCAAGTTCAGCTTCCATCACTGCAGGAGAGGCCCATCAATTCACCAGGGTGGACTGAAACCAAGGTTGAATGTGACATTTCAGCCCTCGCTTTGGTAAGCTACTTCCAGTATTGCCCAAATATTCTAAATTAAACTGTCCTGTACAAGAGGAGAGATGAGCTCGGGAAGGCTTGGGAACGACCTTCTGTGTAACGGCTGAGAGAGGACAGGTCGTCAAGCAGCTGCTGCTGGCGTGTGTAGCGCATTCTGCGTGTCAGCCCAGGGGTCTGGAGCCGGCTGTACTGTGAATCCTGTCTGCGGACGTGTGTGGACGTTCAGACATCACGCAGGGATGCTCATCGGGGTGAAAGAGTTCTGCTCCTGTTTCTCGCCATAGTAAAGGAGAATAGTACCTCAGAACTGGAAAATGAGACCCCGCGAAAGGGATCAGGGACCGGAGAACATGGCAGCAGCATGGGGACGCCAGCGTGGGGACGCCAGCATCGGGGTTGTGAATCCTCACAGCTTCCTGGCTGCAGAGACCTCGCAGACGCTTCGCCCTCCCCCTCCCCCTCCCCCTCTCATGGATCCTCTCCCTTCCCTGATGCACATGTGCATCGAGGTTGGTTTTTGTAAAGTAGAACGAAGCAATCAGACCTTTAGAAGAAATGAAGGTAAAGAAATGGTGACTCCCACTCCGTAAAAAAAAAAAAAAAAGATTAAAAATTTTCAGTACATAAATGTTTTTCTTAAAAAGAAAAGGTAAAAAAGAAGGGGAAGAAGAGATGGTCACTGTCAGCGGAGCAGTGATCACATCTTGACATAAAAATGGTCTAAGATCACAAAGTAATCTGCATGAGAAACGCAGGTGTGCTCATGTCATGTGACTGTTCTCCCGTCAGGGTACACCCATTCTGTCACTTCTCCAACAAGGAACAGCACACCTTCGGAGCTGGCCGGAACTTAGGTTGTGTCATCCCTTGATTTACAGATGAATGGACTGAGCGTGAGAGTGGCAAGCGAGTCGTCACACCCACACTGTCTGGGCTCGCTGGGCTTGCTGGGCCGGCCGACGTTGGCTCGGTGCAGGCGGGGTCCAGTTGTTATTTCAGTGCCCGTTTAGGGGCCGTAGAGCCAGGAACCCCTTTAACTGCTGCCTGGTTCTCTGCATCCTCCCCCCACTCCCACTCTTTGGGGACGTCTGTCTCTCTTCCACACCTGCCCCTGGGGACAAAAACATCATTTCCGGCATTTCCACCGAAGCCTGTTCTGGCTAGATGGAAACCCAGTGCTCAGACAGGGGTCCGAGCTGTCACATCACGCTGCACCACAGTGCTTCTCCGATCTCAGGGTTGAGGTGCACCTTCTGATTCAGGGGGGCCGGGGTGAGACCGAAGTGCTGCCTTCCTCACAGGCCCCGCGGGAGCTCTGGGGATTCTGGTCCTCGGGCCACCCGATGGGCCCCAAGGGACTGCGGCACGTCCAGTCACCTGTGCGGGAACATGATGCTTTTGTTTATATTCTGCTACTTCCTCTTTTGTTGGCCCGTTACCACGTACTTCGTGGGAAGGTACTCCGGGGCATTTTGGGAAACTGCCACTGCAGGAGTTATTTCTGTGCAGACTCCGAGTTACCGTGAAACTGCCGTAGAGGTCTGTGGATTGAAAAGAACTAGATGAGGGCAATATCGTATGTTACCGAGTTCATATGAGTTTGGAACACAGCAGCAATCCGGATTTGACTTTCAGTTCCGAGTTTATGATGAGTAGCTGTCACTGAAGCAGAGGCCGGAGTTTGGCTGTTAGGAAGTTCTATTGTACGTGTACGAAGTCTGATTTATGTCCAGTGGTTGAGTCCTCAGGTGTCCTCACTCTGTCACCGTGGCTGGAAACGCTGTACGTCTGGGTGTGTGACAGTATGAAATGTGTCCACCGTCAGGAATCAGCTTGAAGACTATAGTCAGTTCGCAGGCTGTCTAGTGGACTCATGGAAACTGACCTGTGCTGACTGCATGGATGAAATGACATGTATCGACCACACAGATGTTAAAATTGTCTTTGTTTTATTTTTTTCTGTATGGAACTGAAAGTATTATAGAAGCAATATTACTTCTTTCCTTTCGCCTCTATTCCCCATTCATCCTATCCCCTCTAAGTAAACCGGGGTGTCTGGGATATAGCAATTTAATCTGGAATGACTCGAGAGAGATGGAGAGAGAGACAGGTAATAGCAAATATTCAGAATTCAGTAATGAAACATAATCACTGTAGTGAAAAGCCAGCTGTTCTTTGTTTTCTAATGGGCATGTGATGGTGATGAAAAATAGAATTAAAGAAGTTTACCATGTAGAATTCATTTGATTCATTTGATTCTGTTTGCAGAATTGGAAATGTCATTTAGGTTTAACAAAAAGCTGAACAGTACAGCCAGTTCAAAGACCCAAATAGCAAAAGATTATCTTTAAATTCAGAGAATGAAAAATGTTAGTGCATTATATTTAAAGCATTGCATGGCAATTCTTTCAGAGAATGTACCTGTGTTTACTACATTTTCCAAATTTCATTTGAATGAATGCTTTACGGATTTCTGTGACTCTCAGGGATATATTAAAATGTTATTGCAAATATACCAGGCAACTTAGATGTAGATGATTCACGGTTTAAATTATTGCATTCTGCTCTTTTCTTATTTAGAAAAAAATTGGAGTTTTGTGTGACAATTCAGAGTTACTGTTCTGTGTCTCCCCAGTGAATAATTTCCCCCAAAGCAGAGCCTGAGACACGGATTGGAATCCAAGGACTTGAGGGAGGAGGGACGTGAGGCAGGGTGGGGGCACAGCCAGCAGACAGAGACTCAAGCCACTGGGTCCCCCTGGCATGCTGTTCCACGGCGGGGCCAGCAAGAGGTAGTGTATCCCATCATGCCTTATCCTTCAGCGGTCGACTTCACTCCAGGGACATTTGTTCTCAGGCACCGTCTTCCCCAAGCTCAGGCCAGGCACGTCTAGGGCTGGAGGCAGCCCTCTCTGAAAGGCAGCATGAGGCAGCGATCCGTGGACTTCTGGGAAGGTTCTGCAGGTGACCTTCAGGGCAAACTGGGGGCCTAAAAGCCGGGCGTCGTCAGTATCCATATTACCAGAGCAGTCACACCGTAGTCCCTGCACCTGCTGTAGTGCCTGGCACCTGGCAGATGCTTAGTAAGTATTTATTCATCGAATGAAGGAAGAAAGGGAGGGAGAAGGAGAGAGGGGGGAAATGCATGATTCAGACAGAAGTGGAAAAGCCAGCATTGTCAGCCAATGGGTAGGTAGATCAATCAAAGTTTAGACATAGTTTGTGGGAAATGGTATTTTACTCTTGACTTAGATCCCCAAGCTAATATCTAAATTTTGTGCTGTCCAGGTTTATTATGCATGAAGAGATGAGGCAAGAAGGAGTGAGCTCTGCTCAGGAACCCTCAGCTCTGAAAGCTGGTGCTCTGAAGGGGAGTCAACTCCCCACATTAACATGTACATTGTGTCCACTTTTTTAAAAAGAGGAGCAGGGTGTCGCTCTTTGATTACTCAGTGTTCATGAGTTCCTGATTCTCCAGTTGGTTCCCAGATATCGGTGAATCATGGGGCTGCTGGGTGGTCTAGAACTATCTAAATCAACTGGAAACGGGACTGACTTGCTTCTCAGTGGTAGAGAAGGGGGTGTGGGGTGATCTGGGGAGTGTAGGTTCGAGGTAAAGACAGCAGGTATCCCTCATCCGGACAAAAATGGGGGAATTCCAGCACCTGGTTGTTTACGGGTAGCAGGATGTGCAGTTTAACACAAGTGGCTTTGTTTCCATCCTACTGACGTATCTGAATGAAGAGTATGATGTTCAGTGAATCACACAGATACTTCAGATACATGAAACGAAGCAGAGAAATATCTAGAAATAGCATGTGGTTACTGTCATTTATTATTCTGATACTTCTCATGATATAGGTGGATAGTTATCACCTGAGAACATGTCTGTTTAGATAACCATGAACTTGAGAGAGAGAGAGAGAGAGAGAGAGAGAGAGAGAGAGAGAGAGAGAGAGAGAAAAGGAGCGTTGAAGGGAGGGACTCTTCCACAAATAGGTGTTGTGGGTTTTTTGGCTTCTTTGCAGAATTCGATCCTGTCACTTTTGTAGCACTCGTGATTGTTCCGTGATTCAGTGAGCGTAAACACCTCAAAAGCTCATTTCTCCGCAGATCAGCCTTCTTTCACACTGGCAGCTGTGCTAACCCCGTAACTTGCAGTCGGGATGCTCTTTTGTCCCTTTTCCCGGGGCCCGGGCGATGTCGCAGAGAGGTCTCACCAGGGGAGGAAGGGGCTGGGAAAGTAGCCTTGAGCTTGCCGAGGTTGTCAGTGTCAGCCAAGCGATCCTAAGGTAGAGATGCGGTTCCCTGCCGGAAGCTCGAGCAGGAAGAGCCTAGCAACGATTGCTTTCTCTTCTCCTGGAGGAGTGAAGAAATGTCCACCCAGGCCGCTGGAGCATGCTCGTGCCCTGAGAGCTTGCTGACGCCTCTCGCTCGGCCCCCCGGGGCCCCAGGACCGGCTGGCCAGGGGTCACAGAGCGGAGCGGGAAGCCGCCCGGACACACGCGCTGGCTTTAGCGGGACTCCGAGCTCCTCCTGACAGTTTCCTCAAACTGATTTACTGATTTAATTTTTTTGTTGGCAGTAGTGGTGGTTGTAAAGTAAATTTACCCCAGAAAAAAAGGGTATGTGGGGAATTCGTTGATGCTGACACTGCACTTGGAGGCTGGACTCTCTTTCCTTCTGCCCAGAACAGTTACATAAAAGAAGCCAGTGACACCAAGCGAGGGACAGCCGATGGTCTCCCCCGTTCACTCCGTCGGGGTGGTGGGGACCGAAGGACACGAATGTTATGCTCCTTTTCATAGTCGGCCTTAGAAACCAAAAGTCAGACGAGTCTCACAAACACCCCACTTGTCATCGTGTTAAGTTCCAGCCATGTATTTCTCTTTTTTTCATTTTGATTTAGGACTCAGAAAAAAAAAATTATCTTGGATGTGTTCTTCCCTCCTCTTGACCCTGTTTGTGTGACAAACTCCCCCCCCCTCCACGGTGAGCACCTTAAAGCAACACACCGTGTTCTCCCAGTGTCTGGTTTAGGACCCGCACAGCTCCGCTGAGGGCCTCCAGGGCGCTCACGGATGGAGCTGGGGTGCACGCCAGGACCACAGCTGGGACTGCGACCTCACGAAAATGCAGCTGAGGAGGGATCCGCTTCCGAACCCACTCGCCTGCTTGTCGGGAGGATTCGGTTCCCGGGGGGTTTCGGACCCATAGCTACCAACCCTGGTTGTCCATGGACTGGCCTTGCCATAGGGCAGTGGGATTTCTGCTCTGGTGAGAGTGAGAGTGAGTTAGGGCCAGTCAGTCTCTTCACAACCTTGGGCCATAAGCGCCATCCTGTCACTGTTGCTGTGTTCCCTTCGTTGTGAGTCACCAGGTCCGGCCCGTACTCCGCAGTAGGCTGGGGCAAGAACATGCACAGGCGGCGAGGACCACTGGGGATGCTCGCGGAGAGGACCACTGGGGATGCTCAGAGAGGACTACTGGGGATGTTCGTGGAGAGGACCACTGGGGATGCTCGCGGAGAGGACCACTGGGGATGCTCGCGGAGAGGACCACTGGGGATGCTCAGAGAGGACCACTGGGGATGTTCGTGGAGAGGATCACTGGGGATGCTCATGGAGAGGACCACTGGGGATGCTCACGGAGGGCGCTGATGCAGAAGTGACTGCATGGCAGGCTGGTGGAGGGTCACGGCCGCTGCCGTGAAGTGCTACGTTCTAAGGCAAACTTGGGGATTTGTGGCGCTGCGTCGATCTTGGTGTGTGACTTTGAGCCTCCTCATTCCCTTTGCCTCACTGGGCTTAAGCAGCCGATGCACCAAATGGGAGCTTTGCCCCTGCCCCCACCAATGAACCGGGCAGAGGTCGCCAGCGACCCACGTGTAGCTAAATCCAGTCACAGATGCAGACACCTCCGTGCGCGTGTAGCTTAGTCTCTTGGTGGCGCTTGATACTGTTGACCACTCCGGTGCGGACAGAGCTTTGGAAGTCAGAAGCAGACGTTATCTTTGAAGGGTGGGGCGGGTTTTGCCCTGGGGAGGGGCCTTGTGTGTGAAGAGCAGAGGGCCTGGCCTAGCAGCTCAGCACTCACGGGCGCTGAGGAGCGGGGCAGAGGCGTGCCCAGAAGAGGTGCTGGCCCGTGGGCGAGAAGGCAGCAGGCTGAGTGGACTGGGCCGGGAATGACGTGGGTGCTTCATTCAATAAAGTCAGCTTCAGAGGGGACAAGAGAGGTGGCTGGTGGCTGGTAGGAAGTAGTGGGCTTTGAGGCAGATGTTTCTGGAAGACAGGAGAGACTTAGCACGTTTAACTGTGAAGAAGGGGTCAGTAGGGAGGGCCGGAGAAGGGGGCCAGTCCCCAGAAAGGTAAGAAGGCACGGGACACAGAGCACGGGGGAGGATGAGCCCCAGAGAGGGGAGCGACTGCTTCCATTGATACAGGACGGAGGAAGAAAAGGCGTGAGGATCGGCTCGGCCTGTGGGGCGGACGGGTGGCACCAGCGGGTCTCCGGGGCCTTCACCCCAGGAGTAGATGGGAACAGTCAGGAGGTGGCCCAGGAGTGGCAGATGCCCTCCTGCCTCACACTGTGTGTGGGCGACAGCACAGACAGGAGAAGGGGGAGAGGGGAACTCCGTCCCGGTGTGGCCAGGAGGAGAGCAGTGAGAGCTGGCCAGTCGGGCAGGCTTCCTGGAGGAGGTGAACTTTGGCCTGCACCTTGGAGGGCAGTCAGGACTTGGGTGCTCAGGGAGGGAGGAGAGCAGGTAACATGTGCTGCTCCCCGCTCCCTGCCAGACTCTGGCCTATGTCACCGGCCCTCACCACAGCCTTTTGTCAGAGAAATGACGAGACCTGCCTGTGGGCTTCAGGCTGGTTAAGAGGAGGGGCCAGCCCCTGGCCCCGGCCTGTGTCATCCTGAGAGCCTTGGGCGAGGGGACAGCCACGTGGGCTGGCCATAGCCCGGTTCGCCAGAACGGCCTTGGCCACTGACCAGCAGTGTCGGTGAGCCTGGGATGTCACTCGGACCCCCTGGGGGTGGCGAGGAGCTCTGTGTGTGTCCGAGGGGCAAGTGGCGTTCGTGGCCGTTACTGGCGTCAAACCCCGTGGAGCTGTGGACGTCGCAGAGCTGATGTCCAGGAATCGGTGACGGCCGGGCACTGTCCGCGGCACTGGCAGCTGCCCCGGGATGGAAGCCCGGGAAGGTGGCGGTTGAGAATGCTGACGGGTTTCTGACTGGAGCTCCAGTGAGTGCATGTGCCTCTCAGACAGTACGTTTCCATCCTCCACTCTCCCCCCTGCTGGTCTGATGGAGAAACCATAGCGACGGGAAAGCCCAGGACGTAGGCAGAGAGCAGAGCAGGGGGCTGGGGTGCGAGCAAGGCGCCCTTTGGGAGGAATTTACCTTTTAGAGCTGGAGGAGGCAGGTGCGCTGGAAACGGCTCGTAACTGCACAAGGGTGGGGATGGCATTCCTGGAGGGAAAGGTTACTTAGATTAACAGCACTCCGCTGGAAATGATGACATCCTGGCTGTCATTAAAACAGGTGGCTGTCATGGCCGCGCGCTCGTACTGGGGAGATAGTACAGGCAGAGAGAGATTTATGTAGGCGCCAGAAAGATGAACCTGCACACCAAGGAGGAAACAAGGCATAAAGAGGGCCAGCCGGGGGCTCTGGTCGCCCGGGGACTGCACGTGACACCCCAGTGGCACAGCGTTTGCGTCGCACGCTCCAGAGGGCCGTGGCACCTACAGGGCGTTCACTTGTCCGGGTTTATTCAAGCATCATTTGGGAAAGACTATTTTTCCCGCTCTTAGGATGTTTTTCTTCCATTTACGAGAGCAGCAAACGTAAAACGTGATTGTATATGACAAAATTTACCCCTTTTCCTACAAACTACGGTGGCTGCTCAGTAGACCGTTGCAAATGAGGAGTTAGTTGGCTTCAAATAACCATGGGGCCATCGGGGGTCCCCGTGTTGTGTAAGGATACTGACAGGCCTACGTACCCTATTTTTCTTGTCTTAAAAGGGGGAAGTTGAAGAAAACAGGATGAAGTCTGGCTTTGTTAATTTACTAAACGCTTACATGGTGCTAATGATCGCCAGGCACTGTCCTAAGCAGCTTATGACTGTTAACTCACAGGAACACTTCTAAGGGAACCACCGGCGCCACCTCCACTTACAGTGACGTGTCTAAGATCACACAGCTGGCACATGGCAGAATTGGGGTTCCGGCGCAGGTCGCCGTGCTCCAGAGGCCGTGCTCCTCACCACTGCGACACATCGCCCGCACCGCACACATCCTGCTCACTTTCAGTTTCAAGGTCGTCTGAACCACTCGTCCGCCTTCCCTCGGGGTCTGTCCTTGGCGAGCGTGCATCTCCAGCTGCATTAAGGCCGCTAGGGCACGGGGTTGCACTGGAGCTCGAGCAGGCTGTGATGTTGTCCATTTCACAGGACACCTTTAAAACGTGCAGCACACGTCACCGTCAGACCTTCGAGGTCCTGCCCTGTGGGCTGGACGAGGCGACCTTCTAAACCTGTCGGAAGTATGCACGTTCTGTCCCCAACAGAGATCGGCCCAGAGCTTGAGGCACGCTTCGCACTGCGGCCGGAGCCCTCCCTGCTCCCACACACACCGTCGCCGTCCAAGGGTCTCGGTCGGGGGGTCCTGGGCACGCCTTCCCTGGAGACTTAGCGCTGAGTGGGCACAGATGGAGGCCGAGTAATTTACCCTTTTCCTCCCCTCCCTGTTCACCGTTTGACACAAGGCGCGAACAGCCCTTTTCCCTTGCAAGGCCTCGCCGGATTGCCAGGCAATGGCCTTGATTTACGAGGGCGGGAGTCGAAGTTAGCGCAGAATGTAGGCTCCAGGGCCACCAAAGCGGTGAGATTCCGTCCCCTCCTCAGTATGCGTGTTAGGCATCCAACACAACGTGAAACGATTCACAAATTACGGGAGCCGCAATCCAACCGGCCCGCTAAAAGGGTCTAGGCCTGTCTGAACAAAAGCAGAATTTGCATGAAGAACTCCCGAAGGCAAGTCTGGGAAGAGCCCGGTTGTCACTTTGTGGCATGAATACGGAGCAGCCGTCACACTCTCGCGATAGCATTATGGCAGCTCGTGAGAACAGCCCGTGTCCCAGTGGTGGCCTGCGCGATGCTGTGATCTGTCGTTTTGCTTGACCCCTGGTGCATCTAAAAGCCAGCTACCGAAGCCATGAGAACGAGTGTTATTTTAAGCCTACTGGGTGCTCACCTTCAATGCTACCCTCCTTTCCTATACTTCCAAATATTCAGTCCTGATTTGAGTCAGGTTCTGTGTAAGGAAGGGTTGAGAAGGGTGCTTGGGTGAGGAGCACCCTTCTTGCTGGTTTACTCCCCCGAGGACACAGCAGTGAAGACAGACAACCACGGCCCCCTCGTTCCCTGCCCCCTGTTCAGTCCTTCAAGTTCAGCGGCCGTCTCCCCTTTAGAGCCCGCTCCTTACCCTTGGGCAAAGAGGGGAGAAGGCAGCACCTGCTTTTCCACTGGACACACACTCTAGCGGCCTAGAGATGGGGGAGGAAAAACGGAGATTGTCTTCTCTTCCATTCCCCCCTAGCGCCCGCATCCGTCCCCTCCTGGCCCAGCAGCCCGGACAGCAAAGCCTTGGGCAAGCAGACACCAGCACCAGACAGGAAGAGGCACTCTGCACGAAGAGCATCCAGGGCCCATCGCGAAATGACAGAGGCCCTGTTTGTCCTCTGCACTTGGAGCTTCTGGGGTTGTCCCCTCGGCCGCAAGGCCCCTGGGCTCCACCCAGAGAGAGGAGGGCGAACAGAGTCAGGTGGCACCTGGCCCGAGCAGTTTTCTGGGTGATGCCGGGAGTGTGGCTGCCTCCCCCTGCCCCCCACCCCCCACACGAGGGCGAAGGGCCCTGAGCTGCTCTGCAGGCACCAAGGAGGGCGTCTGCGGACACGCTCACCTGTCAGGAAGCGGCACCAGGGAGTGGCCGTGCCCACATTCCCGCCGGGATTGCACGTCTGAGGAAAGAGCCACGTCACAGCTCACCTTCAGCATTACCTGTTGGCGTTCCCCCACCTGTCACTTCTCTCCTCGCAGCCGAGCCGTCCAGACCACCTCAAAGAGCAGCCAGACTCCCCTCCCTCTGAAAAACAGGGTGCCGAACCAAACCCCGAAGAAAGGAGCTGCAGTGGCACGTGGCCTTTGCATTCGGAGCCTCTCGAGGTGGAGAAGGAAGACGGGAACTGGCCTCGGGGGGAGAGGTGGCAGGACTTGACCCCCTGGCAAGTAACCTTTCCTGGGGAGTCCCGGCGTCTGTTTATAAATATTTTAACATTTATCTCTGTCTAGCTACATCTATTCATCGATAAAGAATTAATGAGTATGAGATGGTCCAGAAAAAAAGCATTACAGTTATTTAAGTGACTCCTTTAAAGTTATTTTTAATCAGGCATTTATATAAAACGTAATTATGGCCTCTGGCTTTATGAGCGAAAAGTATAGTTTTAAAAATTAAGCCAAGATAGAGTAGACTGTAGTCACCATTTGGTCCATGTGTAATGAATCTTCCTCACCCTTCCTGTGATCAGGCCTTCGGAACCATCCCCGTAGTTTCCAAGGGCCCAGGTTTGGGGGCACTAAAAGATGATGCTGGAGAAAAACAGATTGGCGAGTTGATTCAGATGTCTACGTAACAAGAGAAACAGCCATAAAAACGCCGTCACCCACACATGTGGGACGGGAGAATGTGGTGCTCATTGCAGAGGAACAGTGAGTCTCACTCTGTCCTCGAGCCATAATCAATTGTACATCATTAACCAGACACAAAATCTTTACTAATTAGCTTCTATGATTATACTGTTATTGCGCTGAGGCCGTTAACGCATTGGAGAGAGAGGGGATGGGATGCCACAAAAACCGAGTCCTCTGAGAACGGCGGGGGGGAGGGTGATGCCACATCGCCCATCTCATCCTCAGAAATTGTCACGCGCCGTTCCCATCCGTAATTTTTAATTCAATGCGCAGTGAAGATTAATGTTTTTAGTAAATGAATGACAACTGTTGAGAAGAGAGAGAAGAATCTTGAGTGTGCTTTCACACCAGGAAAACGGAGAGAAATTCAGCTGTTGAAGTTATCCAGAAGAATTGTTCATTTTCTCTTGACTTGAAATCTTCAAGGCTGTTTTGTTTTTTCTACCCTACATATCACTTCTTATAAATTTTTCTTTAAATATACAAAATAGAACTCAGCCCATTAAAACAAAAGAGATCCGTACCTTCCACCAGGATTTATCTACAACAGAGCAGAGATTTAAATGCAAAATATAAAACAATAAACTTATCGGGAGAAGCTGTAGGGAAATTCTTGGGTAACATCAGAGTAAAGAAGCCTGTTTAAAACCACGATGCAAAACCCAAAACCTGTAAAAGAAATATTACAGGAATTCAGCTTCAAATAAGGAAATTCTACATGGCAAACTAACAAATCCGGACAAAACAGCAAAAAGCAAAGTCAAAAAAAAAATGACAAGCTAGAAGAAAATATTTGCGATTCCTATCCCAGATTGAGGCTTATTTCAAATATGTAGAGAGCTGCTGTAAATGAAAATGGCAAAGCCCAACCAACCAACGGAGAAATAGGAGGCAAAGGATAGGGGTCCTCACTTCCCAGGAACGGGTGGTCAGATCGTTCTAAAACACACAAGGGTACACGCAACTGTTCACATGACAAGGTGCATGCGGATTAAAGTGCACGCAGATGCCACTCTTTGACGATGGGATTGACGGGGACCAGAACGCTTGACGAGCGCGCGCGTACCGATGAGCGTGTGAAAAACAAGCGCCTTCTCTGTGCTGAATCTGAATACCAATTGGCACCAAAATCTACGGAGCGCAATTAGGCTTTTTTTTTTTTTTTTTAACAAAATAACAAATGTACAGGCCCTCTGATCCAGCAATTCTACTTCTAGGAATTTATCCTATAGATACAGTGAGTGAAAAAGATTCATTTACAAGTTACCCATTTCTGCATTGTAGGTAAAAGGAAATGCTAGAAAGCAACCTAAATGCCCCTCAATAGAGGACCAGCTAAGTCATAAAACACCAATTCAGTGGAACGGTGTATTTCTGTAGAATAAAAATGAGGCTTTTTTTTTTATATATGGATCTGGGAAAATTCCCCAAGATATATTAAGTAAAAAAAAAAAATACAATACATAGTGAACAGTACATAACTATGTTTTGTTCAAAGGGGAAAACTTGCTGTTTTAAAAAGATAAATAAATCATAATTTATAGTTTTTAGAAGGTTAACTACCTGTTGCAAAGGCTCCAGATAGCCAGCACATCTCAGATTGCTAGTCTTTCCTTCCTGCTTGAGCAATCCGTGTAAAGATAAGCATACTTCTTTAAAGCATCATTTGTTGATTGACTGCCAGGGCTTTGATAGTCTTCTCTTTAAACCTCACAGCGCTTTCAGAAAGACATCTTACAGGTAAGAAAACTGAGGCTCAGACAAGATAAGTGACTTGCTCAAGGCCACCTGGCTAAGACATTGCAAGGCCAGGTCTGTCGGGGCCTACCGCATGGCTCGCCTGCCTGAGGGGATGGAGCTGTCACCTCCAGCTGTGCGTTTGGGTCCCCCGGGGACTTCACAGCTTCCTAGGCCTCATCCCAAATCTGTGGACCCGGCCCTCCAGATTCGGAGCCGTTACCTGTGGGCTGTTCGAAGCTGCTAGGCTGAGGCTGATACACAGAGGTTCAGAACCACCGACACTCAGGAATAGTAATAACAGCACACACCCACCTTCACTCACGAATCGTCAGACACCCGGGCGCAGTGGCTCCTGTCACCGAGGCAGAAGCTCAGGCTGGGAGTGAGGGGTCAAGTAAGGTGCCCAGGTCACAGAGCCAGCAGTGGGATGGGGGCTGAGATTTAAGGCCAAGCTGTTTTCTGTTATGCCGTGTTCTTAGCCACGTCCTGTGCTCATACGGTACAGTAATTTCTGTCATAAGACATGGGAATACTGTCGGGACATGCTGGTGTCAGGCTCAGGTAAAAGGGACCGCAGGGTTCCTTCCTGTTCCTCATAAGGAAACCACGCTCAGAATGGCAAAGGGTGGCAGCAGTTAAACGCTCACCACAAGTGCCCGCTTCCCTCCAGGTCCATCACCGCAAAGCAAGCCATCACCGGGGTCATTCAGACCTGCGTTAGGGAAGATTGCCCTTGTTGTAAAGAAATGGGGAGGAGAGACTCTATTTGCCCTGGTTTTTCAAGTCGTCTTCTGTGGACGGATCAGTTTACAGACATCTTTATGGCGACACCCTTCTTCCTATTTTTCTCTCCGTTTGATGGGGGAACCTACCAGACATCGCTACTGAGTTATTTTACTCTGTGGCTGCCACAAAACTGCTCTTAACAAGGCATGAAAGAAAGAAGAGTGAAAGCGTACGGTCTCTTCCCTCTGTTTCTTCAGGCGGGGTCCGTACTCCAAGTTTTAAGATGTTGAGATTCTTTTTAGAGAACATGCTTTCCTGTCTGGAGCAGAGAATGTTCCAAGTGCCATGTTTACGTACATATTTCTCTGGCTTCTCAGCGGTTATTTCTTCCTGCATGGAGGCCGTGAAGTGGACACACTCTTGGGAGTCCCCATTCTTGGATCACACCCCATTTCTGCCTCTTAGAAGCAATGTGACCTAAAACCAGTGCCTTAACTTCTCTGAACCCCGGTTGTTGAACTTCTCTGCCACGGTGTTAAATACTGGGCAGGACTGTGAGGCAGGCAGTTCAGTGAACCCCCGTTCATCAAAGCACCCACCACAGTGGCTCGTGTCTGGTAGATGTCCATTAAATCCTAGATGCTCTTACAGTGACAGGCCCCAGCTCTGCCCCCTGAGCGCTCAGGACCAAGTCTAGCATCTTCCACAGGGCAGCTCTCAAAGTGTCTAAAAGCATCCATCTCCTCCCCGAACCCTCTCCCCACTTCCCACTCCGGGCCTGTTGACTTTTCCACAGGTGCTGGTTCTTGGTCTCTCTGTCATTGAACCAGTCTTCTCGCTAATTCACTCAAACTGGTTTACGTATTTAACTGTGAGCTAGGTGCTGGTTAATTCACTGAAGGAAGTATGGTGCTAGTAGTGGCACGCTAGGACTTGATAGAATTAGCATTCCTTTTGTGTGTGTGTGTGTCCGCAGGGAGCCATTCACTCTCTGAAAGATGATCCCAGAATGCCTTTTATTTGAACATGAAAGGGTGAATTGACTCACCTGTGATGCTTCACCTGTGAGTTAAGGCCAGAGAAGCCCAATGGGATAAACCGGGCTGTGCTTTAAGCCGGCATCCAGATTGTCACATAGCGCCCGTTTTCTCCACGTCCCCTCCCGCCGGCCCCTCCCTCTCCTGGAACAGAACAGGTCACAGGTCAAGATCAGGGAGGGGCCTCTGTGAGGAATTAAAAATAATTTTTCTTCCACCCAAGTTCTTCTATCTGGTCTAATAATCAAACTGACATTAGGAGAAAACGGCCAGGTCCATCCCGCGTGCACCCGAACCGGGCAGCTGAGGCTCCTGTGACATCTCGAGCCACGGAGAAGAGGGTCGTGGTTCAGACACCAGAGAGAAGGCGGGCAGTTCATAGGTAGATGAGAAGGAGCAAATATTTGACTAACAAATGTTTGCCGGACCACCCAGGAAAAAGTGTGACGCAAAGAGGGCTTTGATAAACAGACTCGGCAGGTCTCTCTCTGCCTCCCACACTTCGTTCACATTATGCCAAGGAGCTGGTTTCCTTCCTTTAAGGCGGTTTTCCTCTCTGAGTTCCTTTAGGCAGGTAAAGGGAGGGCCTTTCTAAGTCTTTTCTTTCTTAAAATAACTAGTTTAATATAATTAATATTAAAAAAAAAAAAAGGTATATTTGGGGTAGAAAGCTGCTCTCCACGGCCTCTTACCTGGAGAATACTTAGTGATCACCTCTGCTCTCCCTGCCGCGTGGTAAGTGGCTGATGGTCGAGCTGCCCAGCTCCTCGCGGTACAGGGGTCACGCCGGGGCCGCCGGTGCGGGGGTCAGAGCCGACACCAGCCCCGCCCTTCCAGAGTGCCCCTCTGGTGCTCCCCATCGTGCTGTGGGGACCCTGTTCCCCACCACGTTTCCCTCAGGCAGTGGGGGTCCGTGAGACGACAGCCGGGTCAGAAGGAGCCGTCGTGTGGCGCGTGCTCAGTGTCACCTGCTCCGCAGGAGTGCGGGGTCCCAGGGGTGTCTCCTTCCAGAGTGGTCAGCGGCCGGGGTGCAAAGCAGACAGGCGAAAGGCGGCCGCCTCTCTGCCCGTGAGCGACTGGGCCCCCGAAAGCCATGCTTCATCCAAGCCACGTTTAGGCCAGAGCGGCGTGCGTCCGTCTCCTCGTCTGTCCCTCTGTTCAGAGAGCTGGGCGTGCGGAGGGAGTGGAAGAAATTCCCGGGGAGGGAAGCTCGCGCAGGCACAGGGGAGGCGTTCGCTGATGCTGCGCCTGGCTCCCTCCCAGAGGTGGTGCTCCTCCCTCCCAGAGGTGGTGCTCCTCCCACCTAGCGCTGGCCTCCCAGGGGCCCAGCCTCAGAGTACTCCGGGCGCCCACCTCTCCGTCTGCTTCTGGAAGGAACCGCGGGGTAAAAGGGGAAAATAGGACACACAGTGGAGCCGGGGAGATGAAAGTGAGAAACCCAGCCTCCTGCCCCGGGAGCTCTTGGCCCCCAGCCTGAGGTCGCCCCCAGCAGGCACACGGAGCGTCCTTGGGAAACTGTGACAGAGCTGTTCTGACTCAGAGCTACCTGCCCCCCCCACCCCCTCCTCATGTGTGCACTGCGCTTGCTTGGCATGTCCGAAACTAGGCCAGTGCATGTTTCCAGTCCCAAGAAGTCCCAGATCCAGTTCGCCATGCCAGGGACAGAGTGTTTGTTCTGCCCCAAATTCACGTGCTGAAGCCCTAACGCCAGTGTGCTGATGGCATTCGGACGCGGAGCCCTGGGGGGGTGACTAGGTCAGGAGGGTGGAGCCCTCCCAGACGGGGTTAGTGGGCGCCCTCGTAAGAAGAGACGGGAGACAGGATGTCCCTCAGCCACCGGAGGGCACAGCACACGCCGGGAGGAGGGCCCGCACTGAGCAGCGGAACCGCTGGCACCCCGACCTGAGATATCCAGCCCCCAGAGCTGTGAGGAGAAAGCGGCTGTGCTTTGTGTCTGTCCCGGCGGCCCGAACACGGCACCTGCCAGCTCCGACCTCCGTGTCAGTCGTCAAGGTCATCCATCTCATTCTGTCCCACTCGCCTCTCTGGGGCGCTTTTCTTGTATTAGGAAGTGGGGAGGTGTGATCATCTTTCATAAGTATTTACTGAGCATTTAGGATGCTGTGAGTTCTGCTCAGAAGAAAACAAGATGTTTATTTTAGGTCGTGGCATGCGTGTCGCAGGGCAGGCTGAGCAGACAGCACGCGGGTGATGTGTCCAACTTGGAGCGCAAGCTGGGGCTGCAGGGGGTGCTCTCGAATGTGCAGCCTGTGCTGTGTAGCGCCGTCCCACCACCTTCCGAAGACCGAATGTGACGTTTTTCTCTTCTGATGTTTCTGTTCCATCTGAAGAAGGTGCTGTCATCACATAGTTACTGTCTGGCCTTTCCAGAGACGGAGGATGACCCCGTGCCCCAGAGGGAGTTACTTTAGATTGTGTTCCTTTGTGAGAAACGTTTCTCAGTCTTCTGGAGGAAAAAGCATGTGGTAGGTGCGAACTGTGACAGCATCGAATTATCGTTTTCCTTTTCAGTTAGCACCAGTAGCTTTCACCTTGTGTGACCCAAGCTGAAAAAAGGATTATCATCGGCATACCTGTATCCCAACGCACTGGTTCCCCACGTGCGCAGGGCGCTGTCCGCGTTCCTGCCACTGGCTCCAGACCCCACCCGCCCGCCGCTCAGGACGGCCGTGACCCGCATTTTGGATGTCGCAGCCGGATGGTAGGCCCGCGGCAAGCTCCTCCCCGGGGAGCCTGGGACTCTGGAAGCACGAGAAGAGGTGGTTCCGACCGGGAAGCTTTCTGTTTAGCTGCAGGTCCAGCGGTGGAGGTGTTGAAATAATGGTGCTTCTCCCTTGGAGTACCCACCCAGCAGAAACAACCTGCCCTTAAAGCCAGCTGTTACAGCCTTCTGCCCAACGGAAACCTGTATTCACTGTTGCAACCCTATGTCACTGGGTGTGGTGGGGACAGCATCACAATGGTGACCTGGAGGGGAGGAAGTGTTCGGAAATGTCTCGACTCATCAGTGGAAGATTAAAAGATGTTTAGTAGGGTTGTGTTTCATTACGTTCCATATCTTGCAGATCGGTGACGCATACCCAGTAATTTTTGATAATACTCTTATTAAACGGAGGGTTTGACTTGACACAATGTCCCATTCCCTATAGAGCAGAGTGGCAGAGACTTCTTGTTATATCTGGCTGGTGACATCATTCTTATCTTTTACAGGGAAGCTAATAGGTATGAATTAGAATGTGCTTCCTTTTTCTTTTTCATCGGGCATTAGCTTTATAGGTTTAAATACACTAGACATGCCAGGCCCCCGCCAGCAGACTCCCATCTGCTCAGTTCCATCAAGCCCGGCCTTCTCTCCGGCCAGTGGGAGTGAAGGGAACACATTGCCCCAGTATCTCTACCGATTTTGTCAGCACAGCCCCCGGCTGCTCAGTGGACTTCGCATTCCAATTTGATCCTCTTACAAGTAATTTTTTTAGGTCTGAAGGGAGGCCAAAGAGTTAATTTGGAATTGAAAGTTTTCTGTTCTTTTCCCTAAAAAGGAGAGAGAGAGCGAGAGAGAGTGAGAGAGAGCGAGAGAGAGAGAGAGAGAGAGAGAGAGAGAGAGAGAGAGAGAGAGAGAGAGAGAGAGAGAGAGAGAGAGAGAGAGAGAGTGTTCTTTAAGTGAGGGGATTTGCAGTAGGGAGATAATGATCTCAAGTTTTAAAGGAGACCCAGAGGAAAGCTGACCTCATTTTATTGGCAGAAGATTACTCTGTGTATTTATAGTTTGCAATATTGACTCCTCGAAGAGAAAAACTAAAAAAAATGTATTGTGAAATGTTACTGTATTAAAGGAGTTCCTGACATTCTCATCCAGGTAAATTCCTTCATCTGACTAAATTTGATGCCAGTGACATCAAAGATTTAATTTAGTTGTATTTTTTTTTTGTAAGGTGTTTGAAATTTATTTCACATTATTTAATTTGGGCCTTTTAAATCTTTCGTTGTTTTCCTGGATATACTTTTTCCTCTTTTTTTCTTCTCAGATCTTTTTTTCCAATTCAAGCATGGACGAATCACAATCTAATCCAAAATTAGAAAAGACTCTTTCTTTTCTCCCGTTGTCAACCCACAAGCCTCTTGGTGCGGCATGGCGGAAGTTTCAGAAACACAAATTGGGGTGCTGGGTGCCAGTCCCATACCTGGCTCCGTCCCCTGTCCCTGTGGTCACACATGGGCTTCGAAGAGCCCTGGGAACCACTGCCTTGTAAGATAAGACCATAATTCCGCCCTAAGAGTCCTCTGTGCTCGAAGTAACAGAGAACGCGTACTGTACCAAGAACTCTCTTTTTCAACAACCGGAGTGAGAAAACGGAGGGAGGAGGGGGGATCATGGGGGAGAAGTGAGTCAGGGCTCTAGCATTTCGTTCGAGCCGCCCCAAAGCCATCCAGGCCCTCAGCTCATGCTGACGCAGGTCCCGCTTTGTCACGTGGCCCGTCTGAACCCAAGCGTCACGCTTCCATCAGACGTGGGGTGTCATCCTGCTCCGTCAAATGGGTGCACCTGCTCTCTGAGTAAACTCCGTTTCAGTCTGCAAGAAAAGGAATTCCCTTCCATCCCACGCCGGAGGTTGCCGTCTTGAACCCTGCCTGCTCAACTGGGGTCTTTAGCATGTCTCACCGTCGAGGGTTAGAGCTTTTCCTCAAAATCTGGCAGACATGTATGTAGGAGGACCCAGGGAGCTGGAAACTAGAGACGCGGGAGTGAAGCAGTGGGTGTGTTGTGGGGGTGCGCGGGGGATACACGCTGGCAGCTTTTGCCTGACACCGCGGAATCCGTACGTGGTCCCTAAGTGTGGACCTCTATGTCGGTCCATCGTATCCCGTATGTATTTTTAATGCTGGATTATTACTCTCGGGAAAGCTTTCAGCAGTCAGTGGCCTGTTGCAAAATGGTGAGGCAGCTCGTGAACTGGATGTAATTTATGACTTTTGGGTAAGAGTGCTGAATTGAAGTCGGAGTGAATGTCACATGAATCGGCAAAGGTGCCCGTCGAAGGTGAAGAAAGGGGTTTAGCCTCCCGAAGCTGTCGCTCTGACCGTTTGATCCCAATCTAAATTCAGCAGTGAATTCTCTTAACCTCTCTTGTTCTGGTACACACACCTACCCCCTAGAGACTCCTCGGGGACAAGGTTATTGAGTCCCCACTGTATTCACAGTTCTCTCCAAAAATACAGAAAGACTCTCTCCTGTAACAAAAGCTAAATTCTGATGCCATATGCTCCCACTAAGCCTAAAAGCCTAAATTAGAATCAAGGAGACACTAGACTAGATGTCTTCATTGGCATCATACAGCATGGGCAGTAAAAAAAAGAAACAGCCACATTTGGCTAATATTATTTTGCAATTATTGGACACATTTATAAATAAAATCTTATTCGAAAGCCACGGTACTTCTTTAGCTTACTAGGGAAAATGCTGTATGTTTATCAGAATCTAGCACTAAAGAAATTGAAAAGAAATTGAAGTTGCTTGGACTGATGTTATCAGTGATTCAGGGGCAAACTGACCACTTTCTACTTTTTGAAGGTGATGTAACACTTTCAGATCTTTAAGATGTCATGTCGCGCCTTGGAAACGGTAATTTGCTAAATGGTACTTTCTCAACTTAAAAGGATGAGTGACCACCAAACGTGAGCGAATTACTACTTTTTTAGTTTTAGGATCAGATCTATAGAATTATGTGGAGTCATCCACTTTTCAAAGGGATTTGATTTTATGTCATTCCAGCAACTTAGAAGAATATCATCTCCAGAGCAACAGAAAACCTTGGGCTTTTGATTTGCCTGCCGTACAATTTCAGGCACATCCACAGAAGGAATAAGAAAATAGATTTTTTTTTTTTAATTTTAAACTGAATGTGAATCTTACCTTCTTCTATTGTCTTTTTAGAATCAACAAAATGTTCCCATACAGAAGCAACGTACCTCTTGAAATCAAACAATAATAATAATAACGTTAATAACAGATATCTCACTTTCTTTCACATAGCGTTTTAAACTTTACAAAATGCTTTCCCGTCCCACCATCTTGCAGTGTCAGGGATGAATTTGCTGTGAAGAGCTTTTTCCTGGTCAGCAAGAAAAAGACTGTAGCTGGGCTGGGAAAAGCTCTCAGCTCTCAGAGTGGTAAAACCCAGGTGGAGTTTTCTGAGGAAGGTTGCGGAGTCCTTGTCTTTGATGATAAAAACATTTAGAGACAGAGTTAAAGTTACCTCAATGATCCTCAGGGTCCGAGGAGAATGGTGTTAGCCTCTTGTTTTTCATTTACCAGGAGAACATCGTGCCTTCCCATCAACCTTCTTTGTTTACTTGTAAGGCAAATGTTGAATCATATCCAAATAGATACCGTCCAATGAGAATGGTCCTCTCTCTGGAATGTCCCGTGGTAATGTTTGATAGGCACAAATTTAATTTTTATTGTCTGTCAGTTTCCTGTTGATTTCATATGTGTGAGTTTCCCCAACGTGATTGGAAACTCAAAAAACAACACTCATTATTGGAGCTATTTTTGCATTCTCCACAGGGATTACGACAAATAGGACACTTAACATGGCTTTAATTGACCCATGATTGGTATAAGCACTGGTCTAAAGAGAGCAGACACAGGAGATCAGTGGTTCCCGAACTTGAGCTTGGCTCAGACCCACCTGGAGGTTCTGATTTAGGATGTGTGTGTGTGTGTGGGGGGGACTGCTAATTTGCATTTCGGATGATTCCCCAGATGCTGCTGCTGCTGCTGCTGCTGCTGCTGCTGGTCCCAAGGCCACACTTTGTGAATCACTGCACCGGATTCATGTTCAAAGTCTCCTCCAAATTTTATTTGATGGCATTTACGATCTTATCAATTTTTAATTGGGATTCAAGAGCACAAAGCAACATTATTCCTAGAAAGAAATGTAGCCGGGGACCTTACTGCTAAGCCCACCAGTTAAAAGACCTAGCAGAAACCAAGCTGGGCTTCAGATATATCAAGCTACGAATGAATAACGCTAACTGATTAATGATAATTTTCTAAATGAGGATGCATCCTCCATCATTAGCACAGTTATTACCTAACTTGTGAATGGATCACATTCCACGTTTATTTGGAGTCTGCTTTTTGGAACTCAAAATGAGTTTTCTTTCAAAGCATTGTGATAAGCAGTTGTAACAGCTGTCTCTCCGCTCACAATTTACCCAGGGATAGTTCTCATGGTACCGTGAGCCCTGCTCCTGGGTGTCTCGGGGAAAACGTTAGTATCTGCAGGTTCGTGTCACCGCCAGCTGAACAGTACCAGGACAGGTGCGCAGGGAGGAAGGAGACGGAAGTTCCATTCTGCACACACTAAGTCCGAGTTTTCATCGGCACATCCAGGTGACATCCGCTGTCCGGCGTCATGCAGACATCTCCATCTCACTGCAGTAAGCCCCCAGATTCCATTTGCTTGTCTCCTTTCGTCACCCAGGCAGTGACGGGGACACCAGTGGTGCCAAGTGCGCGTAGCACCCGGGGGCTGGAGGGTTCAGGTAGGGCTGCGTGTCACGTGGCGTGCACCAGGCAGGGCCCCTCTGGTCTCCTTCCCATAATCCCCGCCTCTGCTCTTAGGGCCCAGCCCCGAGCTTAGGTGTGTCAGCACCAACAACTAGAGCTCTGCTCCCTCTCCCGCCTCCCCCTGCAGGCTTCCCACTAGGTAACCAACCCTTCCCTTTTCCTGTCCTCCTTCAGGTCTACAAATGACTTAGCGCAGATAAGGGTGTTTTTTGAGACACTCATTCGCCTGCATTTCAGGGAAGGAGCCTAGAGCTGGACGTCTGGCGTCAGGGAGGTGGGGGAGGAGACAGAGGACAGGGCCAGGACCCAGGATAGGGCCAGGAACCCAGGACAGGGCCAGGGTGTGCCTCCGTGAGCCAGCACCAGGCCTGCATCACCGCAGAGCTGCCTGAAACTCGAACTGGGTCCCAGGCAACCGCAGGCTCTCTGTCATTTTGGGGTAAGAAAAAGGAGTAGAGGAAAGTAACCATTGTTGGCAAATCAGAAATAAAAGGTAGTTCCCCCAGCCACCTGATGCGTGTTGTTCAGGGTGAACCAAAGCAGCTCTTCCAAGTGGGTGGTTTGTGGCCCAGAGAATCCCTGAGTAAACACGCACACTCACACACGCACATGCACGCACACACATGCACACACGCACACACACACACACGCACACACACATGCACACACATACACACACATATGCACACACATACACACACACACACACACACACACACGCACACACACAGTGCAGTGCCTGAATGGGTTTCATTGATTACTGATTCATACTTGCCTGCACCCGATTTCACATAGAATTATGGCCAGTGTGAGTCTGGGCACTTTGAGATGTAGGCACCAAGTGGGGAATAAACATGCCAAGGATTTTATTCAGGGAAATGCCAGTAAGAGAAAATGGCAAAGGAGCTGGAAAGAGCTGAGAGTGGCCAGACGCCCAGGGGAGGGAGGGCTGGACGGACGCTTCCCAGACCGCAGTGCGGGCCGAGGAGAAGCCTTGGGCACACCTGGCCTCCAGAGCCGCCCTGCGTTCCCCAGGAACGGACCTGCCTTTGTGCCCCGCACTTCTGTGCTCGCCAGTGGCCGGAGCGGCAGGGAAGCGTGTCCGGCCGCAGCTGTGCTGGTGGGTGCAGAGCACAGCCGCCCGGCCCCTTGGCCATTAAGCCTCCCGTAGGCGGGCTTTGGTGATCTGTGTGTCCTCCGCCCGGACCAGGAGCCAGAGTGCCCGAGGGACATGTAAAAGTTGTGTCTTGCGATGGGAGTGCTATGATACTGGTTATTAAAATCAAAAAAAGGAAAAAAAAAATGCTTCATTATCTTTAGGACTTAGAAAGTACAGAGAGTAGGTCATTAAAACTTACCACAATCTGAAAACTTTACTTGAAGCCCATCGTCCCAGCTCGTCCGTCCCTCCGGACGGCGTTAGAGCTGGTACCAGCACAGGGAGCTTCCTTGGCCTCGCTTTTCTCTGGGAGCTTAACGAAAGGCCAGCAAAATGCCACAGAGTTGGCTGCCAGAGGGAGTGGCCCAGGGGTGGGGCAGGAGAGGCCTGGAAAAAGCTTAATCACTGCTGCCTAAGAATCAAAAACCGGCAATGCATCTGTGTTTGGTTTGTTTTTTTGGTATTTTGTTTTTTTGATTATTAAAATTTTCACTCTTGACCTAGAAAAAAAATCTTGGCCTTTAAATGTGGAGCACCTGATTTTTCGCTTTATAAATAATCTGTGTCCTGTTCCACTGGGCGGGATGCATAATGATGTTTAGAATACCAGCTGCCACCCCGCGACGTTCCCAAAGGGAAGTACACGTATATCCTGCCGGATTTTCAAGTATGTGAATAGTTTGCTCTCTGTCTCTCCTGATGTCGACGTGGAGAAAAGGGGGACGTGTGATTTCCGAAAGCCGACGGGTATTGTAGGCTCGATGCCGTTTGTGAGAGGTGGGGATGCACGGGGAGCGGGGTTTCCTGGGGACAGTTTTTGGAAAGCTTGGCTAAGGGGAAGGTCCCCGTGATGATGTGTGCGCATTGTATTCTAATTGCATTGTACTTCACACTGTGTTCTTTTAGGCTTAAAGTGACATGTAACAGAAATGAGGGCGTAGCCATGGATTTTGCTAAAAAAGTGATAAAAGACTTACAGCCATCAGAGGGGTACAGTGGCCTGATGTCTGCTATTACTTTTCTTGGTAACGAATACATACGCTGCTAACGACGGGAGTTACAATTAATAATAGGACAGTGACTCTAAGAATAAAAGACCTTTTTTTCTTATTCAGAATGAAAGTACATCAACCTGTTCTACTAATACACGTGAGATTAACAAAGATCTTGGCTTTTTCTGAGAGAAAGAACAGCTAAGATAATGATGATGATTATGACAAAAACATCCAGCGACAGCTTCAAAATGTGGGACGTGGGCAAACCCCAGAAGGCCTGGAGTGAATTCCAATACGTTGCCGGCTGCAGGTGGGCAGAAGCCGTGAGCTGTCTCTGAGCCCTGTGATCGGGAGGGGCTTCCAGGATTTCAGGAAGGTGCATTTTCTTCTGTGAGATGGATGCTACAGGTGCACCTCTGGAGTAATGCGTAGTTACTCGAGGTCTATTTTCGTAAGGTTTTCCCGCATAAATGAAGATGCTTATGCTTAGGTAGGCTTAATGGTCTGTGGCAATTAAAGATGTGTACATTTAATGCTCCTGCTTTCAGTAGGATGTTGGCTGATGCTGTTGTTATAGATTACCAATTTGCCACCTAATAACCGTTGTTTAAATGCTTGTTTGGGATGGGGACCAACTGTCCCCAGCTGCTAGCGCAGACTCACAAGGGGCAGCCATCAAGCTAGTGAGTGAAACATCTTTAGGACAGGGTCATTTGTGTTTGTTATTATTTTTAATGTGATTTCAGCTAAGGAATTGAAATGCAGTGTTATAGAGGAAACCAACTGCGCAGCTTCCGTTTTATGCAGTTCGTCTAGAACAGAAATGTTTCGCAGAAATGCCTTCTGCCCGGGTCCAAGCCCCAGTGTTCACGCTTCCTTCTAGAACACGAGGTAGCTGGCGAGCTCGTGCTTTGACCTGCACAGACAGGAAAACCTCTTAAAATAGCTGTTTTTAAAACTGTTAACAAAAATACCGACTATTTCATGCCTTTAAGTAGTAAACCGACTATTTCATGCCTTTAAGTAGTAAACCGTAATCACCAAGAACAACTCCCGTGTTCTTATCGAGAGAAAGACGTGGCCCCAGCAAGGCGGGAGAGGTGGCCCCGCCCGGGTCTGTCACCCGCGGGTCGTCACGGACTCTTGGTGACTCAGGTCTCGCTGGGCTCGACTCCTCCTTCCGGCTCAGCAGAGTGAACAGCCCGCCATTTCTCTCCTCCGAAGACTTCGGTCCGTTTCGGCTCGCCTTGTCTGCGTGCACTCGTCAGCTCACCAAGAGTAAACTGTGTGTTTCTTCACGCTCTTGTTCTTTGTAAGAGGAAATTTGGAGTTGAGCAACTGTAGATATCAGGAATCGAATAAAAAAAAAATAGGGCACCCCCCAAAAAAAATCAACAGTGCCCCCGTGGTGAAGCGTGTCAGTGTCCAGGCTCCGAAGCCACTTCGCCTCCCTGTTCTGTGGAACCGATGGCGTGCGTGCGGCGAGGTGCAGCCACGACCGCACACGCTGGGGTTCCAGGCCCGGGGTCCATCCTGGGGCCCGCGCTGTCCCCCAGCACCCTCTCACCGTTCCTTCCGGCCCCCGCCCCCCTGCAGTGGCTTCCCGTCCCTGAATGCCGCTCTCCTCTGCTCTCCTCCCGCCTCCTCACTCTTCCAGGCCAAGGCCAAGGCCGCCCCATGTGAGGCGCCCCATCCTAACCCTTACCCTCCCATCTGAGTCTCGTGGATGGATGGCACTTCATCTCCCCGCGAGCCCGCCACCCTTCCCACAGTCCGCCTGCCGCCTGCCCGCCTTCCAGGCCCTCGTCCCTTGCTCCCGCGCGCGTCCCTTCTTGTCCACTCGCTCACCTACGCGTGTTTGGCTTGTCTCACTCGCTCTTCATTGTTTTCCTTTCAGCCTACAAATGTGCACAAAGCTCCCTCATCATGACATGTCCTGCTGATGCGACATCCTCTCGAGTTCCTGTCCTGTGTGCCTCGTCCTTCAGACCTAAGTCTCTTGAAGGACTAGTCCACATGCGCTGGTTTTCCGTCCTCCCTGTTTACTGGTCTCTCTCCCTTGCCCCCTTGCCTCAGTGCCAACCGCGCCACTCAAGCCGTGACTCGCCCATCGCCAGGCTGTAGCCTTCACTGCGTCGTCACCTCGGAGCTCTCTGTGGTACCGACGTCACAGACAGTTTCTTGTTTAGGGGAACTCACTTTAGGTTTTCTCAAAGTGTCCGCCAAAAAAAAAAAAAATCAGTTTTTAGAGGTAGCAATGGGTTTTACGTAAAATGAAGAATTCTGTTAGCCAAATCCTTTTAAACACCTCCGCGTACTCGAATCTCTCTTAAAGATTTGTGATACAAATTAGCGAGCCAGTTCCACATTAATCTGTAGAACTCATCTTATTGGAAAACGAGGAATACCCACCCTTCGGGAAATGCTGCGCTTCAGACTCGACGCCTCCGTTTCTGTCCCCTCCTGGTTCTCTGACCCCTGCGGTCGTCCCCCTCATTTCTTTCTTTACGTTTTTGGATTTTTCCCAGCATTCTGCTTTGACTCCCTACTCTTCTTTCCATATATTCTCTCCTTGGGTGAGCTCAGTTCATTCTCTGTGTGGTTTGAATCATCTCCTAAGTATCGCCGATTCCCAGATGGGGTCTCTGGTTCTGCATTTCCCACGTACTTCAGACTCACCGGCATGCAGCCCAGCCGCCCAGATGCTCCTCCACCCGGATGCCCCTCAGGCAGTGCAAACTCAGCCCCTCTCAAACTGGCGAGATCCCGGCCACTCCCACCCCTCTTTGTTCAGCTGTTTCTGCTCCTACATGTGTGGTGTCCGCTGGTGGCACTCTCACAGTCACCCTCATCAGAAAGGGGCACCGTCAGCTTTGCCTGTGGCTTCACTCCCAGTTCAGCCAGCACTGCAGGACTGTCACGAGGGGGTGATCACGTGGCCGATGGAAGGCGTGAGCAGAGGATGGAGAGTCTCTTTAATGGCAAAGAATAACATGAACCTTGAGGGGTGGTTAGACACGGCAGAAGGCAACGGGGCGCACTCCCCGATGGGACGGCTCCGGCGCCCCAGCTTCCCGTGATGGGCCGTCTCGGCAGAGGGCACATTCCACTCACGGGTTGTAGGAATTTTGCTGGTGACATTTTTAAAGGGTATTACTCCCTGGCACCTATCCACGCCAGCTCTTCTGCCGACCACGCCTGTAAGCCGCCCGCTCCCCACGGGGACGAGGCGTTGTGATAGCGGGAAGGTTGGCCTCTAGCTCCTTAAAGACGGTCTTGGTAGAAAAGTGTGACGGTTTGACCCATGAGTGTGTGGGTCCCACTGCCATCCCAATCTGGGCTTTCGCTCTACAGCTCCGCTTTGGAACCTCCATGTCTGTGCTTTATTTTTACTTTCTGGTTAGACACACACACAGGTGATTTCAGGGCAGTGTAAGCCAGTGGAGCCTCATGGACTTGGCTCCATACACACCTGGGTTTAAACCCCAGTTCTCTCACTTCATCTCACGTGACTGTGGACCGCACATCTAGAATTCTCTGTAAACTCGGTATTAAAGCACCTGCCTGATAGCGGAGCCACGAGGATTGAATGAGATCGTTCACGCTAAGTGCCAGGCACACCACGGTCATTCGATGCATGGTGGTTACTGTCGCTGGTAATGCTGGATTCATCTCGGCCCTTCCGTCACTGGTCCTGGCAGATCGTATATATAAGTAACACGCTCATGCTTCCACCAGAGTTGTCTCATCTTAATTAAAAGTTTTCTCATCATTTCCTCGCTAAGTGCTGGGAAGGTGTTAGAGAGACAGTAAGCCCGAAATTCAATACTTACGTACATAAAAAGTACAGGGTATTTAGAGCCTCCATAAGATAACCAGGATTTGGGTTATACACCCTCGAGTCTCTCACATAATAAAAATCTATGAAATGTAATTGATCAAACTCAAGGAGATGAAGAGTCATCCAGACTCTGCTGGGATTTGAACTTGAGGCTTTAAGCAGCCCAAGCGTAGCAAGCCCGAAGCTTAGCGCACTAAGCTGTGCCCTCTGGCTACGTGGGTATATATAGCAACTCACTGTCCGTGAAAAGAGAAGAAATGCCAGCTGTGGTGCTCTGTTCCCTGGGCCCAGCTCTCAGCCGTGGTGACGGCATCGGATAAAGAAACGGGGTCTGCCTACTCAAATTCTCACGAACCAATACCCAGGTGAACTTTTAGTTCACGGTGTAGAGTCGAGCTTCTGTTTTTGCCATAAAGGCAAAGTGTATACAGCGCTCTGACTCCAAAACATGTACCCTCCCGTATTGATAGAATACTGGTTAGCTGTTTAGCTGAAGGCGAGTCACGTCGCTTATCGTAACCAGGAGCAGACTGAGGGCGAAGAAGAAAGCCAGCAGCTTTCCGTTTTCACTGATAGGAAAATGTGCAGGCGATGCTGCGTTTCACCTCCTTTCTAGCCGTGCGACTCGGGGCACGTGATGTAAATGATTTGTTTGCCCGAATGAGAAGATCCAGAGATCAGAAGTTCAGGACCTCGTTTCTAACGTCAAACTGACCACTCGATTTCAGGGTTCCTTACTTGGGGCGCAGGAACAGCCTCTGAGTCCTAGCGGTCTTGGCTTGAATTTATTATACTGGAAAGCATCCATCCGTAGGCGACTGACTGAGAGGAATCGGCTGTCACTTTATGCTAACATTCCCGCACGCACGCCTCCTCCATGCTCCCCTCCTACGGGTGAAGGCAGACCCCGGGACTCCTGTTGTGTAGATAAGGACACGTGGGCTTGGGTGTCGTCACTGCCGTGCCCAGAGCTGCGCAGATGGTCACTCACTGAGCCACGTGGAGGGTGCGGGGTCTCTGACTGCAGCCTGGGGCTCCACCCGAGCACGGCAGGGCTGTGCTGCCGACCGCCTCTGTCTGCGTTCACCTCCGTGCGTGCACGTGTCCCCTGCACGCCAGGCTCGGTGGGCCTTCCTGCTCTACTTGCCCTTCCCCTCGCCTGTGCCGACCTCAGAATCACGTTGGATTTGGTTTCCTTCTTTTCAGTTCCGTCTTCTGGGTTCGAGACCCGGTTCCACCTTCCAATCCCAGGTTCCTAATCCATCCAGGGACACGGTGCAGCCAGTGAGGCTTTGGGATTGCAGAGGGCTCGTAGACATGAGGTATTGATCATTGGCGTTGTGGCCAACCCTGCCATTATCGAATGGTATTTTCTCATGCCTTTTAGAAGCTAGCTTCCAGAAAGTTCCCCGCTCTTCCCTGGAGGGAACTCAGAACGCTGCTCATTCGCAGCCCTGGTTCTCTGTCTGGGTCCCTGTCGTTCCCGCCAGTTCTCGTCGTTCACTGCACGGTTTCCAGGTAGCTGTTCTTCTGCCCGCACTGCTCAGCCCTGGTCTTCCCCGCTGTCCCCGTGACTGATCTATTTTAGAGCCCACGTTCTACCTACAGGTCCGTGTCCTGGAAAGACATTCCGGCACCTCAGAATTCCCACCAGTTAATTCCCCGATTTGGACCAAGTCCTGACAGCTTCCCCCGGGCGAACACCTGCAGAAACCTGCCCGGAGCCCCAGGCGGCTCCCAGGGCCGGCCCCGGGTCGAGCGCTCGTTTCAGAAGCTGACATGAGGGTGAAAACTCACCGGTTCTTCTGCAACTGCTGGAGAAAAGTGAGGAGACCCTCAGCTCCCCACAAACCCTGTTGTTGTTCAGAAGGAACGACTCACAGCAAGAGGCCGGCACACCTGTCACTTCAGACGCGTCTGCGCAGACACTCGGCGAGGAGGCAGGTCCAGTGGTGTCCCCAAAGGCTCGGCGGGGAGTGCGCCCCGTCTCTCGTGAGTCCTGCACGCGGTGGACTCATCGACGGCATCTGGCTGGCTCACAGGCAACCGCTCAGATCTTTCTAAACAAAACTGTTGCGAAGGTTATTTAAACTTGGAATGTCACTTGGGAACAAAATGTTCCCTTCCCTGACGGTCCTTCCTGGTGTGAAATGTACAAATTCTAAAGATGAGAAGTGAGGCAATCTAGATATTCTGAAGGGCAGAAATGGAAAGAAAGCGTTTTTCTGAATGTCATCCTCTTCTGAAATTATGGGGAAAAACCTTGCAATTTTGTTAAGGGAACTTGGAAGGATTTTGTACATTGGCTTCACCGGGCTTATTCAGGCACATCATTGCGAGCTTGGCAGTTCAAGGTCATGTGCGCTGGGTTTGAAGCAGAGTCACATTCCGCCTCCACTGCTTCGTAGGAATAAGGCCTTGGGCATGATGTTGAACTCCCCGGGGCTCAGAGTCCTCCTCTGTGAATGGGGGGAGATCTGGAGTCCCCGTCCCCTGAGATGGGTGTGAAGAATAAACTTCGGACCTACGAAGAGTTAAAACCAGCGTCTGGTGCAGGAAATGCTCAGGAAAAGTTAGCTGCGGTTTTGCTGTTACGTGGGAGCGAATGTACGAAAGAAGGTGTGTGTGTTTTTCTTTTCTTTCCGGAGACAGGTGGTTAACATTAGATGATTCTTTTCTGAAGTTGTTCATAGATTTACAGAAATGCTTCTGTGGAATCGCCATACTTGACTCATATTGAAATTACACGATTCAGAAATCAAAGCAGAACAATCGCTCTCGAGACGTTTCCAGCCTTCCCGAGGCAGCGGTCTTATACCATTGTTCAATTATTCAGAAAACGAATGCCCAGTTTTAGCCTAATGCTTTGTAAAACCTGTCATAGTTTAACCATTGCACTGCCTTCTTGTATCTTGCCACTGCATCTCTTGGAGGAAAGTGATCGAATGTTCATCAGACGTGAGTTGCTGCTTTTTTTAAAAAAAAAAGCTGTGTCAAAAGTAGGCTGGCTCAAGATTTTCTTTGTTTATATTTGTCTTTTCGTTAATGGTCTGGACTGGTAGCAAATCGAGGAGGCAAGGACGGAAGCATTCCATAGAGCACTCAGGTCTTCGAGATGCTTTGTGTGTTTTCAGGACACGGAGGTGGTAGGAGATTGGCAGCTACAGGTGAATCAGCATCCACAGTGATTGACCGAATTAGAACTCAGAAGCTGTACCCTACATGCCAAGACTGCAATAAAAACAGTTTGGAATATTAGAGCAGCTTATGAATGGAATACGAGAGCTGTATCTAGCAACCCGAAGAGGGGGGCTGGAAAAATTGGCAAGACGAGCAGCTACCAATTATGCTGGAGGCTATTACCCTAAGCCTGGAAACTGAATATGAAGAGATGAGAAATGAGTTATAAAAATAGCAGGGAAGTTTTAAAAGCTGCTGTCCCAATAATATCCACATTACAGATGCATAAGAGGAAAATCAACAGAAATATGCACAAGCAAGGGCAGTCTTATGGAAGCATATTTCGTGCCTTTTGAGAAGCCAGTACCCAGACGTTCTGGCTCCTTGGCAGGGCTGAGTCTGTGGTTGCTTTGAGCCCATGTCCAGGATTCTAGGCTGCTGCTTCCCGAAGCGCTAGAAACCATACTCCAGCCGTCACATCCTTCCATCCATTCTCCGGCCCCAGATGTGACCCCCGCCTTGCAGGAGAGAAGTGATTGACACACAGCAGCCTGAGCGCACGGGAAGGCAGGGTGGAGTGGATTTGGGGTCCCTCCTGCACACAGCGAGTGCTGTCCTGTCTGTTCTCTTGGCTCAGAGCCTGTGTCTGCCCATCATCCAGTTACGAGGCCCAGAGAGTCTCCGTTCAGCAGACTGCGGGTCGTAAACCCAAGAGGGCATGAAAGAGGGTGGGCATGGGAGCTGCTTAAATGGTCGTAGTGATTATAATAAAAATCACATTGAATTATAACTTTGTAATTTGCAAAGTGCCTCAGCGAAAGAGCAAATTAAACTTTATGACGCCTGTAAGAGCAGCACCACATCAGAGCACATTCGTTAGGGCTTCTGAAATGGGGAGCAATGGAGTATTGATAATAAATTGAAAGACGAAAATTATAATTGTACAGATCTAGTAACTACGTCGCTAGTCCCCTTTTGATAAAAAAAGATCATTTTTTGTTGTTGTTGTTGTTAGCATGGTTGTTTTAAGAAAGTGAAAGGGTGATGTTTTCAGAGAGAATATTGACAGTACTTACACAGAGGAAGCAAAGCTTGCTAAGCAAGGCAAACCAGGACTCTGGGGCCCATAATTCAGCCAAAGGACATCGACTTTTTTTTTTTTTCCTAATAAATTGCTAAACACAAGGGAAAGAGAGATGAATACAAGGAAAAAGAGAGAAACTGCAGTCACTTTGCTTGTCAAAGAGTAATAACAGAGGAGCAGTCAGAGATGACAGGTCAGGGTTCCTGTCCTGGGCAGGGCCAGGGGGTGTGGCAGGAGACACTTTATACCCTCTGTGTAGCACCTTGCCGTCTCCCCCTCCCCGTGTCCCTGGCAACCACACTCCACTCTGCGTCCATGACTTCGCGTATTTTTGGTCCCTCACATTAAGTGGAACCATGCAGTATTTGTCTTTCTGTGATTGGCTTTATCTCACTTACCATAATGTCTTCAAAGTTGAGTCATATGTCACATAGTGCAGGTGTCCTTTTTCAAGGCTGAATAATATTCCCCCGTGTGTGTGTGTGTGTGTGTGTGTGTGTGTGTGTGTGTGTGCGTGTGCGCGCGCATTTTCTTTATCCAGTCATCCATCAGTGGACATTTAGGGTGTTCCGACATCTCGACTCTTGTGAGTAATGCTGCAGTGGACACAGGAGTACTGGTATCTCTTGGAGAGACATCTGCCCAGGAGTGGGACTGCTGGATCATATGCTAGGCCTCGTTGTAACTTTTCTAGGATCCTGCACACCGATTTTCATAGCTGCTGTGCCTTTTTGCGTTCTCATCTGTGATACACAAAGGTTCCAGTGTCTCCACATCTTTTCCATTGCTTGTTGTCTTTTTTTTTTATAATAACCATCCAAAAGGTGTGAAGTGATAGCTCGGTGTGGCTTTGATTTGCATTTCCCTGACGATTAGTGACATTGAGCATCTTTTCACGTACCTCTTGGCCATTTGTACGTCTTCTTTGGAGAAATGTTTGTCCAAGTCTTTAGCCCATTTTTAAGTCCAGTTATTAGTTTTTGTTGTTTGCTATTGAGCTGTAAGAGTCCCTTATATATTTTGGAAATTAATTCTTTATCAGATACATGCAAATGTTTTCCTCCCATTCCCTTGGTCAGTTTTTCACTCAGCTGCCGGTTTCCTTGGCTGTGCAGTTTGGGGACCTTTATCTGACAGCAACACACAGTCAGCTCAGATGGATTAAAGACTTAACCATAGGACCTGAAATGGGAAAACTCGTAGAAGAAGGCACGGGGAGAAGCTGCAGGACGTCGGTCTCGGCAGTGGTTTCACAGATGCGACACCAAAAGGACAGACGGCAAAAGCAAAAGTAGGCACGTGGGACCACATCGAGCCTCGCCTCAGTTCTATTTTCCACCTCTCCTCGCGTCTTTGCTGGCACTCTTTTTTTTCTGAGCAGCAGTTTCTCTTCCCAAATGATAGAGTTTTGTCTCTCTAGATGTAACTGTTTGTTTAAAAGAAGCTGTGTCTTTGTCTCTTTTCCTTCCCAAGATGGTATCCAGCTTATTTTACAAGAAATACCATCTTCAAAGGCCTTCTTGGGTTTTAGACTCTGGTATGTCTCTGTGTTAACTATGTCCTACAAAGTCTGCATTCTCTGCCACCTCGGTCTCCTTCCTACCACGCTCTGCTCAGCTCCCTCTGCCCGGCTGTGCTGGCCACGTGCTGGTCTCAAAGCCACCAGCCTGATCCTGCCTCAGGAGTCTGTGTTTGCTCTTCCCCTGCCTAGAATTCTTTTCCTATGACTCATGTGCTCTCTTTTCTGTCTGTCAGTCAGTCTCTCTCTCTCTCTCTCTCTCTCTCTCTCTCTCTCTCTCTCTCTCTTTTTCACACACACACACACACACACACACACACACACACATACACACCTGTGAGTCAAGTCTCTACCCTAACACCACTCCTTCAGAAAGGCATTCCTCCACCAGCATTTATCCCTTAACCTACCTCCACCCGCTCTCATCCTTTGCCCTCTTTTTCTCTTTCTATTTTAATGCCACTACTCATTGCCTGTCATAACATCACCTATTAACTTGCGTATCTGTACACACAGGTTTTCGTAACAAAGATTGTCACAAAATCCTGAACTACTAGCTCAAGGGAACTTTGGGTTAGTGGCACATCCGGTCCTTCGTGCACTTGTGACATGTCAACTGAATTTCTGGAGCTGGTATAATTTAGGCAGGCGCCCAGTAAATACTGTTGAATGAATGAATGAATGTTTCCCACTTATTCTAATCCTTTCTTCCACTTTATTACCCATAATCGAAGGTCTTTTCTTTTTAGGTGGTGTGGTTGTTACAACGATATGATTTGTTGAAAGTCTGGAGGTCAAGATTGAGGCCATGAGACTGTACCCACCTGTCAAAACATTGATTAGCTTTTGCCACCCCCTTAGCAGTACCCTACTGATGCTGCATTTTGAGAGTACTACAGAGTAATAGCCAGAAGAAGTAGGATACATTCAAGGTTGGAGACTCTGCGCCTACCATAATTTGCATGAGTTAATAAGTACTTCACAGGTCGGCATCTGTTTTTTTTTTTAAATACTGAGTTTCTATACCTGTTGTATAAATGACAAAAATATATGCACAGTGCTCTATTGTTCATGCATTATTTTCACCACGACTCTAAATAAAAGTAGGTATTTTGAACAGTGCTGGCCGTCACTACTCCCCTTTCCAGAACTTTGCTAATTTTATTACCTTGTGCACTAACCCTTTACCACTGAAACATTACAGAAATGAGAAGATGAGCTAACGTTTTTGTGCTCTTTCTACCTGCCACGCGTTGTCCAAGCTCTTTTCGTGCATTTTCTCCTTTAATCCTCTCTGTTAGGCAGGTCCAGCCGCATTATTCTCATTTCAGAAATGAGAAAACTGAGACCTAGCCAGGCCACGCAGTGACTCAGGGTCTAAACCAGGGTGTGCCACCTTTTAAGCCTCGGCTTCTTTCTGATATTTAGACAGCCTCCTCTACTTCCGGAAAACCCAGCAATCGATAATCCTGGCCCCTGGAGTCACATAGAAAGCACAGGTAGAGGTGTAGGAGGTTTTATGATGGCCCAGAACCTGCCAGATATATGCCCCTCGTGCTGTATTTCTAAAATGACAGAAGCCAACCAGCTCTTTCAGACTACCTCGGGAAGTGAATCGTAAGCTACTACAGACATTCCTGAACCTGGCTATGCTGGGGGCACAGTTGAGATTAATCAAGCATCTTCTAGGTCCCTTGGAAAAGGGAGAACAGAGCCCAACCCCAACAGGCTAGCAGCCCAAGACGAAGGAGGCAAGGCCAGAGCAAATAGGAATGAGGTCCAGGAAGGAGGTCCTCATCAAGTCAGAGGACGTTAGGAATATCTAACGCCGTCTTATTACCACCCCGTGCTTTCATCTTTGATCGCAAGGAAGAAGTTAGTTCCTTCTCCAGCCTATGTTCATTCTATGACCCGAGGCTTATTCTTTCAAGCAACTGGAGTGTTACATTTTTCCCACAGCTGTTTTAAAGCTAATTAGTTTATCAAGTGCACTTGCCAGTTTTCCCATTCTTGTTCTTAACCGCCTCGAATCTTTAATTTCTGAAATGGTGCTGTTTTCGAAGTTACTTTTATTTCTTATTGTCTACTAGAGCTTTTTTCGATTTTTTTTTTCATATTTTAACTTGTACGGGGAATACTGTGCTTCTAGATTTATTCATTTAAATTGTCAAGAAGTATGTTGTCGGGATTGTATGCTCAAGAAGCCCCTTGCCCCGGCAGTTTTGCTATATTAATGGGTTACTAACCCTTTACTGACTTCAAGGATGCGTCTTATCCCAGGAGATTCACTGAGGTACCAACTTTTTTTAAAGTGATTTAAGCCCTTTTATACATTTTTTTAAAAGTTTTTCAGAAGATAGATTCAGACACATAGGCTTGTATGAGATGAAAATATAAAATAAAATTATTTTAAACATTTTTACTTAAATACCATGCATTTCCACATAGCCACATATGCATACTTTTTAGTAAATTAAAGGAAGGGTGTTTGTTTGGAGGACGGAATTCAGTTAAATAACCTGTGCCTAAGTTGACACGTCAACGTTTACCTGGTTGACTTGATCAGGGACTGTTAAAAAAAAAAATGAAATTAGCTTGAAGAAGCAAAGAGCGAACACATGTATAGTCTGGCTCTTCTCCGGGACCCAGGAGTTTAATCTCCAGTTTTCACTGAGTTGCCTGTAAAGGCCTGTATTGTGGCAGGGACTATGGAAATACTTTTTTTTTTTTAATGTAGATTTTTATTCCTGCCCTCAAGGACTTAAGAACCAGCATTTCAATTTGCATGTATCTCTGAGTGCAGTCCCCGACTGTGAAGAGTGGAAACTCGCTGCTGGGAGTCTGAAGGGCCCCCGGGCACAGTGACAGTTGACAGGGAACGAGTGCACTTATGAGGTGTCTCCCTGACAGGTTCTTGACGTCTGTTCCACTTTTTTCTTTTTTTTCTTTTTTTTTTTTATCTCTGCAACATTAATGGGAGGGATGCTTTATCCCCACTTTACAGATGAGAAAAGAGGTTCAGATAAGAAACTTCCTCGAGGAAACAGAGGTCGTTGAGTCAGAATTCGACTCCAAGCTCTAACTTAGCCCACACCCCCGTCTTTCTCTACCCCAGTCTTTCTCGAATACTTCCCGTTCAATCATAAAACATAAAATTAAATGAAGACTTGATAGCTATCTAATATGATCGATGCAGGCAGACAAGTAGAATAATTAAGAATCTAAAATAGCTATTTTTGTTGACCGTGTGGCTTATGTAACTATCTATAGTTACAAGGTAACTGGGTGATTGACAAGTCTCTAAGTTACTTCAGCTTCTGTGGACAGAGGACTGGTGCCATTTTATTCTGATGTTAATTATATTTAATTTTACATTCACAATAGCTCCTCGTCTAGCTGGTGTCCTAAAGGATAGCAAGCATTCTGAGGACTCAGTTGTTCTTAGAGCAGGACAGGTATGTCCCCTTCTAAAGAAATTCATTTGGGAGAGTCAAGCTCACAGAGAAATACACAAGGAAATAAAACATCTCTTCTCTCTTAAAGAGATTCACCACATATTTATTTCATCTCATTAGTAAAATCCCCTAGTATGTTTAAAATATTATTTTCATATATGAATGTGAATTACACTTTTTTGGAAATCTACGTTTATTTCAAATCTTCTAAAACTTTGGGAGGAAACGTGATAATGTGTTGCCTACCCTCCTGTTCTAACTTCTGAAGAAGAATTTCGAGTGGGAATTAGATAAAATTTATTCTACATATATTATACATGAAGATGTTGAAACTGTAATTGTGTGCAATTTGAAGGAAATGTTCTTTCAGGGGAATGAAGGTTGACCTGCTCAGGAATATTAAAATGTACAGGGGTTCACACTTTTGTGATACTATTTTATCATTTAAAAAACTTATTCTTAATAACCACCCCCCCCACATTACATTCCAGTAAAGTGGTTTCATTTTCTTTAACAACCATTAATAGCTATTAGAGGTAAAAAAAAAAAAAATACTAATAAGGCTTTATATAGATCATTAAAGTACACTTAAGTAATTTAAAATTGACAATTAAATCAGCATGGCAGTGCATTATCATAAGTTTGATAGATCGGCCTTTTTTTAAAGTACCGAGAAGAAAGGGCTCTTTTGTAAGATGTTCCACTGCAGACTGTTCTTGCATTTTAATTGATCACAAAACACATTGTCTCTGTATATGGGCTCGGTAATCATCTTTTACAAATTTCCCGTCGTCAGGATTATGATGCTGTGTGTTGGACTTTGGTTCGTGATAGAAACAGTGTCCTTGGTGAGATGTGGGCTGGCCAGCAGCCACCTGGAAACTTTCCTCCTTGTCATTGTCATAATATATAAAAGAAAGAGCTAGAGCTGTCTGTCCACTTTGAAAGCCCCTATTCTTTCTTCTCTCTTTCCCTCTCCTCTTCCTTCCTCTCTCTAAAGAAGGATGAATGTGTAGTACTAAAGAGGCTGTGTCTCAATGTTACCATGGCGACGACCACACTGTTGGGGGTGGGGGTGGTCCATCCCGGGCAGCCAATGGCCATTGACCTTATCCTGTCAGGCTTTATAGGAAGCATGCAGTCTGTGTGTGTGTGTGTCAAATTTGGACTCGTTCCCCATCCCCTAAGAAATTTGTAGAAATACCACAAAAATTCTAGTTAAAATAGTTTCTACTTTGAGATGAAAATCAGAAACTTAACTCCATTTGAAAGAGACTTCTAATCACCCATATAGTTTTTACAAGGTGAACTTGTAAAAATGTCATAGATAATTGATTAATTCCCACTTTTCTTTATTTCCTTACACCCCACAATAACGATGGAGCTATACATTTAGTGTATACCTTACAAAACACAGAGTATGTTCTGTATGTTTCACACTATGAAAACAAAAAATTAAAAAGATTAACTTCCACACCATGTGCTACGCTCTGAGACAAGTCAAGGCACCAGTAGAGCTTTTCCCCTCTAATACCTATGAAAGATGTTTTATCACAGAGACATAGTCACGTTTCAGGTGAGTCTGGTGACACAAAGATTTATCTGCTTTGTTACATCTTTCGGCAATTATTTAATTTATAGATTTCATGGGTTTTCATGTGAGATGAATGCATTGCATTAAAGGTGAAAAGGATGACAGATGACTTTTGAGTAGTTTTAAAAATATCGAAATTAGTTAGAAATTGATACCCGATTAGTAGAAATTAAAATTTTGATTGAACCAGGAGGGAGAAGAGAGTCTCACCTAATCAGAGTGAGTATCTTTACGCTGTAGTATAGTTCCGTGCACATGACAGCTACTCAGTGATTAAAAAAAAAAATTAAATAAATGAGTTCAACAGGTTCAGAGCACACTTAAAGTATAACAGGTAATTCCACAGATCCCACTGTGCCTACCTCACCACAGAGGCCAGACTCGCCGGGAGAAATGTACAATAAATGTCAGCAGTCAGATCACATGGCTGTGCGTTCCTGCTGCCACATGTAACGGGGAATATGAGACTACAATAGGGGAGACACTGCACTCAGAGAAGGCCCCCTGCTCTGAGGACTTTCTGCAGGGGTAGGAAAGCCTCTCGTGAAACCAAAGAGTGAGTGATGGGAATGTTAGGACAACACTGTAGAAGTGTGTGAACTGTGTGTTTTATGGGAAGAGAGGTTTTCTGAAGGTCAGCCATGGACAGACTTCTTGGCAGGGGTGATCTTCAGTTTTCAAATTCCGCCATCTCAATTTGATTCTACTGCTTGAGACGTGTTTCAGGGTATTAACGAAAGAAATTAAGATTGGCAAGGCTATAGAGGCTCTTGACGGAGAGAATCGGGCAGTAGAATGGCTGACAACTTTGAACTATCTGCTCAGTCGGTAGTGAAAACATTATAAGCGACCCTTAGAGAGATTTATTTCCCATTTCCGGTAGAGCACTAAAACCTCACTAATTCAAAACATTCTCTCTTAAAATCAGAGATTTTCCCCAATGTAAATTTTTGTAAATATTATAATAAACTGAGGCAAACATGTACTGCTTAGTTGAATGAAGTTTATTGTGTGTCAGAACAGGGCTATATCAAATGTGTTTCCTAAATTTAAAATATCGAGTTACATCATTTGCTTTTTAACATTTTACTCAAAAAGAATTACACATTCTTTGTGATTTCTAGTTAAGATGCTCTGGCTTATGGCCCCTTCATGGCATTCAAAGATAGAGTATAAGAAAAGAATCATTCTTCGAAATCATTTATGGTTCGTGCCAAGAATAAAAAGATGGGGTTTTTTTGTTGTTGTGGAAAATATGCTAATAGAATATATCACCTCAGGAGGTCAATAAGAAAAAAAAATGATCTCAATAGATACTTAATAAAATTAAACCCTTATTCCTAACAGAGGGAAACAAAAACTCTTAGAACACCAGAAATTCAAAGTAACTTTTAACACTTAATAAAAGACAGCTATCTTAAACTAGCCTTCGGCTGGGAGATGAGCAGGGGTGCAAATTGTCATCATCATTAAATTATGTTCTGGAAGCTCTGGTCAAAGCAAAAAGATATAGAACTGAAATAACAAATATGCTCATTAAGAAGAATATAATAAAAGTAGTTTAAGTCAATATTTTAAATCAATAGTAACAGATGTGGAAACTATTTGAAGAAAACTTTTAAGTCCTCCCAGAGAGAGAAAGAAATTAGGTTTTTAGTAAATTTAGAATTAAGCCATGTTTCCAGGTGGAAAGAGCGAGTAATATAAAGATGTTAAATTTCCCCCAAATAAATTTAAGTGTTTAAATACCAGTCAAAATCTCAGCAGAAAAATTTGTGAATGGACAAGGTTATTCTAAACTTCAACTTGAATTACCCTTTGCAAGGAGAGAGTAATGATTAGGGTAACTTGCCTTACCAGCTATTATAAAACACAGCTACCAAGTTTTTCTACTTAAAGCAATGAGTTACCAATGTAAGAAATGCCACAGAGATTTAATGGCTTTGAAGCTAATATATTAACAGACACGGCCTATCCCCAGAACCACAGGAAAAAAAAATGGATCGTGTAATAAATTAATACTGGTAAAACTGTCTATTTGTGAAAGAGAAATCTCAAGTTGTAGTTTCCTCTTCAGAATAATGCTAGATGAATCAAATAGTAAAAATAAAAACCAACAAAATACAAAGGTAAAAGACTAATCTAGTTTCTGAGTGGGCAAGTCCTTTCATATAAAAAATAAAATGATAAGGGAAATAATTGAAATATTTAGTGGTATAAAATTCTTCAAATTTAATACCAGAATATTTTTAAAAATTGAAAGTAAATGATCGTCCTGAAAAAAATGTATAAATCTTTTTTTTGAGCATTAAGATAAATAAATATATATATAAAAGGGCTTTGGCTCAGTTCACAAATCACCAGTGTATGAGTAAAGCATATGAATTGGCCATTCATATAAAGCAAATGACAGTAACATTGGAGAAAATATTTATCTTCATTAGAAAGAAGCTCAGATGAAGGAGTGATGTTACATGTTTCACTCCTCACACTTGCAATTTTAAAATTAAGGAAGAGCCGATGTGTTTGTGTGAGAACAGCAGGTCTGTGCGAGCTGCTGTCCCGTGGGGTGGTGTCAGGCCTGGCCAGCATGCCACGAGGCAGTTCAGTGATTAAACGTCCTCCTCTCCTCTCAGAAGAAAATCAGAAATGCCCACAACATTCATGTTTAATAATTTTCACCTCAGTGTTACATATAATAGTAAAAATTTAGAAATACTGGTAATACCTAATCTTAGGAAATGGCTAAATAAATTATGGGACATCAGGAAAATGAAACAGCATAATCCTTGGGAAACATTTTTGCAAAACATCATTACTCATAGTAGAAAATGTCATCTAAAAAAAGGACTAAAAACGATGTGATCAATACAACCCCAATTTTATATCAAAAATGAAGTATATGCATTGAAAATGACCAAAAGGAAATGTATCAAAAGTTTAACAATTATTTTTTCTAGTCAGATGTAGGTGATAATTTTTTTATAGTTATCGATATTTCCCAGTATTAATATTATGAACGTGAATTGCTTTTATAATCATTAAAACAACACATGTTATTTTTAGAGGAATCAGAATATATGTCCCAATTATCACTAAGTCTAAATAGCATCTAAATTAGGGACATTTTAACAGTAAAGTTTTAATAGTGTAATATTATATACTTGGTGAGAATTTAGTATGCATCATATTAATGTTTCATTTTTGCATGATGCTAAATATCGGCTAAAAAGGCAGTTATTTTTCAGAGATATTCAAATAAATGATTGTTATAAAACAAGTTTTATTTCAGTCTGAAACAGCCCGGAAGTAGGATTCTGTAAAGTGTTCACAAACACCCCAACTGACACTCGTTTCTACATAAGTCAGTATAGTTTGGGAACCAAATGGGGTGGTTCGTGTTCCCAGGGGCTCTGTGCAACCCGACGGCTTTGCAGATGTCCTGCCCTCAAGCCTTCATTTATAGATTCCTGGGAGATGCTTTTCTCCTTTATGAAAAACGGGCACACACAGGTGTTACAGCATCTTTTTGAGTTGAGCATGTGTGTGTGTGTGTGTGTGTGTGTGTGTGTGTGTGTGTGTGTTTTCCTTTGAAGTCCAGAGCTTAGGCATGGAAGGCATGAGTTTGGCGGGTGTAACTTTCAAATGCATAACACGGCAGCTTTAATCTCGTGTTACAATTGACACCAGAAAGCATGCAAACTATCTTTTTGTTCTATCAAACACAGGGGAATGTGTGCCTGTGGTGGTGGACATGCGTGCATGCACGTGTGTGTGTGTGTGTGTATGTGTTGTTCAGTGTAAGAAAACGGTTTGGGAGTTCAGTTGCAGACGCTCATGAACTTGGCATCCTTCAAGCTGTGTCTCGTGAGGAGCAGTTCTGATGACGGGCCCATGACACATGCTCTAAGGGAAGGTGACAGTGGTGGCCGCCAGGAGGACTGCTGCTGTGGACACCCGCTTTTATCTCCCAAGTGTGTCTGCTCAGGCTGCACAGACTTTGGGTGACTGGGCTGGGAGCTTCAGAGATGGTGTCACACCACCCTCTCAGCAAAAAACAGAAAACATCAATGGGTAAGGGGGGGCAGGGGGACGGGGGCCGTAAGCCGACCGCTTCAGATGAGATGGTTACACAGAGCCAAGGTCACCTGACGGGAGAACAGTAAAGTTTTACTTCCCAGTAATTTTGATTTCTTTGTTTTGTTTTGTTTTGTTTTGTTTTGTTTTGTTTTGTTTTGTTTTTCTGGAGGAGGTTCAGGCTTTTCATCTTTTGTCAATTTCCCTAAAATTATATGTAGCTACAGACAGCACTGCAGCTTTTCTTTCCAGCTGCCCCGAGAACTTGCGGGAGTTCAGAATACAGAAACTCTTCGAAGACTACTCGAGTCTCACAGAACCTTTGTGGCCTTTTGAACATCTCATCATCTGAGAATAATAGGCAGGTAGCTTTCTATCACATGACTGGGCATGAACCACATTCTGTTTGCATTTGCTCCCAGACTCACTTCCCTCGTGTCCATCCCGGGCACCTCTCTCGTTTCTTCTGCCTCCCACGCTTTGTGCCTTTCCTGTCTCCATGCAGCTCTGTGATCACCCGGTCATTTGTTTATCCTAGTAAACATTTATTGAGCACCCGCCGTGTAGCAGGCATCTTAGTAGGCACTGGAGAAATGGAAATCGTCATCATGGCCCCTAGTGACAAGGAGCCAACACTCTTAACTGGGGCACAGAAAAGAAAAATAATTTACGAGTCACTCCCTGCCATAAGGCTGCACGCTAACGACGCCATCGCACAGTGGCTGACACCACACGCACTCCTTCTTCCTCATGTGCATCTGCAGATCAGCAGTTGTCGGCAGGCCTACGTCGCGAGGCTCTGTCGGGCTGTGAGTCAGCTGTGCTTGGCTCCAGACCATGGGGGGGGGAACTCTGGTCTTCTCCAGGTGTGTGGTTCCGAGTCCCAGGTGGAAGGGGCAGTAGGTGCCCGTGGGCATGCTTTTTCTCATGCCAGGCAGGTCAAAGGCCCAGACTAAACGACACAAGCACATTTAACATAACGCCTGCAGACTTTGTAATAGCTGAAGCAAGCCACACTGTCAAGCGCAATGTCAGGAGAGTGGGGGAATATATTCCACCCACACCGGTGCACTACAAGTTCACATGATGGAGGGAGGGCGTGCAGAATTGGCAAGGTAATCTACTCTACCACACACCTTATGACAAGAGAGTATGATAAATAGTCCAAGAGAAGGAGATTTAAGGTTTTGAGAAAGTACAGAAAAATATCTCAAAGCAGGGATATATTAGACAAGGTTCAACCAGAGAAGCAAAGCCAGTAGGCTAGATAGACGGATGATGGGTGGATGGATAGGAGATGGATAGGTGGGTGATAGACAGGTGAATAGGTAGGTAGGCAGGTACAGATATTTTACTTTATACAGCTGCATCAGTAGGTTAGGCAATCTCTGGAAAGGTTTTTTTCTCTGCATCTGATGCTAGAAGTTGACATCCACAGGTCGGTCAAGAAAAGAAGATGCATGTAAAGTGGGGGAGACTGTAGGCAGGTTGAAACCTGCAGACATGAGCTGCACCCCCTCAAGGATGGACCGAAACACATCTTGTCATCCCTGCCTTGGGGACCTTGGGGACCTTGGGGACAGAGGTACACACACATACCCGGCCCAGAGTCGGAGACGCCAGGGAGGATCGGGGAAGGCAGAGAGCTGCAGACACATCAGCACAACGCGTGCAGCTGCAGAAGGGCCATTGCCCCTCCGCCCTTCCCCTCTCCCAGGAGTCGTCCTTGTGGCTTACCCTCGCCAGAGACATGGATGGAGGGAGAGAGAGTGGGAAGGAGGTTGGATAGGTTCTGGAAAATGTAGTTCAGCGTAGCCAAGCTGACACATTACAGAGCCGTCACAAAGGAAAGCAATCCCCCCCCCCCCCCGGAAAGAGTAAATCGGGAAGTGTGTTCACGGAGGGCGATGTTCGAACTGAATCTCTGAGGGGGAGCAGGTGTCACCAGGCAAGAGGAGTGACGGGTCAGGCAGGCACACCGCGGGGGGGACTGTAAGGCTCAGGAGTGGGGAAGGCCTTGCTGGGGGAGCCCCACGGCCGAGCCGCCAGGAGCACACCCCGCGTCAGTGCTGGGTTTGTCCAGCAGAGGAGCACACACGGCAAGGGTAGGATGGGGCCCCTTAGGCAGAGGAAACTGGACGGGGCGTAATGTAGAAACCGGGCGTGTGTGTGTGCTAAGGGTGGGGGGTCTTAGGGAGGGGGAGTCAGTTCTCTTTGGGTGTAGGAGCATTGGGTATTGTTAGGGACTGGAGTGTGTGTCTCCCTTACACACACACAGATGTATGTATTGAAGGCCTAACCCCCAGTATCTCATAACGTGACTGTATTTGCAGATGGGGCTTTAAGGAGGTAGTTAAGATTAATGAGGTCCTACGAGTTGGGTCCAATAGGACTGGGTGTCCTTATAAGAAGAGAAAGAGGCCCCAGGGATGTGTGTGCACAGAGGAAAGGCCATTTGGGGACAGAGGGCAGGTGGCCATCTGCAAGCCAAGGAGAGAGGCCTCCGGGGAAACTGACCCTGTCGACAGCTTGGTCTTGAACTTCCAGTCTCCAGAAGTGGGAGCACATAGATTTTCTGTCGCTCTGGGTCCCCAGTCTGCGGCGCTTTGTTATGTCAGCCTGAGCCTGCCAGTAAGGCGTCTTGGTCGTTATTATCGGGAGATCAGGAAGGTTAAAGGGTCATCACTGCGAAGTGAGCAGTTGGAAGAAGGGGCCGTTCCATTATTTTCATAGTAGTGACGTCTTTCTCTTTCCCTTGTTCTGCGATGGTCTCAGAGTCTGACTATGTTTATGTTCTGTGAGGGTTGTGTCTGTTTAACTGGAAACGCCATGGCCTACCTGTCAGCGGCCAGAGCTGCTTCTCGCTTTCCCATTGGCATATCTGGAGAGGACTCTCATTCACCGACCCAGAGATTGTCCTGAATCCCGACTGCTTATTATGTCGAATCCATGTTCTTCTGCTCAGTTTACAAGGTTCACAGTCAGGCCTCACTCTTCCTAGTTTCTTTTACCTTCTCACGTTTGTCCATACCTGTGCTGTTTCCAGTCAGACTTTCTTTCCACTGTCTCCCACAGAAACCACCCTCAGGCTGGTCTCCCCCGCTTGGGTGTCCTCACACCTGCCTTCCCCAAACTCCCCAAATGCAGGCGTGCTCTTCCCAATTCCCTCAGGCCTTACTCCTCCAGGAAGGCCCCCAGATGCCTCCGGCCAGCTCTCACCACCCCTCCCTCCTTGGAGCCCCCCTGGCAGCGGACACTGCATCACCGTTCCTAGTTTCATGGGGGTGAGCTCTGTGTCTCTAGCACAACCGTGCGTTCGGCAGGGGCCGTGACGAGTACCTGTTTCAAATTCAATAGTCCCTCCAAAAAAAAAAAATGTGGTTGATTTGTTTTATTACAGTTAAAAAAAAAAAAATCCCAGCTGGGACCACATTCTGAGATCTTTGTATTTGCTTTGCTGCTGAGGTAATAGCCTCGACCTAGTCACGTGTTCAGCCGGCCAGAAAGTATTTCTGAGACCCGTTTTCCTGCGCAGCTCTTGAGGTTTAAGCAGAGTCCTGAAGGATATGCAGAAACGAATGTGGCGGAGGTGGGGATCACCAGGAGGGTTTCGCCCAGGGGCCCGAGAAGCCGGGCGTGTGAGCACCTGAGGAAGCTCCGTGCGCCATGAGCATAGGGTGCCAGGTGGGAAAACCCGGGAGAGGGGCTCAGCGGCGTGGGCCGGTCTCATCCACCATTCCGCTGGCTCGGACGTCGTCTTCGGGGTGAGGGGAGGGCTCTGTGGGTCTCCAGCAGGAGGCCGCTGTGACTGGATTGCGATACCAGGGATGTGACTGTGTGGAAACGTGCCGCAGGGGTCAGAGCCGGCGAGATGGAGCCCTGTGGAGCCACGGGGGCCCGATCGGAAGGCGGGACGGTGGACAGCGGGCGCTCTCCCTGGCTCTCGGGCGGTTCTTCCTCTCAAGCGTTCCCATCCCTGTGCATCTACATTCATCACGTCGAGTGGTGCTTCGGTCGTGGAGTTAAAACGAACACGAGGTCTCGTTGATTTGGGTGCTGATCGCACGGCCACGTTCCCTCTGTGGACGTACTTCTGGGCACTTTCCTCTAAGCACGTGGCACTTCACTAAAAATGTTTAAAACAGTCGACGCGGGAAACCGCATCCAAGTCTAGACGTTATGGTTCCTGATAGTTTCCGGAACCTTCATCTGGAAGAATTCACAGACGCCTCCGGAAAGGATTCTCGCTGTTGCCGCCTGGAGCTCGGGCCCCACCAGGCCTGCCGCCTGCCGGAAGCGTGTGACGTCCTGCTGTCCAGGCTGGGTGTGGGGACGCGGGCGTGGCAGTGGCCCCCGCCCCTTCCTGTTCAAACCCGGCCGCCTTCTAGACGGATGGCCCCGGTTCCCAACTGCCTCCTGAACCTTTCCGAACCTTCCCACACCTCGTTCCCGCTGCCCTGCTTTTTCACTGAGCATCTAAACGGGTGATTCACGAGATCATATACCGCAAAGAAGCCCAAAACTCTGTACGCCCATGTTTCCTCTCCCCAGCAAAGTGGGAGCCTTTAGTGATGTGTTCCGCCTTCTCTTTCACTGAAGCATCTTTCTTTGCTGCCTCCTCCATTTTTGATTTGCCCTGGGATTCCGGTCTTGGTTTATTTCTCATTTTGCACACCCTGTGCTCCTCCTGGCTGATGTCACCCACGCCGTACTTCTAGCCACTGTCTTTACTCAGAAGCCCTGCCTGCGGGCATCGCAAGCTCCGTGTGTCCCCAGTGGAATCACCTGTCTTCCCCATCTACCCTATTTTGCTGTGTGTGTTTTTTTGGTTGTCGTTGTTATTGATTTCTTGGTGTTCAGCTCAGCGGTGTCATCATTTGCCAAATCATTCATGTTAGAAACATAAGAATTATTTTCGACTCCTTTTTTCCTCCATTCCACCTATTCAGTCATCTCTGTGATGATTCTACCACTAAAATATCTTTGTTGCACCCCCTTGCCTCTCTCCAGATGCCACTGCCTAGGCAGTGTGGGATAATAAAGAGAGCTAAGCCTGACTGCCATCCCTGCCACGTACTGCACTGTCATTTTGGGCCTTTCTTCATCTCCCAGACCCTCAGGGTCCTCACTTGTAGGACAATAATATGGATTGTAGGACAATACTGTGGATTGGCTGGATTCATCTGATAATGGAGCGATTTAATCTTACGTGGAGTGCCTCGAACGAGGCCAGCAAGTAAGCCTCAAGGAGAAGAACCAGCCTCCCAGGCCCCGTTATCTCTGACCGGGTTCCCCACTGCCTCGCTGAGCGAGACTTTTCTCTATTCTCCGTCCTCAGAACAGCGTTATCTTTCTAGAGCTGCTTTAAAAACGCGTGTGGCTTCTGTTGCCAGTGTTTAGGGCCATGTCCTTTCTGCCTCATCTTCAACACGCTTTGGCCTCTAGTCACTTTCCCTTTGAAGATCCTGTCCTAGTCATGTTCTTAGAGCATTTCCTATCAGTACCATAACTATATGTATACATGTATGTACGTGTGTATGTATGTATACATACATACATACATATATCCACATAGGAATAGAGGATAGAGAAGTCGGGTAATGTCTTTAATGTCTAGCCCCGTGATGTAAAACAAAATCACATTAATGCACTCTTAAAAGCGAGGCTACATCTCCTTAGGAACAGACTTGAGGAAATGAGTGTGGCATTTGAGAGCATTTCCTGTTTTGTTTTGTCTTTAATAGCAGGCAGAGAATGGCATTAATGAAAAGATAACCTGCTCTAGGTGTCTGGGGACCCCAGAGAAGTGAGAGGGGAGAGAGCGGGACACCCCTGGAAGACAGGCACTGTTAACTAAAGCAGGGGTCCCCAACCCCAGGCCACAGACCGGTGCCTGTCCACTTGTTTGTGGCCCGTCGGGAACCGGGCCGCACAGCAGGAGGTGAGAGACAGGCGAGCAAGCGAAGCTTCATCTGCATTTGCAGCCGCTCCTCAGCGCCAGCATCACCGCCTCAGCTCCACCTCAGATCATCAGGCGTTAGATTCTCGTAGGAGCACCGGTCCCTGGTGCCCCAAAGGCTGGGGACTCCTAAACCAAAGAGTCAAACACTCAGCATAGATCTGCTCCTGAGAGCGAGTGAAGCAGACATTAGACTGACTGCTGATTCATGTTCCTTGCTCGTAAGGACACTGGCTTTTTCCAAGACATCACAGAAATGGCCCTCCCACTCCCACAGTCCCCCCATTCTAAAGGTTTTGTCTGTTCGTCTCGTCTTCAGCGCTCCATCCCACCTGCCTGCCCTTCGTCACCTCCCACACTTCAGCATCGTGGGAAACGAGAGGGCACACCCATTTATCACTTCACTGTCTATGCACCCGTATAAATGATGTCTTAGTGTTCAAAGAAAATTAAAACAACAAGCTGGGCATTCCATCTCAGCAAGTCTATAAAGTTTTTAAAGCCAAGAACAGGACCTTCCCGATCTTTCTCTCCCTCAGACATTCCGGCCTAGTAACTGCTCAGAGTTGAGTGACCTTTTCGCCGATTGTGTTACATAGCTGTAAGGCCTGAGACAGGTCACCTAACAAGGAGACGGTGTCTCGGAGCAAGCCAGCCACTGAGCACGTGTTTGTTAAGCATCTGCCATATGCCACACGTTGTTCTGACGTGGTGCTAAAGTGGAGTCAGTTCCTGCTTTTGCGCAACGTAGCTTCAGATGCAGGAAAGAGACAATAAACAAGTAAATAATTAGGTAAGGTAATTTCAGAGATCGGTGTGTACAGAAAGGTAGCATTTGAAGCACCTGCATGTTCTCTACGATCTGCGAACCTGTTGTGGTTGTTTTAAAAGCATCTTTCCCAGACCATCTGGGTTTCTCCTTCGTCTTTGTCACAAGTCTCGTGAATCTCCATCCACGTTGGTCATTAAATCTTTGCTCTTGACATCCTAGGAGTCCCCAGGATCAAAACCACTAAGAAAGAGGGGTCCCCAAGTGCACTGAAGTCTCCATGTCCACTGAGGATTCCTGGACAATAGTCAAATTACAGAATCTCCCTGACGTGACCGTTAGGGCAGGCAGAAAGGCGGCATGCGTCTGCCGTAAAAATAGCAACAATAAACTTGGCTCGTCTTCCATGCGAACGTTAATGCCTAACTTATATATAGTCACCTGTGGCCTTCTCAAGATTTTCCATCTGCCCGAGGGTGGCCCTTGGCAAGACATGAGGCCAGAAATAACCGCTCCGTTGTGAACATGTCATTTGCTAAATTGTAAGAGTTCACGGACCAACGTTAGCTATCTGTCTGGTCGACTAGGCGATTTCTGGTGCTCTGTTTTCCTGGGAAACCCTTTCATGTCTTCACTTTGTCTTCCACAGACCTTTTCCTGCCTCCCCAGAAAGGGTTCTTAGGGTGTCTGTTTTCATAACCTGCTTCCTTTATCGCAGGCAGTCGTTATTACTCCTTATAATAAAACCTCTTAAATTTGTCTAGTGCCTATTTTCAAGTAGCTTCTTGGCGTTCTAAGTACTCCGTGGTTTATTATTTACAAATACTTATTGATAAAGATGACACTTTATAATTTTAAGGGGCTTTCCAATTATTCTTGCTAATTGCTTGTCCCCACGCCGCAGTTACCCTGCAAACACCTCCTTTCTGAAGACGAGTGAGTGGTCCCACAGCTCGTGGAAGGAATGTCTGCCTGGAACTTAGGGCCCGCGGATTCGTTACGGGGCTGGTGGCCTCCTGCTCATGAAGTGTGACTTGGAGGCGATTTCTGAGTGCTCGAGCTCATGAGCTCATGTTACATGAGCCTCAGATTACCATCAAACCCTTTCTTTACCGATGCTTCCCTCCGAGCCACCTGTCGGTTTCAAGTTTCAGGCTGTGATTTGCCATACGTGTGTCCTTTCGGCTCTGGAGGCTTGTCCCCCCGGAGGCAGGGGGCATGTGCAGTCGGGAAGAACAGGGTCGCTCGGTGCTCCGTGCATTGCAGCTCAGCCAGGTACAGCTCCGGGCTTGCCCTGCGTGCACACTCCACCACCGTGCCTCAGTGTGCCCATGAGACCGAAGCGGGTCAGAGGAACTCTGTGTCTTCCGAGCACCTACCGTGCGTCACGCAGTGAGTGGGCTGGAAATCCGTTTCCGGTAGACCTCGGTCATTGCGTCATATTTACTCCATGACGTCTCTGTGTGTCCTCTTGTGAGTGTGTGTCCCAATGAAACCTGGCGGGCCTCGCTCGGTCCCCGCTGTGGTCTGAGTGTCGGCATCCCCGACAAATTCATGTGTCAAAATCCTAGTGCCCCGTGCGATGGCGTTAGGAGGTGAGGCCTCGGGGAGGTGTTGATGTCATGAGGGTGGAGCCCTCACGGACGGGATTAGCGCCCTCAGCTCTCCCGCCGTGTGAGGTCGCAGTGAGAAGGTGGCGGCCGTGGACCAGGAAGACCGCACTGCTGCCTTGACCTTGAACGTTCAGCCTCCAGAACGGTGAGCAACCGATGTCTGTCGTCGCTCAGCCGCCCAGTCCGTGGCGATTGTACAGCCGCCCAAATGGACCAAGGCAGCATCCGCAGCTAAATAGCCTTGGCATCCTTGGTACCGCTGCAGTCCAAGGCTGTTCTTTTAGGACGGGCAGGCTACATGTCTGCAGTGTCCCATCCTTCATCAAAGAAGGAATGTGCACTTCACGACCCTACATCTCCAGCTCTTTCCGCACCATACACTGCCGTCGAAATGGTGCTTTCTATCACCACGGCGATGTGAAGATGAGGCAGGCATAGAAGGCATTTAGAAATTTAGCTTTTTCTTGTAGAAATTACCTGTAGCATATAAATGCACACATAATTTACCTTTAAATTTTGTTTTTTTTTAGGAAGCTCAAATCTAGAAAGGTCCAGAAATCTGGCTAATTCTCAGCTCACCCTCAGAGTCCCGTAATGGAGTACTTTTCTAGTTTTCCCCTCACCGAGTTTGCAATACTAGCTAAACATTTAACTTATGTAGTTAAAAACATCTTTTTGCCTATAGAGCACTTTCAGATAAATGTCTGTTCTTGTTTTTTTGCCAGTTAGTACTATAATCCTTTTGAAAAATTTCCCCTACAAACCAAAGTTTGTAACAATCAGCATTATTACAAATTAACCGCTGTTGTAGACAGCACCCCAAAATAATAACAGTTTGTCCCTCCAAGTGCGTAGTCTGTCTAGTTTCAACTCAGTCTTCATTTGAAAAAAAGTTTTGAAAAAGAAAGTGATAAATTCTAGTAGCAAAACATAACCTTCCCATCCGTTTTGCACTGATGCACTGCGCATCCTCTGAGCGTGGTTTGACCTCGTTAGGGAAGCGTGAGGCTCGTCACACCAAACACGTGGGTGCACTGCGGATCCGTGGGGAAAACCGGGGCCCAGGGGTTTTAGGCTGAGTTCCCACGCTCTGTCATCCTTGCACCTTCAGTGGGCAAGTCACTCCATCTTCCTGACCCTGCACTTTTTCCGCTGAGCCGGTGACAGCACCAGCCCTGCCTGCCACACGGTGTTGATGTGGAGATTAAATGAGCTGCTAAATGTGAAAAAGTCTTGAAATTTAAAACACAGTGGCACGTAAGGAATTCTCGGTGCTGTCTGCTGTGCCAGCTGATTGCCTGAGTTAGGATAAGAAGTGTGTGTGTGTGTGTGTGTGTGTTTTTTTCCTTCATGTATTTGTTAAGGAAACTACATAAAAAAAATTTTTAAAATAAAATACAGTGGATCCTTGAACAACGTGGAGGTTAAGGAGAACAGTCAGTCCGTATGTAACTTTTGACTCCCCCAAAACTCACCTACTGACAGCCTGCTGTTGACCAGAACTCTCACCAATACCATGCTCAGTTAGCACATATTTCGTATGTTACATGTATTATATACTGTATTCTCACAATGAATTAAGCTGGAGACAAGACAGTGTTAAGAAAATCATGAGAAGGAGAAAAGGCATTTACAGTACTGCAGGTGTTTACTGAAAGAAATCCACATGTAAGTGGACACACTCGGTTCAAGCCCCTACTGTCCAAGGGCCCTCTCTCCAAAGTCCCACTAGTGAAAAATAAATCCAATCCTTCATTTAACAAAGATTTATTAAGTACCAGCTACAGGAAAGTTATTCTCTTAGCTGGATTAAGAAGTATAAAGACGACTCCAATGTGGATTTGGAATCAAAGACCTTCAATACGATACGTAAATGTCAGAAATAAGATACCTTCTTTCTGGTAATTTTATATCACAGACAGCTGGCGGATGCAGACCCCTCAGTGCGTCCTCACAGTGGAGTCTGGACAAGTCCTGAAGTCTTGTCTCTAAAGCTTTCTCACTGGTCAGAGCCCTCAGCTAAAACGGAAGTGGAGGGACCGTAAGATAGTCAACGGTTGGATTCAGTTGCGGTTCTCACTGCTGTGGACCCGGAATTCATCCTTAGTGTAGGGACGGGCCGTGTCCTGCAGCGCTGGCTGCCAGTGCTGAGAATCTGTTTGTGGATAAGCAAACTCAACATTGTCATATGTTAGTATCTTCCGCATATTCCAGGCCCAAGAGGGATTGGCTGGACGTGTTAAGGACAGGGGTTTGTGTCTGAGCAGCAGATTTCCACCTTTCTCTAACGGACGCAGCTGTGGCCGAGGGCCGTCCACTCATTCTGCTTTTTAGTAATCTCGCCCCTGACAGAGCACACGCAGCTCCATCGCAGGCTCTTCAGGTGCTCTCAGACGTACCGGCGTTTGCCACCCGCCTCTAACTACTGGGGGTAATAACGTGGCTACGGAGAGGTGAGGCGACCGCTGCCTCAGCAGCACACACAGGTCCCCGGGGCCTGGCCACACGCTCTCCGTGCAAGGCCTCCCCGCTTCTCAGCTTGTCCACATGATGTTTATCTGCTCCCTCAAGAACGTCTTAGACCTGTACACTGTCCTTCCCTGGCAAGGTCACTCGTTTTTATGTTGTCACTCAATGACTTTCATACGCCAGAACAAAGGGAGGACATGTAAACACACGTTTGTGTCAGAGACAGGAGTTCCGTGATCTGACCTTGGTCAAGTTATTCGTCATGTTTTCTCACTGCCGTCCAGAAATAGCGACGGTGACCGCCAGCAGTCACCGTGGCTTACTGTCCTCGGTCCAGCTGATAATCTAAGTAAGATGACTGTGCAGGAGAGATTAAAGAACCTCCATCACCCTCCAGAGTGTCTCCGTTTCCTGCGCTGTGGGTGAAGACTAAGTTCAGAGGTGAGATACAGCAAGACACTGGAGTGTATTCCAGATCTGCACCGGGAAGGAAATGAGTCACGCCTTGATTGTCCCCACCCCGCTATCCTCCCCACAAATGCCTGAACTCCAGATTTCTGCCGAGGGGCATGGCAGTGCCCAGGGAGGGCAGGGGAGCGGCTTGGAGCCGGGGCGCGGGGAGCCGCGTGTTCGCTCTGCGTGATCCGCCTCCGGCTGTGTTCTGCGTTTCCCTTGCAAGCTGAGAGCATTCCGGGCTGCCTGTCAGCACACAGCGCCTGGAGCGGCGCCTTGGTCTGCACTTCTGGACGACTGACGATTCTGTCTGTAGCATCTCGTCTTTTCGGTGTGTGTTTGACTTGCTGTTTTACTTGGCTAATCCGCCTGGAATTCTTCTAATTCCAATAAACAGAAGGACAATGTGTAGTTTCCTGGCTAACTCAGGGCTAAGCCCAGCGAGTGTAAGGAAGTAGAGAAGCAGATTTTTCTTATTTTGGAAAAGAGCATCTAATTGGTCTTCTGAGGCTGATGCTCCAGCGTCGAGTAGGACCTCAGTGTGGCCAGACAATCTCGGCGTCACCACCCTGCTCTCGATGCCCTGCTCCAGGTGGATTATGGCTCCCATCGGCAGGAGCCCTGGTGCCCACAGAGTTAACACATTTCCAAGTTCCCCAGTCTCTGTTCTCTGCGTCCATGACCCAGGGTGGGGCTACGGGTCTTGACCTTGTCACTCTTCCTGAGGACAAGAGGAGAGGAATCGATGAATCCAACTGTGAATTCAATGTCCCAGAAAAGAGGAGCAGAAATCCTTTCTAGTACATCAACCGTTCCAAATCTCCTCTCAGTCATCTGTGATGCTTGCTGATAGTTGACAGCAAAAAAGAAAATGTCACATGAGTTTTGCTGTTAATCGTAGAAGAGAACGCTAAATGAGTTCCTAATTCTCCTTCCAATTTTTTAAGGTGGTAATTAGGAGAACTAACACCAGCCTGGCTGGAGTGAATGCAAAGAATACCCTGTGGGCAGCTCCATGTAGCAATGTAAAAATATGCCTGGACAGCAGAAGCTGTCCACGAGGGTTACTTCTGCTTACTGAATCTGCCCGAGCCCCTTTGACCCACCATTCAAAATTTGAGTAGAGAAGGTGGGGAGGGGAGGGAGGGGTGGAGAGAGAGGGGGGGGAGAGAAAGAGAGAGAGAGAGAGAGAGAGAGAGAGAGAGAGAGAGAGAGAGAGAAGGAGGGAGGGAGGGAGGAGGAGGGGAGGGAGGGAGAGGGAGGGAGGGAGCGCGCACTAGTGAGCAGCCACCCTGGCGTTGATGTTTGAGCGCACTTCTGAACTGGCTTTGTTGAGACTATCCGTGTCACCCGTGTAGAAAGCATGCGCTGTCCCAAATCCGCTGTTACTATGAGAAATGAGGAGCTGCTTTTAAGGTATGTTGCGGTGTCCTTTGTTTTAACGTCCGCTCTTTCAGTTTCCAGAGCCGGCTGAGACAATAACCGTGGTCTAAAGCCAGTGGCTTCCTGATCTCGGAAGAAGAAAAAGAAAACAGGGAACCTAGAGAGAGAGAGAGAGAGGGAGAGAGAGAGAGAGAGCGAGAGAGAGAGAGAGGGAGAGAGGGAGAGAGGGAGGGACACAAAATCGAGCCGGGGAGCCGGGGAGAAGGGGCGAGCGGGCGACGGGAGAGGGGCCGCGGTGTGGAGTTGTGCTCGCGCGAGCTGCCTTCGCAGAGCGTGTCATGTTGTCGCTCGCTGCGATCTGCGAGCGGCCCGTGGCTCCTCTCAGAGGCTCCGCGTCCGGCTCGGGGTTTGTCTGTTCCTTTGCCATGTCTAAGCCTGTCTCATGATCATGCACCCTGCATGGAGCAATCACCGAAAACGGAGCTAAGGAGACCCTGTATTAGACCCGTGCTCCAAATCCCGCTCTAATCTGGACTTAGCCTACCTAGATAGCCCTTCCGCCGTTACCAGGTTTGGATCACTTCGTCCTGTTTGCCAAAAGGTGTACCTGTTTAGAGACCTCTGTTCGTGCATGGCGCCCCGGGTCCCTGTGTCCTGAAAGCCAGTATTTGTTTCCTGCGTCTGTGTTAGGGTTCCGGCGTGTACGGAGAATGAGCCACCACTGACCTTTGGGGAGGCAGAGGAAGAATTATGAGAGCATCGGCGTCCTGCTTTGAAAAATGTAGTCTTTTGTTTATCTGCTAGCAGACGTTGTAGCACTGAATGCATCTTCGGGTCTGACAATGGGACCCGTTGAACAATGGAGCTGTCAAACTAGCTTTAATGCATGTCTGCTTTTTTTTTTCCACCCCTCCCCTATTTTTTTTTTTCTTTCTCAACACCCTTTTTATCTGCTAGAATCTTGTTTGTATAACCATACAGAATGAAGAGCTTTTAGAACTGCTTGTTTGTGGTTTCGTGCTTTTAGAAAAAAAAAAAAAATTAGTGTGTGTCGTTCATGGAGCCGTTTGCATTTTGCAGCTATGTTGGTTGGATTAAGTTAGAGATTTATTGCTTACCTCTCTGTTAACTACAGAAAGAAAGGTATTGATTGAGGCTGCTTGTAATACCGTTATCGTTCTGGCAAATACCTTGTTATCAGGCATGCCTCTACAGTATTTATGCTCGGGAATTTAACATTTGCCTGTTTGGTGGACTTAACGGAATGTAGCACGGAAGAGAAGTTGGGAGTGTTTCTGCATTTAAGTGAATTATAATTTCTAGTCTCTGCCTCCTCTTTTGGCATCCAGGTGGATAAACAGTTTAGGAATTCAAGGACGAGTGAGAACTTTTGCCTTTATAATTTTGGTCAGGGACTATTATCATATATAGCCTTTTAAGTTGTGAAGCTAAAGGCATCTGTGGAATATGTTGATTTTTGATATGTGGTTACGTGCTCATAACATGTATTTCTATGCAGGGCAAACATTTCTCACATCTTCAAAAAATCTTCCTTTTCATAACATAAGCAACGGCTTCTAAGCTGAAAACAGTGAGACTTCAGAAGGAGAAAATGGAAAAATCTTTTTCGAAGTTCTCCAATATTGAAACCATTTTTGTTCAGGCTAGCTATAAAAGGACTGACCTTATAATATTAAGTGGTAACTGATGGACATGTAAATCATCTCACCGAGGATGGATTCTGTAAAGATTATTTAACATTCTTCCAGTGTTGTGCTTTAATTAGCTGCCTGTGCCAGAGCAATATATTGAAAAACCTTAGTAAATTTATGGAGAAAGATTAAGGACCTAATTTTTAAAAGCAGAAGGGGAATTATGTTAAAGGGCACAATTTTGGATAGTGTTTAGTTCCAAACATTTCCTCTTGGTTTATATTGTGGTTCGAATCAGCAATATTACCAGTGAATAAGGAACAATATGTGTTCCTTTATGAAAGCACAGTTATGAAACATTGCTTCTCAGAGTTTGGACATACATTTCCATTTTTTTTCACTTGATTTGAAATGTTATGAAATACTTAATTCAGAATAATCAAAATGAATGCTAAATACATCACCTCAAGTATAGACTTTTCTGTGGACAATATATTCAGACCCTGGGTGGACCCAAAACGTATGTGCAGCATAATGATATTTTAAGTTATCATTGTGAATAAGTGGATTTTAAATGCAGTCTTATTATGTTCTTTTACTTCCAGTGGGATCTGAGTGGCTCACTCCATCGGGCATGCCAATAATTGCTTTTAGGATGACCTCATAAAATGTAATTGGTGAAGCTTTATAACTGAACCTGGCTCCCCATTACCAGCACACCTGGATTCTTGTTCCACGGGAAATTTTCATTCCAAAACAAAGGTTGCAAAGCAATTTGTGTGTGTGTGTGTGTGTGTGTGTGTGGTTTAGAAGCAAAGTAGGCTCCCGTGCTCCCTTGCTGCCTGCCAGTAGCTGAAATAAAAGCTATAACTTGGGCACCTCCGTGCTGAATTTGTGACTATGTTATAATTATTTACCTGTGATGTCTTCACTTGGATTTCTAGACGGCCTTAGGTCTAAGAACAAGGGAAATTCGTTCTCACTGTGTTTGCCTCTCCTGTGGGTTGAGCCGTTAACAGCTGAAATCCAGAGACCCCCCACTCCGGCGTCCCTCCATCCCCCGTACAGGTCATCCCTCCCCCTGGCCTGACGGCAGAGGGATGAGATCGCCCAAAGTCAGCAAACGTGTCCCCATCTGTTTGCACAACGGCAACAGGATACGTAATCTGTATCCTGCCGCCAGCCTCCATGAGTGATGATCCCCCCGGATAGTGACCTAAACAGACGTCAGAGTCGATCTTAATCCCCAGCCCAGACTTGCAGAAAAGGAACAGCTACAGATCCAAACTGGGGAGATGGCTCCTTTCTGTAGAAGGCACCCCGAGTCCCTTCACACACGAGCCTGTGGACTACCCCCCAGAGGTTCAGCAAACCCAGGCTGAGCCCTGTAACCTCACCGTGCTAGTATTCCTGTATTCGTTAAAATGAAACCTCAACTTTTTCTTTAGGTGTGAGTGTGCACACAGATGCAAAATACCTCTTTGGGGCTGGAACACAAAGCAGAGCATTGGATTAATATTCATATCTGGAACTTTATAGCAAGTACAGACCGTGCTAAACACCTAGGCAGTCATTCCAAGAGTGAATCAATACTAATTATTGTAATCAGGGGGGTTAATTAGGTGAAAATGCGGCTGATGGAGAGTGCACTGCTCACAGCCCTGGAAACACCTAGGCTGATGAAGAGAAAGGTGGGACGCCCAGGGAAGGGCGTCTCGTGGGAATGATTGCTCTGGATGCAAAGGGGCCGGGGCTTGTGCACGAAAAACGTACCTCGACCTGGTGTGCGGTGGCGAGGAAATCAGAACCAACCAGCTTCGGTTCTCGTACGGAGGTTTCTGGAGGAGTCATGGGCAGAATGCAGTGTGTCTGGTGGCGGCTGGTGCAGCCCCACAGCCCTTGTCTGTGCCCCTGCGAGCAGTGACAAGTGCGGTCCATGCCGGTGCAGCTACGCCCTCACTCACCCTCGTCAGCCTCCGTGACTCTCTGTCTACCTTTCGGCGATTCCTGGGGGGGTTTCCCCTTTCCTAAAACCATCGATCGCTTCTCTCATGTTTATTGGCTTTGAGAGTTTTTTTTTTTTTTTCTTTTCTGAACTCACAGGGACTTTTATTCTGTAGGAAAGATGAGGCGATGGTTTGGAGAGGATCAGAATGTGTGGCACTTTCTTTCCTTCAGGGACATTGGGGAGAGGATGTCAGAGGAAGGGACGCGTGTGTGAGGTTTTAATGCTGTAGCCCATTAAGACTCAAAATGAGGTGTCCTGGAGCTGGAGCATTTTCCAGTCACGTGGTACCAATCTACAGAAAGGAGACGGAGATGGAAGCCACACATGCGTGAGAGAGACTGTGTGTGCGCGCGCACGCATGCGTGTGTGTGTGTGTGTGTGCGTGTGTCTGTGCACGCTCGCACGTGGGACGAAGCAGACTCTCTTTCCAAACGCAGTCTTCTGCGTCACGTGGCGCCGTGAGGGGTTGCCGGGTGCGGGCACGTCTGTCTTCTCCATCGCCTTCTTCTCACTGTGTGACGGATCCAAGCACATCCTCTCATATGTCAAGGCCGTCCGCGTTAACGGGAAATGGCATCCGTGGGGGGAGCATGGCGCTGGCCCAGAGTGACACGTGTTACCAAGACAGCGCGAGCGGCCACCCCAGCTCATTGCTGAGGTTGACCAGCCCGGGATTGGGCTGTTCAGCACTGTGATGAATCGCTGGAGTTTGTGAAGTAGGGCTCACCAGCATGCCCTCAGGGGGAGAATAGAATTTTCCTCTCAAACCATTCGGTTCGACCGATTTTGTTTGTGATGGCCAAGAAGAGCTTGAGGTTTGAAGTTATGAGGCTGATACACCTATAATATCTGTTTTGTTGTTGTTGTTGTTGTTGTTGTTGTTTAAATTTCTGTCTTGAGAAAGATGGCAGCTGCAGTCACAAAAAGCTCCATCGAAACTCATGGACGGTGTTGCTGGCTTCTAGCTGGCGCCTGAGCCGACTGGAATAGGCACAGGTTTGCCTACTGCAGACCTGAATCAGACACTCACCACCCCTCCCTTAAAGCCGTCCTTCTCAGTCATACAAGGGCCACAGGCTCTGCAGTGCCACAGTCTCTGTCACATTACGCTTTTTGAATATCGTAGTCTGGGTCCCCAGGTCTCTGTGGGTGCGGTTCTGCTCCTTCGTAGATGACGTAGGAAGCACCCCGTAAAGGATAAAGCACTGGCTTGCGGGGAGGTGGCCTCAGTTCCTGGTGGCAGAAGCTGGGATTCATTTTGACCTTCTCCTTGGAAACTGGCTTGGCAGAGAGGGACAGAGCCCTCCTCCCAGGCCCCTGAGTGCCCAGCGCCTGCTTTGCATAAACCAGAACTTCCTCGTCCCTGTGGTTCAGGCCTTAGACGTAGAAGTCAGTAGAAGAAGCTTCAGGGCTACAGAACAGTAGCCTGAGGACTGGCTTTCCCGCTTCCTGCCCGCCTGCCCCTTCCAGGTGAATGCAAATAAGGGGCGGGGGGGGGGGGGAGGGTTCGAATCCAGGCCAGGGTAAGGAACACAATCAAAATACGTTAGTTAGCAGTCGACTCTGTGCTGCCACCCTATTAGACCGTTTCTTTTTCTTATCTAATTTAATCCTCACAAACATCCAAGCGTTAGGGGCAGTTCTGTCGTTCCCGCTCTAAGGACCAAAGAGAGGAAAAGTGACGGTCCCGTAGACACACAGTCAGGGTGGAAGGGGAGCTGGCTGGTCCCGGGCCCGGCCAGTCCCCTCCCCTCCCCCGGCCAGCCTGAGAGAATAGCGGTTGAATGTTTGACACTTGAAAACGAGACCTTTCTCCGGAGCTGCACTGCCACCACGGGCCTTGATTTGCACGCACCTCCCAGCTCTGCCGCTGAGCAATGGACTCTGTATAATGGACACAGACGTTGGAAGGAATAATTAAGAGACAGTTTCAAAGCTTTTTGAAATAGAAGGGCAACTTTGTATCTGTGTCAGAGGCCAGAACGTCCGCCATACTGCGATCATAACCAACCAAGCCACGAAGGTAGCCCGACCGTGCTCAGTACGGGATGCAGGCTTCGCCCACGCCAGCCATGGGACGGAGGGAGAACGGCGGGTGAGAAGAAGGCCTCAGCGCAGTGGTCAGAGAGGGGGAGTCGGACCCGCCGAGGGGAGGCTGAGTGATGGGGGGCGGGGGGGTACCCTCAGAATGCCCTGGACTTGCCTTCCCTGCTAAAACACAACGAATGCTCAGCCTCGTCACCTGCCTTCCTCAGATCCCCAGGGTCCCTCACGTCCCCCTGCCCCTGCCGCACTCCTGCGGAACAGGGCGAAGGCCCCCGAGCAGCCCCCGTCAGCACTGGGAGACCAAGCAACCAGGTCACACAGAGGTTTGCACTCAGGAGTCAAGATGAGAGGAGGGAGACTGCATCCCACTGAGCTCGGGGGGAGCGCGCCACCATTTCTCCACGAAGACTTTGGGTAGTTTTGTTTTCTTTTTTTCTTTTTTAAGAGAAAGAAATAATTTTTTTCCTAACGGACTTCATGGGGATTAGCATCGAAAGCAAATTTAAATGAAAAGTCCTTTGGGATCCTCAGAAGCCTCTATCTTAAGCTAAAAATGGCTGGAGATGTGAACCACATTATAGGGAAAAAGTTAATCTCCTGTACTCAAAACCTTCATGTATTTTTCCACCTCCATGGCACTTTAATAGCTCGGCCGTGTAATGGCTGCAGGAATAATTGGGTTACTACATCGTACGTCTTCTCGGAGGATCACGGCAGGTTTGATTTTTCGGCCAGTCATCCCTAGCAGGAAACGAAGGCCACACGTATGACACACGTCTAGCAGACGGATCAGAGCATGAAGTGACGTGTTCCCAGGGCCCATCGGCTCTGGGACAGAATCAGGCACAGAATGCAACAGGTGTCATTCTTAAATCTTATCATCTTGTTCACTCCCTTTAAAAGTAGCATCTGCCTCAAAGAGACCGGTCCCCATGTAGCGTGTCAGATGGCTTCTGATCCTCCCAGCCCAAAGCTCTTTGCCGGGGCTCCGTCGTCCCTGTGAGCAGGTTCGTGCACTTTGCTTCACAGAACCCCGGGCTTCTGCTGTCCTCATCCTCACTCTGATTCATTTGTTCAGGAAAAGGGAGACACTCAGGCAAACGGGGCTGCCATGCCTCCCGAAATCTCCTCTGCGGTCGAGATGTTGATCCTTGCCGAGGCCTGTCTCAGACAACCCCACCCCGAGGCCACAACGTCCACGGCTCGCTTGCTCTCTCTCTCTCTCTCTCTCACCCCCACCTGTTGCTGCTCTGCCCCCGTCCCCAGTGCTAAGCCTCCTACTGTATCCAGCCAGCTGTTGCCGTTCAGCTGTTGTTTGTCAGGCGGTCCCTTCTCCTTTTTTTAATTTGACGACACGTGACAGTAAGAGGAGAACTTTGGGCCGGTTAGGGAAAGCATTTCGTGGGGGTGGGGGCGTTGGAGAGCAGATTGCCAGGGAATGAAAGCCTCATTCTGAAAGGTATAAAGTTTGTCCCCGCCGCCAGTCTGGCACCAGATAAGGGTGCAGGGTACAGGTCTGGTCTGACAAATCTCGGCATCTTCGTGAGGCCACTTGAACATTCCTTCCGAGGTG